>JAAALK010000080.1:50284553-50411654 GCA_019279435.1 Zizania palustris
AAGTAATCTGTTGCCATCAACACAAACTGATGCCCTTTTGAAGAAGGGGGATAAATCTGGCCAATGAAGTCTAAACACCAACCTCGGAATGGCCATGGCTTGATAATAGGGTTAAGCAATGAAGCAGGAGCTAGCTGAATATTTCCAAACTTCTAGCACGCTTCACACCCTCTATAATATCTAAAACAATCCTCAGTCATAGTTGGCCAGTAGAAACCAGCTCTTTTGAGCATCCAACTCATTTTTTGGGCCGACTGATGAGTGCCACAAAGCCCTTCATGGACTTCTCCTGTAGCTACCTAGGACTATTCATTGTCTAAACACCTTAAAAGCACTCCATCAATAGTCCGGTGATACAGTACATCATCTAACAACACAAACATAAATTATTGTCGCCGAACTTTTCGATCAACCCTTTGACTAGGATTTCTCAAATATTGGACGATTGGAATTCTCCAATCATCCTTATAGACAGTCGGAGGATCTGTTGACTCATTTCCTAGAGTGATGTCTAAGCTACTGATTTCAGAGTGCCCTAGGCCTTTCCCACTTCTACCGAAGCTTGATGGGGTCGGTCGTGTGGGTCAATCAGGACGAAGCCTTCCGTTGGAGGGTTTTGGCTTCCGAAGACCTCTGCTGTCCAACGGGCTTCGACATAGGGGCTGCAGCACGCAAGATCCTTCGGTGGACGAAGTGTCCCGGCCTATGGGCTCCGGCGCGCGGTACTCTCTGGTGGCTGGAGGGGTCCGACCCAGAGTTTTCGACAGCCTGGCGCCTGCCTGAAGCTTCTAGCTTCGGTAGTAGAACCAAGCATTGACTCCTTTTGTACAGAAAATTTACCTCTTCTGACTTGATAGCCAAATGCTTGCTGAGCCAAATCATTTGCAATTGAATTGGCTTCTCTTGACACGTGAGAAATTTTGAAATTGTCAAAAGTAACAACTATGTCTAAACATTTGTCCAAGTAACTATTTAGCAAGTCATTAAAGCATTGAGCATTTTTAGCTACCTGTTGCACTACTAACAAAGAATCACCATATGCATGGACATGTTTAGCACCTACAGTTTCTAGTAATTCAAGACCTAGCAGTACAGCCTCATATTCAACTTGGTTATTAGTAGAGGGAAATTCTAAACGGGCTGAGGTCTCAAAGTGCATGCCATTAGGTGATATGAGAACCACTCCAATACCTTGGCCACTCTTGCAAGCCGAACATCAAAATAAAGTTTCCATGGAACTACCTCAATTAGATCAACATTGTCACTCCAACTGACATCTATGTGGTGATCAATTATAAAATTAGCGACAATTTGACCTTTCATAGCTCTTAGGGGTTCATAGGCCAAATCATACTCAATAAAAGTGTAAGCCCAGTTTTTGATTCTTCCACTTTGAATCGGCTTTGCAACATGTATTTTATAACATCGGATTGTCAAGCGACAATACATGTAGTAGGGAGAAGCGAGTGACGTAGTTTGGTACATGCGTAGTAAATTGATAAACATAAACGCTCCACAAACACGTACCTGGTTTCAGCGACCATCAGACGGCAGCTCAAGAATGTGATAATGTAATCTTTTCTTTCCACCTCCTGGGTTAGCACGACCCCTATCACGCTATCTCCGCCAGCAATGTATAACCGAAATGAAATCCTAGCTTTTGGTGCTCTCACCACGGGTGGTGATGACAAGCACTCTTTAATCTTTTCAAAGGCGCTTTGCAGACTTGCCCCCCAAGTGAACTCGGCTTCATTCTTTAGCTAGAGTATAGGGACAAAGGCATCAATCTTACCAGATGTTGGCGTAAAAGTTACACCAACAGGTTCTTAGTAGTCAAGAACAAACAAACAAGAGGTTTGTGCTTTTAGGACAGACTTGAGCCTCCGTAAAGGATAACAACTCAAGAGGTCCGAATGTATGTGTTTGAACCACTGGTTCTGGATCCTTCTTACAAGGTACAATGGGGGGTATTTATAGGGAAAAAGGTTTAAGGAATAGACCTATTTACCCCTATATTACAACTGACCTCCAATATTATAAACAAGGTTATACATGGTAAAGTGTCGTAGGGTAGATGGATAAACAAGACATCCAATCAGTCACGTCTTCCTGCTTCGAAGCCTCCTCCTTCCTTTCGGAGGGTCCTTTGTGACTTCGCATCGTGACACCCTCCGACCGTGCTGACGTATGCTTCGAACATTAGTCCGCCATCTTCGGGATCTTCTTAGAGCCCACGGAGGGTTAACCTTTAAGTCCTGGAAATGAAGTAATTTCCCCCAACAGTAGCCCCTCGAATACGCCTTTCTGTAGATAACCTATTTTTAGAAAGAAGGCAGTATACGAAAGGAACATTTTTAGTTTCTGAGGCTTAAAGGGAATGCGAAGATGTTATGATTTAGCCCAGAATATTGGGCCCAATATTTTAAAACATTCGTCTCCGAGTTCTGGCATAGTGAGAAAACTCCCTGGGACTAGAACGGTTTCGGAGTATGAACGTCGTGAAAACGGTTACGAAGTGTCTTTCGTCGTGGAGACGGTTACGGAGTGTGAACGTCGTGGGGTACCGTCAATATGACGTTACGGCGCAAATAGCTGTTACCCTCTGTAAAAAAGAAGTAACGGTCGATTTCTTCAACGATTGCACGCCGTTCCAATTACCAGCCCCACCTGTCGGTGACGGAAGCCGAACCTGCAATGTGAAACTTCTCGAAGAGCAGTATAGGTTGTGCGGTTATAAAAGGGGGAAATAGGGATTACTGGAAGTTTTTTACCTGCATTCACCATTCCTGCATTTCACCTTTTCCTTCAATCTTCCGCACCTTCGAGCATTTGAGCGCAATGGCGAGAACCAGCCACACAACTCCATTGGCGGCCAACACTCTGGCGCAGCGGCAGGCGTGGGCCGCATCGGCA
This sequence comes from Zizania palustris, assembly GCA_019279435.1. Classification (NCBI taxonomy): domain Eukaryota; kingdom Viridiplantae; phylum Streptophyta; class Magnoliopsida; order Poales; family Poaceae; genus Zizania; species Zizania palustris. The sequence continues at coordinate 50,287,467 of JAAALK010000080.1, forward strand.
GCTACGGCAATGGCGGGGGGTCCGGGCGGTGCTTGGCCCAAGAACCCTCGAGCGCTCCGCCCGCCCTCCAAGAAGAAGATGGCTCAGAGCTTTGTCATCGGCCAGTCTATGAGCACCGCGGAGTCCATTGAAGAGGCAGTAGATGGGAAGCTGGGAGCCGGAATGAGGACTCGAGTTCCCGGGACAGAGTCGACTCCACGGCCTCGGAGCGGAGAAGTGGTGGTCTTCGAGGCGTTCTTCGAAGCGGGTCTGGGGCTACCAGCCGTGGATTTTCTGGCAGAGGTACTGGACTTGTTCCACATAACCCTGCCTCAATTGTCCCCCAACGCAATCGTCTGCCTGGCTGTCTTCGAGTGGGCTCTTCGAGCGGAGGGGTGCGAAGGGCGCTCCGAGATCTTCGCAGCGACCCACGAAGCCATCTGCCAGCCGAAGCCTCAAGATGGGCCTGGGACTCGAAGGTGACGGTGGCCTTCGGCAGCGTTAACTTCCAGCTACGGCGGGAGCACGCTCTCCATTTCCCTGCGAAGGCCATAAACGACCGATGGTATACAAATTGGATACTTCGGTGGTTTTACGCCGAAGTAGGAGAAGACTCCCCCCTTTCGGGCCCTCTTCAAGAAATCTGGTTCCGGAAGGAGGCGGACATCTCCCCGAACCCTAGCTTGCTCACGACGAGGCTAGGGTTGCTGGCTTCAGTGGCTCGTCGCATGAGCATGCCCGACCTGGCCGAGGAGTTCGTCGGCCTTCGGATCTCACCCCTCGGAGCCAGTTGGCCAATCTCCATCCCGCAAGCCTCGGAGGGGGACCTCCGAAACATAGGTATGTCTTTCTCCTGCGGCATCATTTTATATGAACACATTAATTATACTTATGCTTCTTATACCTTTTTCTTTTCAGCGGCGCCTCTGGCCTTAGCTCCGGACGACATAGTCCGGGCTACCGAACGAATTCTCGGAGCCCCTTCGGTGGCCGAGAGGCAGAGGAGGCTGGAGCTGGTGGGAAGTTGGGAGCGCTCGAACAGGGTGTGGAGAGCCCTCGGCATGGAGCCTCCGCAGCTTCCCGACTTCGCCCCAGCTGGAGCGGCGGCTCGCAAGAGGAAAGCAGCGGCCGAGCCCTCTAAAAAAGCTGGCAAGCAACCTCTTCAGAAGAAGGCGGCGAAGCAGCCTCCGCACTTGACGCCCGCTTCATCTTCTTCGTCGCCGGATGAGCGGAGCCCGACTCCCGAAGAGGCAAAAGACTCCGGAGGTGCTACAGCGAAGGCCTTCGAAGACTACCTTTTGATTGACGAAGATATGGAGGAGGTCCCCCCAAACCTCTCCGACAGGGAGGGTGTTAGTGTAACTCCATTGGCTCCTCCTGCACCCGTCAACGTGCAAGTGGAGTCACATTCTACCTCCGACTTGCCTGCGCCCGAAGGGGTTCCTGCGGAGGTCGTGGCCCCGACGGACGAAAACCGAGGGTAGGACTTCGGGGGATGACTTTGACAATATCCTCCAGATGTACGAAGTCCTGGAGGATCCGGCGATCCTTCCTCAAGCGGCTCTTAGAGGTATTTTCCCGGAGCTCTTTCTTTTTTCGTCGGCATTCGCTTGATATCTGTAGAATATGTTAATTAATCTTGGTATTTGAAATAGGTACCTCTTCGGGTACCGAAGCCTTGGTGGCGCCCGACGTCCCCGCTTCTTCGGAGACGGTCACCCGAGCGGACCCTCCGGCTCCCCTGGGGGCTCCGAGCCCGGTGGTGGAGAACGTATCCTTCGGAGCGGACGATGTGCTCCCTGGGACGGAGTTGGCTCCGGCCGTGGCGACCTCGACTACTGAAGGCGCCTCCGACAACGTGGTTCCGGCCGGAGATGTGGCGGCTGAGGGTCGGAATGTTCTTGCTTCTCCCCCTTTCGTGCCGGGGAGGGGTAAGAGCATTTCCAGCCTGGGCCTTCGGGTTGACCAAGCTGCGCCCTCCGTTGGCAACTTAGAGGACGAGGCTGCCGAGGACGACGCCCGAGCCTTGTCTTGGCTCCCTCTTCTGGCTCCCTTCTTGGAACATCGGGGCGGCCTTCGAAGGCTCCTGGAGCCCCTGGCTGAGAAAAGCCAGGACATTGCCAATTCGGAGTTGATCTCCGCTTTGAGCGAAGTTAGGGCTTCGAGCCTCAACACGGCCCTCGAAAGGGCTGCCCTTCAGGTATGAAAAAGACACCACAGTTGCTGTATTTTAGTGGTCCAAACTTCTTTAGCACTTACCTTGTTTTCCTTGCAGCAATTCGCCCTTGCTAGAGCGGCAGCGACTTCCAGCGAGGTCGAAATTAACCGACTTAACCGGAAGGTTACAGCCCTTCAAACAGCTCTTGATGACTCCACCGGGAGGTCTCTCCGGCTGAATGAAGAACTTTTGGAAGAACGGAAGGCTAAGGCAGCGTCTGACGAAGCCCTTGAAGCCCTCCGCTCTCATGCCCAAGAGGCCGAGGCTGAACGAGTGGTCCTCCGCGCGGAGGTCGAAAAGCTTCGCCAGGATGCGGCTGCTTCGAACGGTCGTCTGGTGGAACTTCAAGGGGCTCTCAGCCAGGTAATGGCTCAGAAGAGTTCCTTGATGCTTCGGGTGGCCGCGTTGGATGCAACTGTTGCAAGCCTGGAAGTAGCAGAGAGAAAGAATTCTAGTACTGCTGACCGTACCTTGGAAGCTATTCAGGGTACGTTAGAGTACTTCGGCACCATGTGCCCTTCGACCTCTGCTGCAACCTCCGAGCCGCTCGACCGGAAGCTGACGAGGATCTAGGTAGCTTCGTCGCTGATGAAGAACTCCGGAGTCCGGTACGGAGAGATCTCCGGACAGTGCACCGGCATCGGGGTTCTTCGCCACCTCGAATCTCTTCGGATTCCCTTCGATTCGGTTAGTGGTTCGTCTCCTGGAGGCTTCGCGGATGATGACCTGCTGCGGCCGTCTTCGGAGGTGGCTTCGGCTTGGGAAGCTTTCCGATCAGTATGGAAGGCGGACCACAAGGTTGCTGCTAAGGCTTGGATCGACGTGGCCCGCCGGCAAAAGCAAGCTCAAGCGAAGCCACCACTCCCAACTTCGCCAGCGCCTTCGGTCCCAGCTCCGCCAACCGACCCGCAGGTCTAGCCGCTTAGGGTTGTTGTGTACCTGTGGTCTTGTAAACTTTGTTTAATTAATGAGAAAGTTATAAACAGTACTTGTCTTGGGTGCTCTGCTCTTTTTTAGGTTCTGTCCTGCCCTTCGAGCCCTGACTTCGTACTTTTGGAACCTACTGCCGAGCTTCGAAAGGAGTGGGCAGTTCTTGAGAGTTTGAGACCTTATCGCCGCTCCCGCTTTTCTGTTCCTCGCGGAGACGGGGGGGAGGTTACCCTTGAAGTACGAAGGGACGTTTTGTCTTATATTAAAGAGGAAGAAAAAGAAGAGGGGTCTTCGTCTTCCGAGCCTGTCGACTGGTCTGACTCGGAGTATCAAGCCGAAAACCTTGCCGAGGCCGGCTCCGAAAGGCTCTTGACGTGGGCCGAACTTCAGGAGGAGCAGAAGAAACTGCGAGCCTCGAGAAAAAAGAGAAGTTCCCGGCCTAAAAAGACTTCAAGCTCCGAAGGGCAAAGTAGCCGCAGGGGTAGCTCTAGGGGTCGAAAGGGTCTCCGTTTTTATTTGGGTTTAGATAACAATTTTTCCTGATGTATGAGTATAATATTTTAATGTGGGATGCTTCGACAGTATGCTGTGTGACTCCTATCCTCCTACCCCCCTTGTGGGTGGCAGAGCTTTTATCATATATAAAGGTTCGCTAGGCACAATGATTGTCCGAACACCTGCATGCTTCGAATTTTGCACATGTCACCACTGATAAAATAACAAATTTAAAGTCCTTAGACTCTTCTATAGATCCTAACAAGCCGGAGCCTGGAATCCGTAGGTTGGCCACCTACGGCTCTTTTACAGATACTTCGCACCCGGAGGCTTGAAATTCTGTCTTGTTTAAAGTCCTTGGACTCTTCAACGGATCCTAACAAGCCGGAGCCTGGAATCCGTAGGTTGGCCACCTACGGCTCTTTTACAGATACTTCGCACCCGGAGGCTTGAAATTCTGTCTTGTTTAAAGTCCTTGGACTCTTCTACAAATCCTAACAAGCCGGAGCCTGGAATCCGTAGGTTGGCCACCTACGGCTCTTTTACAGATACTTCGCACCCGGAGGCTTGAAATTCTGTCTTGTTTAAAGTCCTTGGACTCTTCTACGAATCCTAACAAGTCGGAGCCTGGAATCCGTAGGTTGGCCACCTACGGCTCTTTTACAGATACTTCGCACCCGGAGGCTTGAAATTCTATCTTGTTTAAAGTCCTTGGACTCTTCTACGGATCCTAACAAGCCGGAGCCTGGAATCCGTAGGTTGGCCACCTACGGCTCTTTTACAGATACTTCGCACCCGGAGGCTTGAAATTCTGTCTTGTTTAAAGTCCTTGGACTCTTCTACGGATCCTAACAAGCCGGAGCCTGGAATCCGTAGGTTGGCGGAGCCACTGAACCAATGGTTCGCAGCCAGCCCCTTGGGTTTTTCCGAAAAATGCTTGGCTCTGCTAGCATCACCGACCTTCGAATGCGTCCATCCGGAGGGTGGGATGTTCGAAGGGCAAAACAAATCTCAACCCTTAGCTTTATTTATAAAAGGAGTGTTACAAGTGATTACAAGGAAGCCTTAAGCGTAATATCTCTTAAGGTGCTCTGCATGCCACGCATGTTTCAACTCTTCTCCTTCTAAATTAGCTAATTTAAATGATCCGGGGCGTCCTGAGCGTAAGATAACATATGGTCCTTCCCATTTGTTTCCTAGCTTCCCCGGAGCTATTACATTTCGCAATACTAGATGACCTGGCTTTAACTCAGTTAACTTGACCTTCGGGTCATACCATGTCTTTGTGTGCTCTTGGTACTTCGTCAGGTTGGCGACAGCTCGAAGCCTTGTTTCTTCTGACAAGTCTATTGAAGCACTCCGATCATCTTCGTCTTCGTGTTGAATTACGCGAAGTGACTCCCCTTTGAGCTCCGTAGGGGTCATGGCTTCGTCTCCGAAGAGCAACCTGAATGGCGTGAAGCCGGTTGATCTAGTTTGCGTGGTTCGGATAGACCATAAAATTTTAGGTAGCTCTTCGACCCATAGGCCCTTGGCCAATCCCACAATTCGGCGATTTAACCCGGAGAGGATATTCCCGTTGGCTCGTTCGACGGCTCCGTTGGATTGCGGGTGTCGCACTACTGCGAAGCATAGCTTAATACCCAGTTCTTCACAGAATGTTTGGAAGGTATCAGCTTCGAACTGGGTTCCGTTATCCACCGTTAATTCTCTGGGGACTCCGAACCTGCATATAATATTCTGCCAGAAGAACCTTTGCACGTTCTTCGATGTGATGGCTGTTAGCGGCTCTGCTTCCACCCATTTTGAGAAGTATTCTATTGCTACGACCGCAAATTTCAAACCGCCCTTTGCTGGTGGGAAAGGGCCTATGAGGTCCATGCCCCATCTAGCCATCGGCCATACCGGGGCAATAACTTGAAGTTGAGTTGGTGGGCGATGGCTCCTTCTGCCCATCCATTGGCAGCCTTGGCATGTTCGAACTAGGTCTTCGGTGTCTCTGACGATTGTTGGCCAATAAAAACCTTGCCGAAGCGTCTTGCCTGCTAGCGCTCTAGGAGCTAGATGTCCTCCGCATAGCCCTTCGTGGATGCCTCGAAGTATGTCTTGTCCTTCAGGTTGAGAGATGCATCGAAGCAGTGGTGAGCATACTCCGGCCTTATATAGTATTTCCCCAATAAGTTTGTAATTTCGAGCTCTTGATTGCAATCTTCGAGCTTCTGGGCCTTCCGGAAGGTCATTGCTACCTTGCAACATAGTTATTATCGGGGTTCGCCAATCCGTAGCTTGAATACACATTACTTCTGATGAGGGTATTTGGTCAGCTGCTGGCTGCTCTAACTCTTCGTAGAAAGCGCCCTCTGGGAGGTCCACTGCTCCTGCTGCAGCCTTTGCAAGGATATCTGCAAGTTGATTTTCTGCTCGTGGTATGCTTCGAACTGTAAACCCTTTGAATGCTGCTTCTGCCTTGCGGATTTCTTGAAGGTATTGCGCGAGATGTGTGTTTTTTGCTTGGAAGCTTTTGTCAATATGCCCCGCGACGACTTGGGAATCTGTTTTGATCACTATCCTTGTAGCTCCGAGTGCTTTAGCCTTTCGGAGGCCTAGCAAGATTCCTTCATACTCGGCGACGTTATTAGTGGTTCGAAAGTTAAGCCTTGCTGAATACATTGCCTTTTGCCCTGATGGTGACAAGATTACTGCCCTTGCTCCGGCACCTGATGCTTGATAGGCTCCGTCTGAGAATATTGTCCAGAAACCGTCGGAGGGTTCTTCCGGAGTCCATACTGCAGATGGAGTCCACTCTGCTACGAAATCTGCTATAATTTGAGATTTAACGGCCGTCCTTGCTGTGAAGGAGATTTCGAAGGGTGCCAGCTCGACTGCCCACTTTCCAACCCTGCCTGTGGAATCTTTGTTTCGGAGCATATCTCCAAGAGGATACGATGTAGGGACAATAAGGTTATGCGCCAAGAAATAATGCCTTAGCTTTCGCGAGGCCATCACTAAAGCATAAGCAAACTTTTCAAGCTCGGAGTATCTGATCTTGGCTCCTGATAATGCCTCCGAGACAAAATAAACTGGGTTTTGCACCAGCTTCTCTTTAAGCTCGACTTCTCGGACCAGTACTGCGCTTACTGCTGATCCTGTTGCTGCAAGGTATAAAAGCAATGTTTCCCCTGGAAGAGGAACGGTTAAGGTTGATAATGTTCCGAGGTATGCTTTTATTTCTTCGAAGCTCTTTTGGCACTCCGGCGTCCAGCTGAAGCTTTCGGAGCCTTTGAGTGCCTTGAAAATTGGGAGGCTTCGCTCTGCCGATCTGGACAGGAACCTGCTGAGTGCTGCTAGCCTTCCTGCTAGTTTCTGTACTTGCTTCAAATTCTCGGGTGGAGCCATTCTTTGTAGTGCACTTATTTGCGTTGGGCTGGCTTCGATCCCCCTGCTCGACACTAAGAACCCTAGCAGCTTCCCTGCTTGTGCTCCGAATATACATTTTTCGGGATTGAGGCGTACTCCACATGCTCGGAGGCTCTCGAAAGTTTCATCTAAATCTATGCTATGCTGGTGCTTTTGAGCACTTTTTATTACAATATCGTCCATGTAGGCCTCGACATTGCGGCCTATCTGATGACCTAAAGCCTTAGCTATTAAACGAGAAAATGTGGCTCCGACATTCCGCATACCAAAAGACATTCTTACATAGCAGAATACTCCCGAAGGAGTTATGAAACTTGTCTTGGCCTCGTCTTCACGTTTCAGCCATACTTGATGGTACCCAGAGTAGGCATCGAGGAAGCTTAATAATTCGGAGCCGGCTGTGGAATCTATTAATTGATCTATTCGGGGCATTGGGTAGGGGTCTCGCGGGCATGCTTTATTTAATGATGTGAAGTCAATACACATGCGCCATTTGCTGGAATCCTTCTTTCTTACAAAAACAGGGTTGGCCAACCACTCGGTATGGGCCACCTCCCTGATAATGCCAGCTTTTAACAACTTTTCCACTTCGGCCTTGGCTAAATTTGCTCTTTCTGTTGATAGCTTTCGGAGCCCCTGGCGCACCGGCTTGGCCTTCGGGTTAACGAGCAGACTGTGCTCGATGATGCTTCGGTCGACCCCCGTGATATCTTCGTCGGTCCAAGCAAACATGTCTAGATTCTTCTTGACGACTTCTTCTAATGAGGCGGTTATCTCCGGAGATAGCCCCTTGCCGAATTTTATTGGGTATTCTTTGCCGTCTTCTGAGATTATTCTTGTCTCGACATCACCCTCCGGGCTTGGTTTGAGCGAGGATCCCTTCGGGGGGCTCAAGGCCTCCGGTACTGCTTTGGCGCTCTCCGCCACATTATGCACTTGTCGAGGGTCCAATGGCTGCCCGTGGCCATATTCCGTCCTTCTGGCTACAGCCTGGTCTCCTGAAATAGTGAGCACTCCACCTTGTGTGGGCATTTTGAGACAAAGGTAGTTGTGATGCGCTATAGCCCCGAATTGGTTTAACATCCCTCGACCGAAGATAGCATTGTAAGCGTAAGGGGCATCCACCACGTCGAAAATCACCTCCTCTACTCGGGCCAGCGGCCCCTCTCCGAAGGCAACCTCGAGGCCTATTTGGCCGAGGGCATCGAGAGGCGGTCCTGAGAACCCTTGAAGTGGCCGGGCTGCAGGGAGTAGATGCTTCCGGGGTATACACATTTGGTCGAAGGCTTGGACGAAGAGTATGTCTGCGGAGCTTCCACCGTCTACCAGGATCCTCCGAACATCAGCCCCTGCTATATCGGCAGAGATGACTAATGGGTCAGCATGGGGAAACTTCACCCCTACTGCATCGCTGGCTGTGAATGAGATGGGCACACGGGACCATTCTGGCATCCCCTCAGCGGAACTTGAAGTCCCAATGTGCCCAACTTCGCGGACGTACTCGCGGCGCTGTCTCTTGGACATGCTGCCGAGGGTCCCCCCTCCGGAGATGGGTAGGACCACTCTCTTGCCGCGGTCTTGTGGATCTTCGTGCCTTGGTGGTGGCATAATACTGGCCACCGGTAGCCGTATGGGGGCTTCGAGGGCACCGGCTCGGGCCACAGCTTGAACAGGCTCCGATCGTGTCGTGGGTGGAGCTCGGTCCGAAGTACCCCTCCTGGTATTTCGGTCAATGTACTCACCCCGAAGGGTTAATATCGTCTTGCAGTCCCTCGTGTCATGGCTTCTATTATCGCCATGCACGCAGCAGAAATGACTCTGGCGCCTTCCAGGCACCCTTTCTTGAGGTCCAGGAGGCTCAGCCTTGAAACTTTTCCCCTGCGGGAGATTGGCAGGTGCCTTCGAAGCTGAAGGTGTAATGTTTAGCACTTCCGAACGGAAATGCTTCTTCCCTCGCCTGTACTCGCTAGGGCGGCTGTCTTGTGGAGGTTGCGGTGGAGCGGTGGCTTCTGGCTCCCTTTTGACTTCCCGGAGGGTGGGTAATGCTGCCTCAGCTCGTCGAAGACATCCTTCCTCTGCCTTGGCATATTGCTCGAAGTATGCCATGAGCTGCGCTACGGATGTTACCGGCTTCCGATGGAGTTTGCTGAGGAGATCGGGGTTCAGCACCCCTTCGCGGGCAGCATCAACTACCGAAGAGGTAGTAAGGCCCTTGATCTGTGACTTGGTGTGGGCGAAGCGTGTGAAGTACTCTCAGAGGGTTTCCCCCTCCCGCTGCTTTACCTGGAACAAACTTCCTGTGGACATTGGGGCCACGAAAGTGCCTTGGAAGTTGCTCACAAACTTCTTTTTGAGTAGCTCCCACGACTTGATCGATCCTGGTTTTAGGGACCAGAACCATCGGAGCGCCACGCCTTCGAGAGCGAGTGGGAAGCATTTTGCCATGGTGCTTCGTACCCCTCCGCTTGCTTCTATAGCCAGTGCGTACGAGCGGGCGAACTCTCCGGGGTCCGACCCCCCGGAGTACTTGTGCAGCTTCGAGGCCTTGAACTTGGGGTCGAAAGGCACTCTCTGCAGATCAGGGTGCAACGGAGACTCATTGTCGAAGGACGCATTCTCGGCCTCCTCTTGGACTTGTATAACTTCTGGGGGGTTGCGGGCTCCATCGTCTTGAGGCCCCCTTGGAGTTTCGGTGGAAGCTTGAGTGCGGAGCCGGTCGGCGGCCTCCTGCCTCCATCTGGATACCTCCTCCTGAAGCCTGGCTAGCTGCGTAGCCTCGGTTTCGGGAGGGCCTTCGTCTTCGTCGGAGGGAACTTCAGGGTCTTGGCTTGCTGCGTAGTCGGTCTGAAGCATTGTAGGAGGGGGTAGAGGGCCCCGGGGCGCTCGACGCCCATTGGTTCCGGCAGGAACCGTCGGATTAGCTGAGGGTCCGGCTCCGTTGGTCCGAGGGGACCTTTGAAGGGGACCCGAAGCTTGACCACGCTTCGGAGGCATGGTTAGTCGATGAGGTGTCTTGGAAATGGAAGGCTTCGAACGACTCGAGGGGGTCGAGAGAAGGCCTTCGGGCTGCACTAAGAAGCTCTTAACTGAAGGGTGCGCGGAATCTCAGGATTTCGAGGCTCCCCCCGTAAGTTTTCTTCAAAGTGCAGTCAGCAGTAGAGAACAAGCTTTTAGAACTTGGATCCCCACGGACAGCGCCAACTGTTGGCGTAAAAGTTACACCAACAGGTTCTTAGTAGTCAAGAACAAACAAACAAGAGGTTTGTGCTTTTAGGACAGACTTGAGCCTCCGTAAAGGATAACAACTCAAGAGGTCCGAATGTATGTGTTTGAACCACTGGTTCTGGATCCTTCTTACAAGGTACAATGGGGGGTATTTATAGGGAAAAAGGTTTAAGGAATAGACCTATTTACCCCTATATTACAACTGACCTCCAATATTATAAACAAGGTTATACATGGTAAAGTGCCGTAGGGTAGATGGATAAACAAGACATCCAATCAGTCACGTCTTCCTGCTTCGAAGCCTCCTCCTTCCTTTCGGAGGGTCCTTTGTGACTTCGCATCGTGACACCCTCCGACCGTGCTGACGTATGCTTCGAACATTAGTCCGTCATCTTCGGGATCTTCTTAGAGCCCACGGAGGGTTAACCTTTAAGTCCTGGAAATGAAGTAATTTCCCCCAACACCAGACAAGTTAGATATAAATTGACGCAAATAATTCACCTTGCCTAGCAACTTCTGCACATCTTTCTTACATGTCGGCGCTGCAAAATTTCTAATCTTCTCAAGCCTCTTAGGATCAATTTCTATACCTCTTTCGTGAATCATGAATCCTAAGAACTTGCCCGCCGACACGCCAAAAGCACATTTGAGTGGATTCATTTTCAAGCCGTACTGTCGCATCCTATCAAAAGCAACTTTCAAATTGGCTAAGTGGTTTCCCATAGCGTCCGATTTGACTACAACATCATCTATGTAAACTTCTAACATAACTCCTAACAAGTCATGAAAGATCAAATTCATAGCACGTTAATATGCAGCGCCAGCATTCTTTAAACCAAAAGTCATAACGACCCACTCGAACAAGCCAACAAAACCAGGGCATTGAAAGGCTGTCTTGTAGACGTCCTCTTCGGCCATAAAGATTTAATTATAACCAACATTGCCAACAAGAAAACTTAGTACCTTGTGTCCTAAAGCATCGTTGATTAGCATGTCGGCTATCGACATGGGGTACTCGTCCTTTAGAGTGGCCTTGTTCAGATCCCTGAAATCAATACAAACTCGTATTTTGTCGCTCCCCTTCTTTTCTACAAGCCCAATGTTAGTGACCCATTCAGCATAATTGCACAGCCTAATAAACTCAGCCTTGAGTAATCTCTCCACTTCTTTAACTTGGTCATAGACGACTAAATTAAAGCGACGAGGAGGTTGTTTATAAGGCCTAAATCCAGATTTGATAGGCATCCAATGCTCCACGAGCTCGCGACTTAATCTAGGCATCTCGCTATACTCCCATGCAAAACAATCAACATATGAACGAAGCAACTTTATTACTTCGGCCTTCTCATCAGCTTGTAAATGTTGGTTTACAAAAGTCAGCCTTGGAACACTACCATTTCCTATGTTAATTTCCTCTAAAAGATCGGCCGATGCAAAACCTTGTCCTAATTTCTCTACTTCGCTAAAGTCTTCGATGGCCTCGATAATGCCATCTTTAGTAGATCGATATTGCTCCACACGACACTTCAGCCAATCTAGATTACTTTTGCTAGACATGACTACTAATTTAGAAATATCCATGCTACACCAGCCGGCTTTACAGATACTGGTACGAAACGTCCTCCGGACACGATAACAAAGTCGTAATCGAAAAGATCCCTACCCGATAGACATTCTACTTTATTGTGGATGGCATCAATGGACACGTCGGCCACTGCTACCTAGGCCAAAGTGTCTACGGGTATGACCTCTACCTCATTGTCATCCCACTGAATCATGCATTGGTGCAAAGTAGAAGGAATGCGGCAGTTTGCGTGAATCCAGTTACACCCGAGTAGCACACTGTAGTTACCTTGCACATCAACGACGAAAAATGTTGTTGGCAACGTCTTGTTGCCTACTGTCAACTCCATGGAGAGCATGCCTTTGGCCTCGGAACTCTCGCCGTTGAAGCCGTTGAGCATTAAGTTAGTTTTCTTCAAGTCCTCCTCGTTCCTTCCAAGTTTCCTAAATAGAGAGTAAGGCGTTAGGTTAACAGTGGCACCACCGTCAACAAGCATCCTGGAGATCGGCCTCTCGTCAATGTGACCTCTGACATAGAGAGGCTTTAGATGGCGATCCGTATCCTCGGGTTTCTCAAAAATAGCATTGCGTGGGATGAGGTTCAACTAAGCGACCTCGGCTCATCTTGGGGTAGGGCAATCTCGGTAGGTAGCATGACGACGTTGATGACCATCACTTGAGGTGCGGGTCCCTCAGAGATGGGCGAGTAGTCGTCATCGAGCGCATCATCGTCGTCGCTTGAACTAGGAGCCAGGTTGGTTGTCTCAACCGGCTTGATCCTCCATACCTTCCTTGTTGTTGGCCGAGGGTGGATTTCCTCAAAGATGGCATCCCGCTCATTCTCGGCTTTCTTCTCGCACATCTCTTGTGCCCGTAGGCATTGTAGATGCCTTTTCTATGATTTGGACATACGTGGACGTGCCCAAGATGGTTGTGGCTTGGTACCAGGCCCCATTGTCCTGTTTTTGTGATTTTTGGCCAAAGGGGTACCACCTAGATCGGCCTCACATGTTTCGTAATCGGAGGGGCCTTCACTACCAACCCTGCCAATCGGACCGACCTCGTTCGGGCGATCGAACTAGGCTCCGGTGCTGGCTTCGGCTAGAGTAGAAGACTTATCTCTGTCAGACTTCATTGAGAGGGCCTTCGTGATTGGGACTTCCTGAGACCCTATTTTGACTATGATAGCTTCGAACTCCCTGTCCTTCACCTCTTTGCGCTCATCTCCCTTTGCTCCATCTTGTGCGAGTCGATTTGGAGGTACTACGGATAGCTTGTGGACGATGTCTCCCTCCGTCGCGTCTGTTTGTCCCTCCAGTTATAATACTCCGAAGGAAAACAAGGGACAGTGTTATGTTGCAGAGGGTGCTCTGATTGTGATACGTACAGAGCCCACGGGGTCCCCATCCAATTGTATGGTGGAGGCATCAGTGGCTCTAGTGGCTTCACCCACCGTGAGCCAAACCCATTACCTGGAGGGGGCTAGGCCAAGTCGACGGTATCTTGAACCATATCAGCGAATGATCCTGCTAGACGGGAGGTACGTTCGGCCACTACGGGTCGAAGCCTCCCACCGGAGGGCTCGTCCAGATAAGAGCTGGGTTCGGCAATAGGGGTCTGAACTCGTTCTGTGTGGAGCTCGACCACTAGGGTCCGAGGCCACTGTACGGAGGGTTCGGCCACTGGGGTCCGAAGCTACCGTAGGGGGTGTTAGGGCAGTGTGGCCCAAAGTCATCATGCGGAGGGTTCGGCCACTGTGGTCTGAATTCACCATGCGAAGGTTTTGGCCACTACGGTCCGAAGCCACCCTCCGACTGCTTTGGCCCCTCCGGTTGACCTAGCCTTTTTGCATGGGTGCATGTTTCCTTAACTTTTCTTTGGTTCTTGTTTAACAGCAACTGATATGTCAGCTTCAGCTTCTTGCGAGCCCTAGCCGAAGGAGGTGTTTTAACATTCCGTTTCCACACTCCTATTTCACGGTTCTTAGGCACAAGTGTACATGTACATGATTCTCCAATAATGACCGCTTTCCCTTTAGTTGAATCGGCCTGCTCCGGCCGAATCAACACTTTCTTTTCGTCGAGGTCCACGGTGTTCACGGCAAAGGGGTCTTTGTCTAGCTTCATATTTGGACCGGGGTCTATCTTCAATTGTCCTTCCTCTATGGCCGATTGAACCTGTTGACGAAAAACATTGCACTCGTTAGTATAGTGTGAATGCGAATCATGCCACTTACAGTAGGGGTTTTTCTTTAGCTCAACGGCAAATGGAATGATTTGGCCTTTAGGCAACCTGAGAAGCTGGTTCTTCAAGAGGAAATCAAATATTTTATCACACTTAGTTATATCAAACGAGTATTTGATCTCGCTAAACCGATTCTTGGTGGGAGACGACCATAACTCGGAGCAAGTAATAGGCTTTCTCTTAGCTTTCCAAACCCATTCGGTCGTGTACATGTCGATTGAATCTTCTTCTTCCTCCAATTCTTCCTCGTCAGAGTGCTCCATCACGTGGACATCAGCCCTAGGCTTATTAAATGTCTTAATGAACTTTTTATCTTTAGCTCGGCCATCCTGGACTAGAGCCTATTGTAAGACTTGGCTAACTTCTAAAAAGTGCTAGTTGTCTAGTCTCTCTTTAATTTCAGAACGCAACCCGCTAAAAGCTAGATCCGCCAAATCCCTTTTCCAAATATTAAGACTGAAACACCGATTTATGGTATCTCGAAAGCGCTTGATATACTCAGATACGCTCTCGCTAGATTTTTGTCTAACTGATATCAAGTGTGAAAGCCTAAGTTCTGTTTCACCTGTGTAAAAATAGTCATGGAATTTTTGTTCTAATTCAGCCCACGTTTGTATAGAATTCAGCGGGAGCACCAAAAAGCAAGTGAAAGTGGTGCCAGATAGTGAGAGAGAAAATAATCTATGTTTCAAGGCGTCCGACCCACTAGCTTCTCCACACTATGCTAAAAACTGACTAACATGCTCTAGTGTAGTTTTGTTACCCTCACCGTCGAACTTGGTGAATTCAGGGACTTTATAGCCACGAGGGTAAGGTATCGTGTCAAAATGATTGGGGTATGGCTTCCGGTAAACCCTATCCCGACCCCTAGGTACGAAGCCAATGCACTCCCTAAACAGTAAGTGAATCCGCTCCTCAATGTCATCCTGACCTACTGCCTGCGCGCATCTCTAATGCGGGGGCGTGACACGCGATGGCATGTCTTCATGTCGGGTGCGGTGTTCCTCCTCGTGCGCTAGCTCAGGATGTACACTACAACAAAACAGGCAACTTCCGTCGGCCAAAGCCGACGGAAGTTAGCCCTTTCCCGACGAAAGAAGCTAACTTTCGTCGGCAAAAGGCTAACTTTCGTCGGCATTTGGCCGACGGAAGCGGGTAGACGGAAGTTAGCTAACTTCCGTCAGCGACCGACGGAAGTTAGCTAACTTCCGTCGGCCAAACCTGGCCGACGGAAGTTACCAGGAAGAATCGATAACTTCCGTCGGCCAAAGTATAGCGGACCTTGGGGTTGACGGAGGAGGCGGTTTTTGCGGCGGGGCGGGCGAGACGACGGCGGCAGTGCCAAGGTGGCAGCAGCGGGCGACCTGGCGGCGGGCGGGCTGGCGGGTTGGGGAAAAACTGGAAACTAGGTTTCCAATGAGCGTGGCGCGCGGGGGAAATATTGCTATAATTTCCGTCGGCTTTTAGTATGGCCGATGGAAGTTACCTAACTTCCGTCGGCCACAGTAAAAGCTGACGAAAGTTAACTTAACTTTCGTCGGCTTATGCAGGCCGACGGAAATTAAGTAACTTTCGTTGGCTTTTGGAAATGCCGACGGAAATTAAAAAAACCGACGAAAATTTATTCTTTTCTTGTAGTGGTATGACGTGTTCGGGCCTATGCGCTTGTGCATGTGGCGTGGGCAGTGTGGGGGAAAACTTGTGCCGGTGCAGGCGGACGCGGTGCATGGTAAGCGGTGCTAGTTTGTCCGTAAGCATGGTGACTGGTCTCGGCCATGGATATCGAGGCCGGATATGCAATGGCTTTGCCGGTACTACCGTCAGTTCTGCTGTAGATGTGATTTATCTAAGGTATACTAGAAATCGGAGCTGGGGGTACGGCCTCGGTAAAGCCAAACCTCCTAAGTGTCGCCTCTACCTAGGAGCTAATTGCCGAATCTAAATGGTTGGCTAGCGAAGCGCTAATAGCTTGGTCTACCGATGCGGCTATTTTTTTCTCAATTTCTAAAGAAGATAAACGAGGCGATACCGGTGTTACCTAGGTCTGAGCGAGGTCGGGGACATTGATGTTGCGTTTGATGAAGCCTGCGCGTGTCTTGACGTAGCTCCCAGGAATGAGGTCTTGGAGTGCCTTCATTTTTGCCTCAATCTCTTCTCGATCTTCTGCGAGGATATCTTCAAGGGTAGGCGTCATGATGTTGCAGTTGTCAATATCTGTGCCTCCCATGGGATCCATCGGCGATGTAGACGTAGTAGTCATTATAGACGTACCGGTGGCCAATGTAGATGTACTTGTCATGTTGGCGTGACCTTCCCTAGCAGAGACGCCAAAAAGTGTGTTGACACGAAAACGTACCCCCACACTTGGGTCAGTTTGATGATCCAAAAGTGTGGATACTTAGGGACAAGCCTAAGCATAACACAATGATGACGTCGTGTTCTGACTACCCTTAACAGTGGCAAGGGGGGTATCGCCAAAGGGTACCTTCAGTATCTGGTGCGAAGGGTCCCGCCGAAGGGTTCCTTCGGTGTTCAGACTAATCTCGTCGAAGATGGGCTCCGAAAATATCTCGATGCAACAATCACCTCCGAACAGTGGGGTTCGGTGCAAAGTCTCTAACACGGTAAAATAACTCGAACACTACACACGGGCGTGACTTCGATTGTCACGGAGTACGAACATGGCGAAGCCTGTCATGATGAAGCCTGTTGCGAGGCGTGCTGGTGTGCGGGACTCGGTCAATCCGACAACAGCGTGATGGTCCGGCACGGGTAGTCAAAGCTAGGATTCTGCCAAGGGGTGTTCTGGCTGATGAGGACATCGATAACAATGATAAAGACAACCAACACTCTATCATTCCTGGACCAATCACTTGCTCCCGTGCACGGAAGCTAAATTATGAGGTGCGTTACTTTCTTACTTTACATAATGATATGGATACGGGTGAGATGCTACTTATGGATGATATTTTGACTCTAAGGAACATGGGAGAAGCACTTCTGGATCAAACACATGGGGGGAGGCAGCACAACAATCCAACTCGCATTCCACTTCAAACTCTGATTTCGGTTCGGATTCAGCGGAGCATCCTTCAGTAAAATGGGCATAATTTTCTCGTACGGTGGCGGAATGAGGTGTTCTTTAAGGTGTTGGAAAGATAACGAAAATATATTTCCAATGGATCTGGTGCGAAGTCCTGGTTCGTTACGAAACGTTCTGTGTCGTCTGAACAAATCACCTAGTTATGTGTCACCGTTTTGGCCCACGTCGGGCCTTGTATCTGTTTGGGACCTTAAGCCCAACATTATTCTCGACTTTTCGACAAACCCTAGGTATTAATACTCTGCAGCCGCCAGGGATTATGGCTGGGTTTTGCTTAGTTTCGAATCTCTTGTAGATTGAACTCTGACTTGGTTAGATTGTGGAACCCCACTTGAGAAATCGATCTCTCTTCTGTTTGCGAGATTGTGTTTCCATGTTCTTGCTTGTGTTCTCGATTCGCAGGCAGTGATAAGCCTTCTTGGTGAGGTCAATCGTGTTCGTGTGTGGTTGATAACCAACGGAGTCATGGTGTAGCGATTGTGGGGTTCGGATCTGTGGTGATCGGAAGTCGGACCGTCAACGTCGAGTCCTCCACCAATCGAGTTTACCCCCCCCTCCTTGATGGAAAATCGGGCACCCGTGCGCATCAAGTGGTATCAGAGCACATGTTTACCGTCAGGTTTGTAGGTTCATCTTCCCTTGTTCGAGTCAATTTTGCATTCATCCTAGAGTCCACAGAAAAGCCGAACAAAAAAAAATTCCCTATCCGAAACATTGTTAGCCTTTTGCATAATTCTTTTTCAGAGTTCGTAGTGTTGAATTCATGTCCAAGTTTGTGTCTCGATTGCTGGTTAATTCGTATTTTAGATTAGTTCTTGTCTCCACCACAATTCCCCTACTTCGTTGCATAATTTTTCCACCCCCCCACCAATCACCATCCGCTTTTGTTTCTGCCACAACCAGCAGATCCAATTTAGGGGGAACAGATCCGATTTTGGAGGGTTCTCCTTGAAACAACCATAACTTTTCGCTCGTAACTCTGATTGAGCTGAAATTTTTACCATAGGTGTATCTCTAAAATTCGGCTTGGGCGATACTATTTTTGTAGTATCGGTGTTGTCAAAAAAAATTAAAAAAATCAGGAAGGCCTTTGTTTTGGGCTCCGAAGTTTCAACACCGATTATTTAGGGTTTCCTATACCGATATCATCTTCCATCGGTTTGAGCCGAAACTTGGTGCTGTGCTTAATATAGGGGCATATTGTTGCTAATTAGAACTTGGTAATTGGTTGCAAAAAAGAGAGAAAAAAAGAAGACAAAAAAGGAGAAAAAAAAGAGGCAATACTGAAGGACCTACGCTATTAGTTTCATAGTGTCGCTGGTGTCGTGTTGACATTGTCCTTGCAATTCATCTTGTTCATCCTTGATTCTTTCTTGTGTCACTACTGTTCTTAGAACTCGAGTAGACCAGCAATTAGGACTAATAGTTTGAACATTTATTCAGCATTACTATCTGTTATTGAATTGTGTTCCACTCAAATATTTGGCCTTCCTATAGCTCCACATACTTACCTTCTGAACAGTATAGTTTCTTACCGGCAATCGTTATACTCACAACTTCAACGGTATCATCCCCAAGCCAATCGGTTGTGCCACCTTCTACGATTGGTAAGAACTTGGCAAAAACTTGGTGAAACGCTTGAGTGTGAGCGACTCCACATCCTAGTAGTTCATAGGAAACTAAAGCACTTGTGAGCTTGTTTGTGTTTTGTGTTTTCACTAACCATGGCAGGATCACACCAAGGCGATGGAGATAAATGTGTGTCCAAGTTAGAACTTGGAAATTTGCTGCAAGAACTCAATGCAAACATCGTTAAGAATAACCAGGACAATGAGCATAGATTGGACAGAATAGAGAGGAACATTGCCACCCTCATCACAAGGATGGAGAACATAGAGAGAAAACCACCGCCACCGAATGATAGGGCTAAAGATCTCGAGGCAAACAACATAAATCAGGATCATATGCAACCTCTTCCTCAAGAACCTCCCCGTCAACAAAATCCACATCGTCAAGGTATGGGAGGTAATAATGGAAACAACCCTCGTGCTGATAATTCGTTTGCTATGCTTAAATTCAGCATACCCTCTTTTTCTGGCTCTTATGATGCTGAAACATATCTGAATTGGGAGATGACAGTACAACAAAAATTTAACTCTCACCAAGTTCTAGAAATACATAGAGTTAGACAAGCCACTAGTGAGTTTACCGATTTTTCTATTATTTGGTGGAATGAGATCTCAAGTGTAGGCTTAGCACCTGACACATGGAATGGGCTAAAGAGAGCTATGCGAGGTAGATTTGTCCCTACTACTTATAAACGTGATTTGCTTCAAAAATTACAGCGTTTAAACCAGCGAAATAAATCTGTAGAGGAGTACTACCAGGAACTGCAAATAGGAATGCTACGTTGTGATGTAGTTGAGGATGAGGAGAGTAAAACGGCTAGATTTTTTGGTGGGTTAAGAGGAGAAATACAGGACATAATAGATTATAAGGAATATAATACACTCAATAGATTGTTTCACCTTTCTATGAAGGCAGAAAGAGAATTGCCGGGACGACAACCGAAGTCGAATGGTAACTTCACTGACACAAGACCGGCGTCTGCAATGGGAAAATCAACACTAACTTCTCCCGCATGGTCTGCTGCCCCCTTCATATCCAGGGCACGTTCAGCAGCACCTTCGTCTTCACTACCACCAGAGGAAAAGAGTAAAACAAACCTACTAACTACTAGTTCCTCATCGGTTGCTTCTACAGGCTGAACCAGTGGAGTGATTTGCCACAATTGCAAAGGGAAGCGCCATTTCATGAGAGATTGCCCAAGCCAGAGACGGACATTCATTGCTACTGAGGATGGAAGGTATGTTAGTACTAGTGATATTGAAAATGGTGGTACTGACGATGCAGGTGATGATGAAGAGTGAAAGTGATGGCGAGGAGGTTTTAGGTACTGCCGCCACAGAGAAGTATCAGGCATTGATTGTACAACGTGTTTTAAACACTCAAGTAGAGCAAATGGACACACTAAAGCAACATAACTTATTTAAAATGTTCCTCATTGTCAATGATCGTCGTGTTTGTGTCATAATTGATGGAGGAAGCAGCAATAACTTGGTGAGCATAGAGCCAGTTAATAAGCTTGGATTGACCACACGCCCACACCCACATCCCTACTATATTCAGTGGTTCAACAATAGTGGTAAGGTCAAGGTAACACACTCTATGAGAGTTCACTTTTTCATTGGTACATATCATGACTTTGCTGATTTTGATGTTGTACCCATGCAAGCATGTTCACTTTTATTGGGTCGGCCATGGGAATTTGATACAGATGCCACACATCACGGTAGGAGTAACAAATATACACTTATGCACAAGGGAAAGAAAATTACTTTGCTTCTTATGACTCCCACTGAAATTATGCAATGTGAGAAAGAGAGTTTTGAGAAGAGCAAGAAGGAGACTGCACCACAATCTGAAAATCAGCAAGTAGCTAACACTATCTTCCCACCTAAGAAAGATAAGAAAGACAATAGCTCTAAGTTGGAAGGAATTAAATTGAAAGGGGGTGTTATGCTTGCTACTAAATCTGATTTGGTTGATGTTAATGAGTTTGATTCTCCTTGTTATGCCTTAATATGCAAAGAAGTCTTGTTTTCATTTTAGGATTCTTCCACTTCTTTTCCTCCTACTGTCACTAACCTTTTGGAGGAGTATAAGGATGTGTTTCTAGTGGAGATGTCTCTAGGGCTGCCACCTATTCGAGGTATTGAGCATCAAATTTAGCGACAAATTCGGAGGAGACTAAGAAATTCAGCGACAAGACCAAGAACTGCTGGACCTTAGGTACGTACGCGAGAGCCTTAGTCCATGTGTTGTGCCTGTTCTTTTAGTCCCTAAGAAAGATGGTAGTTGGCGTATGTGTGTTGATTGTAGAGCCATCAATAATATTACAATAAGTTATCATCATTCTATTCCTAGGTTAGATGATATGCTTGATGAGTTGAGTGGGTCTATCATTTTCTCTAAGACTGACTTGCGTAGTGGATACCACAAAATTCGAATGAAATTAGGAGATGAATGGAAAACAGCTTTCAAAACGAAGTTCGGGTTATATGAGCGGCTAGTCATGCCTTTTGGGTTAACTAATGCACCTATCACTTTCATGCGTTTAATGAATGAAGTATTGAGAGTTTTTATTGGCAAATTTGTGGTGGTTTACTTTGATGATATCTTGATATATAGCACATCTATTGATGAACATTTGAATCATTTGTGTGCTGTTTTTAATGCTTTGAGAGATGCATGCTTGTTCAGTAACCTTGAAAAGTGTACTTTTTGCACGGATCGAGTCTCTTTTCTTGGCTATGTTGTTACTCCACAGGGTATTGAGGTAGATGAAGCGAAAATTGAAGCCATCAAGAGCTGGCCAACACCACAAACCGTTACGCAAGTGAGAAGTTTTCATGGACTTGCTGGTTTTTATCGACGGTTTGTGAAGAATTTCAGCGCCATTGCTACACCACTCAATGAGTTGACAAAGAAGGGAGTGTTGGGGGAAAATATCTCCTCTTCGGGGTTATTGCCGAAGCAGCATAAAGACAATCAACCAGTTCGAAGATTGTCCGAAGACCATCTTCGAAGATGCCCAGAACTTCGTTCGAAGCCCGAAGACAGGCACTAGTTCGAAGTATGTCTTCGAACCAAAGCCCTTCAGGATCTTTTCTGCCAGCTAAGATGGAAGACTTATCTTCTATCCTATTAGATTAGTCTTTTACCATTTTAGCCCTATTAAGGAAACCGAATAGTTTCCTTAATGTCGGTTGTAATAGAGGGGTAAATAGGTCTTTTCCTTAATGTTTAGGCCTATAAATACCCCCCATTTCACCCTGTAATAGGGACC
This sequence comes from Zizania palustris, assembly GCA_019279435.1. NCBI lineage: Eukaryota > Viridiplantae > Streptophyta > Magnoliopsida > Poales > Poaceae > Zizania > Zizania palustris. The sequence continues at coordinate 50,309,550 of JAAALK010000080.1, forward strand.
GATTACAAGTGATTCAATATACACTTTCAAACTATTCTAAGCTATTATCCTTTCGGAGGCTTAGAACAGTTTGCTTCGCAAACACTTCGTTTGTTAGTTTCTTTTCTACAGAAACCTGTTAGCGTAATCTTTTACGCCAACAGTTGGCGCCGTCCGTGGGGAACCTAGTCCAAAAAACTTCGTTCTCTACCAACTTCTTACATCATGCCTCCTAAGCGGAGCGCACCTCGCAATCCCACTCGGAGGTCCTCTCGGATCTCCGGAGAGATACCCTTCGACACAGTCGAAGTCGGAGGGTCTTCGACTATCCCTCCACATCAAACTCCGCAAGGGGCTTCTATCCCTCGAGGATACAAAACCTCCCCGCCAACCCCTTCCATACTCCGACCGCCCGGAGCCACTCCGCCACCCTCCATTCCGATTCGAACTGATCATACCAGTTCTCAAGACCCGGAAGGTCCTTCCGGAGGAGATGAAGATAGCCTTGGAGACATGGCCACTCAAATGGCCAATCTTCAAGCTGAGGTAGCAAGGTGGCGACAAGAAGCTACGAACAGGCTTCGCTCTCAAGCCACCCTAGCTATCCCCGAAGTGCACGAAGACGACGATCTTGATTATCCCGAAGCCTCGGAGAACGCCTCTTATGACAATGAATCTCCGTTGCATCCCGAGCTTCAGAAGGTTCGCTTCGATTCGAAGTTCAAAGCTTCGAAGCTTTGCAAGTATGCCGGAGACGAAGATCCCAGTGAGTTTGCACGTTCTTATGCCCTAGCAATTGAGGCTAGTGGCGGAGACAGAGAAACTATGGCGAAGTGCTTCCCGTTAGCCCTTCAAGGAGTGGCGTTGAGATGGTTCTGGTCTTTAAAGCCAGGATCAATCGCTTCATGGTCACAGTTGAAGAAGAAGTTTATAAGTAACTTTCAGGGCACCTTCGTGCCCCCCATGTCGACAGGAAGCCTTTTCCAAGTGAAACAGCTCCCCGGAGAAACATTGAGGCAGTACTTCAAGCGCTTCGCTCACACGAAGTCGCAAATTCGGGGGCTGTCCACATCCTCGGTGGTTGATGCGGCTCGAGAAGGCGTCAGTCATAAAGGCCTTCTAGATAAACTGCATCGAAAGAGCATCACCACAGTATCACAGCTGATGTCGTACTTCGAGGAGTACTCGAAGTCAGAAGAAGGTTGGCTTCGGAGGACTACTGCTACTTCGACAGTGTTGACAGAAGTTAAAGCAGAGGTGAAGACTTCGGCACAGCCGCAAGAACCAGTCTCCGAAGTGCAACATGATAGAAGAAGAGGGCAAAAGCACCCTCGCTCTGAAGTCTTAAACATTGCACCCCCGCAGAAGTTTGCACCAAGAGCTCCACAGTCTGCGGGGAACAAGTCCAGCGGTTGGAGGCCGCCAGGGAAAATGGCTGGCAAGGGCCAGACCCTTTTTTGCTGTATTCATGGAGAGAATCGAAGCCATGCAACTGACACTTGCAAGGCTATTCTTACCCTTCGGGGAGAATACTTGGAGAGAACTTCGGGTCGAGGTAGTACCGACCGAAGTCCTCCAGCAGCAGTGCGCCCGGAGCCGGTCGAGGCTGTGGCGCGGATAGAAGATTTTGACGCTGCAAGGCATCCTCCGGTGGCCAATGTTATGCCACCTCCGAAGCAAGAAGAAGGGCAAGATAGAGGGAAGAGAGTAGTTCTCCCTATCTCTGGAGGAGGTACCCTCGGAAGCATGTCCAAGAGACAGCGAAGAGAGTACGTTCGAGAAGTAGGCCACATTGGGACTTCGTCATCTGCAGCTGCAATGCCGGAGTGGTCTCATGTTCCAATATCTTTCTCTGCGGAGGATGCAGCTGGTATCAAATTCCCGCATGCAGATCCATTGGTTATTACTGCTGATATTGCAGGGACTGAAGTCCGAAGGGTGCTAATTGACGGAGGTAGCTCAGCAGATATCATATTTGTACAAGCCTTCGATCAGTTATGCATTTCCCGGAAGCATCTCCTCCCAGCGGCTCGTCCTCTGCAAGGCTTCGCAGGACCTCCGCTTGATGCACTCGGCCAAATAGGCCTGGAAGTAACCTTCGGAGAAGGTTTACTAGCACGAACTGAAGAAGTTATCTTTGATGTGGTAGATGCCCCGTATGCTTATAATGTCATCTTCGGACGGGGTATGTTGAATCAGTTCGGAGCTGTGGCGCATCACAACTACTTGTGCATGAAGATGCCCACACAAGCAGGAGTCCTGACAGTCTTCGGAGATCAAGCCATGGCTCGGAGGGCAGAATATGGTCATGGTCCTCCTCTTGATCCGAGGCAAGTAAACAGTGTCCAAGATAATGGAGAAATTTTTTCAGCCTCCTCCGAAGCTTCGAGGAAGTCATTTCCAAGACCAAGTCCCGAAGGAGAGATTGCAACGAAGGTCATTGTCAAAGATGGTAAAGAATACACTTTTCAATTTGGTAAAGATTTACTTCCCGAAGTTGCAACTTCCTTGGAAAAGGTTGTAGAAGAAAATTTGGATGTCTTCGCCTGGTCTGACGAAGATATCACCGGAGTCGATCGGGATATTATTGAGCACAGTTTGCTTGTAAACCCGAAGGCCCGGCCTGTTCGACAAGGGCTCCGGAAGATGTCCGCAGAGAGAGCTGCTCTAGCTAAGGACGAAGTTGAAAAACTGTTGAAGGCTGGGATTATCAGAGAAGTGGCCCATACAGAATGGTTAGCCAACCCAGTCTTCGTCAGGAAGAAGTCCTCCGGAAAGTGGCGCATGTGCATTGATTTCACATCTTTGAATAAAGCGTGCCCACGTGACCCCTACCCCATGCCCCGAATTGATCAACTAGTTGACTCCACTGCAGGTTCGGAGTTACTAAGCTTCCTCGACGCGTATTCCGGTTATCATCAAATATGGTTGAAGCGCGAAGATGAAATCAAGACGAGCTTTGTAACTCCTTCGGGAGTCTTCTGCTATGTAAGAATGCCCTTCGGCCTAAGAAATGCCGGGGCTACTTTTTCAAGATTAGTTGCTAAGGCTCTAGGTCATCAAATAGGTCGCAATGTGGAGGCCTATATGGATGATATTGTAATAAAGAGTGTTTTAAAGCACCAACATAACCTAGACTTAGCAGAAACATTCAATAGCCTTCGGGCATGTGGGATCCGTCATTAACCCCGAAAAATGTATATTCGGAGCTAAGGCTGGAAAGTTGTTAGGGTACTTAGTTTCAAGCAGGGGAATTGAAGCTAGCCCTACTCAAATAACTGCGCTGCAGAAGATGGCTCCTCCGGAGAATTTAAAGCAAGTGCAAAAGCTGACTGGACGTCTGGCCGCACTTAGCAGGTTTTTATCAAGGTCTGCGAAGAGGAGCTTGCCAATCTTTAAAGCTTTGAAAGGGTCCGAAGATTTTGCATGGACACCGGAGTGTCAGAAAAGCTTCGAAGATATTAAAGATTATCTCAAAAATCTTGCTACACTTACGGTGCCTATTGCGGACGAAACCCTACTTCTGTATCTTGCAGCTACAGGCTCAGCTGTCAGCGCAGTCCTTGTCAGAGAAGAAGATATCAATGGGAAGTTGGTCCAAAATCCTGTCTATTTTGTATCCGAAGCATTGTCAGGAGCGAAGACAAGATACTCCGAACTTGAAAAGTTCGTTTATGCTCTGATAATGGCTTCGAGGAAGCTAAGACATTATTTTTTGGCTCATAATGTAATTGTACCAACTTCGTATCCTTTAGGAGATATGCTCCGAAGCAAAGATTCCACTGGAAAGATTGGAAAGTGGGCAGTAGAACTAGCACCCTTCGGCATATCTTTCCTGGCAAGGACAGCTATCAAATCTCAAGTCCTGGCAGACTTCGTAGCAGAGTGGACTCCACCTGCGAAGTTGACTCCGGAGAAATCAGATGACGGAGTTTGGACTATTTACTCCGATGGGGCTTTTCAAGCATCCGGAGCAGGCATTGGGGCAGTATTAATTTCACCATCAGGACAAAGAGCAATGTACTCCGCAAGACTCAACTTTAAGTCTACCAATAATATAGCGGAGTACGAAGGAATTTTATTGGGACTCCGGAAAGCACGTGCTCTAGGGGCTACAAGGATAATTATAAAAACAGATTCTCAGATAGTAGCAGGGCACGTAGACAAAAGTTTTCAAGTCCGACATCCACAGCTTGCAAAGTACTTGGATGAAATTCGCAAGATCGAAGCACATTTCAAGGGTATTTCCATTCGGAGTATACCAAGAACTGAAAACGTGCAAGCGGACATTTTAGCGAAGGCTGCTGCCGGAGCTGTGGATGTGCCTGACGAAGCTTTCTATGAGGAGCTCAATGTACCTTCGGTGCCACAAGTTGCCTCTGCAGAGATTCTCTGCATTCCTAGTGCAGATTGGAAAGATTCGATTATAGAACTCTTGCAAGGAGGAACAAATTTGCCCGAAGAGCCCCAATTGTCAAGATTAAAGCTCAGAGCAAGAAACTATCAGTTAATCAACGGTATATTATACAAGGCCGGAGTATGTTCCCCTCTACTCCGATGTATATCTCAAGCCGAAGGCCAAGAAATTCTTCGAGAAATTCACGAAGGCCTTTGTGGAAGTCATTTAGCCCCTAGAGCTCTGGCAGGAAAAACACTTCGCCAGGGGCTTTATTGGCCCACAATAACAGCTGATGCGGAGAGTTTGGTCCGCACTTGTCAAGGATGCCAGTGGATGGGTCGACGGAGTCATCGCCCACCAACAGCTCTTCAAGTCATTGCTCCGGTATGGCCTATGGCCAGATGGGGTATGGATCTAATTGGTCCCTTTCCGTTAGCAAAGGGAAATCTGAAGTTCGCAGTGGTAGCCATTGAATATTTTTCTAAGTGGGTAGAAGCAGAGCCCTTAACAGCTATCACTTCGAATAATGTACAGAAATTCTTCTGGAAGAACATTATTTGCCGGTTCGGAGTGCCTAGATATCTCACAGTTGATAATGGAACACAGTTCGACGCAGAACCCTTCAGGAAGTTTTGCGAAGACCTAGGCATTCAACTATGTTTTGCTGCAGTGAGACATCCTCAGTCAAATGGAGCCGTTGAGCGAGCCAATGGAAATATTTTATCAGGGCTAAATCAAAGAATAGTAGGATTATCAAAGGGACTGTGGACCGAAGAGCTTCCGAAGATTCTGTGGTCCATTCGGACTACGCAAACAAGGTCCACAGGTTTTACTCCGTTCAGACTACTATTCGGAGATGAAGCAATGACTCCAACGGAGCTCAAAGGAGGATCATTTCGCAGCACCGAACCAGACATCGAAGAAGAAAGACAAGCTTCGTTAGATTTGTCAGAAGAAACAAGACTTCGAGCTGTAGCTAATTTATCAAAGTATCATCAGCAGACGAAGACTTGGTATGACCCGAAGGTTAAGCTCAGCGAGTTAAGGCCGGGTCATCTTGTTCTACGAAGCATTATAGCACCAGGGAAGTTAGGCAATAAATGGGAAGGTCCATATCTAATTGTCCGCTCAGGGCGCCCTGGTTCATTCAAATTAGCTAATTTAGAAGGTGAAGAGTTAGCACATACTTGGCATGCGGAGCACCTAAAGCGATATTTCGCATAAGGGCTCCTTGTAATCCGCTTGTAATCACCTCTAAATTAATAAAGCATACACCCTGTGGTTTGCCTTCCCCTTGACACTCCTAGTTTCCCGAGCGGACGCGCTGGGACGGAAGTCGATCGAGAGGGAAGTGTCATCAAGCTGGGCTGTATTTCCGGACTTCGTACCTATAAAGTCGAAGCCTCCGGTGTGGTGGCTGAAATCCATCCGGAGCCCAAGCTGATACCTTGTAGGCATCCGTAAAAGAGCCAATACCACATTCTACGGAGTCCAAGCTTCGGCTGGTAGACTTCCGTAAAAAGAGCCGAAGGTGGCCAAAATCTGCGGAGTCCAAGCTGCAGCTTGCAGACATCCGTAAAAAGAGCCGAAGGTGGCCAAATTCTGCGAAGTCCAAGATCCGGCTGGTAGACTTCTGCAAAAAAGAGCCCAAGGTGGCCAAATTCTGCGAAGTCCAAGCTCCGGCTGGTAGACTTCTGCAAAAAAGAGCCCAAGGTGGCCAAATTCTGCGAAGTCCAAGCTCCGGCTGGTAGACTTCTGCAAAAATAGCCGAAGGTGGCTACAATTTCTGCGAAGTCCAAGCTACGGCTGGTAGACTTCTGCAAAAACAGCCGAAGGTGGCTAAAGCAAAACAGCATTTAAGCCATGAGCTTCGAATGTCTGTTAACATAAGTCCAAAGTGACAAATTTTTTAAGACACTAAAATGTCCTGAAAGTTATCTCAATTGATTTCTTTCGTAAAACAAAGGTACTAAGTTACCATTCATCTGACTGCAAAAAGTCAAAGACATTTCATAAGATTTCGAAGATCTTTAAATGAAAGAGGGGCTCCGAACCCCCAAAAAATTGTACTCCGAAGTTTTTTCTTTGCCTATAACCATCTTTGAATACATTTTGAAGTTGCTTATACCCAAAGAGGGGCTAGTAAATATGGAGACAATTTTAAATCGGCATTCATTATTGAAATAAAACTGTTTACAGATTACACTATGAAAAATTGGTATCTATACCAAGAAGGAATCGGAGACCTCTTCGGTCCCGAGAGCTAGGGGTGGAACGACTAGTTCCAACATCGGAAGTTCTAAGAACTTTACGTTTAACTCTTTTCCTCCCCTTCGAAGCTCTAAAATCCTTTTGCTCTTGTTGAAGCTCGGCCCAAGTTCGAAGCCGCTCGGGGCTTCTTTCCCAGCTTCTAAGATCTTCAGATCTTTTATTTTGGGCTTCACCTTCGTCTTCGGACCAATTAGTGTCTTCAGAAGACGAGGTGTTTGCGTCAATCTCTTTATCTTCCTCTTTGATATAAGACAATACGTCTTTGATTACTTCGGGCGCAATAACGCCGGAGTCATCTCGAGGAATAAGAAATCGAGGACGCTTATAACTCTTTAGAAGTTCGAAGGTGTTCCACAGTGAGCGAAGTTCGCTGTTAAGCTCTAACACTTCGATATCTTCCATAAGAGGCAAAGCCTAAAAATATGACAAACAAGACTTTCATTGATAAATATTTACAAGCATCAGCTTTACATAATCAAAAAATCCTAAATAATCCTAAACCTGCGGGTTCGGAGGAGGCTGACTGCTCGAAGCTTGGCTCCGAACTTGCTTTTGGCGTTGGCCTTCATCAATCCAAGCCTTGATCGCAGATCGACCTTCGGCTCTCCACGAAGTTTGGAAGGCTCGCCAAGCAGTAGCTACGCCTTCGGAAGGAGTCAAAAGTCTCGCGTCGTCGAAGATGATGGAGCCCTCTGCGCTCGGAGTGATTGTTCGGCCCAAATCCTCGTAGTAACGAAGTATTCCAAGGGCAGACACTTGTCCGGAGAGTTCTCCATAACGCATGCCTGCCGTCTTCATTTGCTTCGCTGCTCCTTGGATCCTCTTTAGCCGGCGCAGCAGAGTTACATTGTCATCCGAAGGTAGTGATCCAGTAGTACCGAAGTACTCCAAGACACCTAGCATTTGTTCGATGACCTCCGAAGCCACCTTCTCAGACTTGAGTTTTTCCACATTAAGTGCATCCTTGACCAAAGTCGTTTCTGCTAAAACTCCGGAGATTCTAGCATTCTCCGTAGTCAAAGCATTCTTCTGAGTCCGGAGTTGGCCAGCTTCTTCTTGTAGCCTTACAAGTTCAGACCCTTTGGCAGCATCCTCCGTCCGCAATCTTTCAATCTCTGCCCGAAGCACAATTCTTTCTGCTTCGAGCTCTTTCTTCGCAGCCTCCAAGCTTTGCCTAGCCCTTCGCTCTACTGATATTATATTGTCCATTTGAGATACTCGACCTTCAGAGAAGTTAAAATTTCTTTGAAGAGCTTCGTTCTCTTCCCGAAGTTGAGCAATTTCATTTTCACTCGATAAAGCCGCAGCACGGGCTAAGACTGCTTGCTGAGAAAAAAGAAAAAATTGGAATAAGAAATTATTCATATATAATTTGCTATTTCGTTCGAAGATGCTTTATACCTGATAAGCTGCTCTTTCCACAGCAAGGTTAAGCTCCGAACCCTTCGCTCTGCTTAAAAGGGCTACCAGTTCTGTTTCCCCGACTTGGCGACTGGCTTGGCCCAAAGGTTTAACCAAAGTCCCAAGTCCGGTTTTCTCCTCCAAAAAAGGAGTTATGAGAGGAAGCATTTCTGAAGCCTTCTGATCAGCTCCTGCTTAGCGAAGGTCCGGAGAGTTCTTCCGAGGCCCTTGGAACTTCTGAAGATGGCCCCCCCTCAGTCGATTCACTTTCATCTGATGATTCAGATGAAGTCGATCCTTGAGCAGGGAGAGGCTCAATGTGTCTTTTTCCTCTTCCAGGCCCCGGTAAAGTAACCTCCGGTCGTGGCTCTGAAGTTGTCGAAGGTCTTTGAATTGTATCTTCGTGAGATACTTCGACAACAGGAGGCTCTGCAAAAACAGAAATATTATACATTGTATAATTTTGCAAAAATTGATAAAAATTATGTAAAATTTACCTTCGACATTTTCTGGAATATCGAGTACCGGACTGATCGGAGGATCAAAAGTGTAGTCCTCATCCGAATCAGCCGTTAAATCTTGGACTACAGGAGCATCGTCCTGGGGAGTCCTTGTTACTTCTTCAGGAATCGAAGCCATAGTGACTTCGACCCCACCTTCGTTCACAGGAACTCCGTCCTGAGTTGTATCTTCTTGAACTACCGAAGTCATTGGTTGATCAGCATTATCTCCAGACTCCGGTACGTTCGCAGGCACTTCGGCCTCATCTACACCCATAGGGGCTTCGATTTGTTCTTCCTGGGTATCCGGAGCTCTTACTTCTTCGATGTTGGCTTGGGGCTCCGGTATACCTGCAGTATCTTCAATGTGAATACTTCGTTGAGCTGCATCTTCATCAATTAATTTCACTAATAAAATACCTTCATCCTCTTTAGAACCAGAAAGTGAGGTTCTTGAGCTTGAAGGAGCAGGATCCGAAGGTGCGAGATTCTTTGGCTTCCGAGCCACCTTCTTCACCGGAGTTTTCGCTGAACTTGAAGCTCCGGCTTCAGCTACTCTTTTCTTGGGGCCTTTCTCCTGAGGCACCCAATCCATCAGAGGGGGTGGAGTTAACTCCAGCATTCCCCATACTCTGTTAAATCGCTCCCAACTTCCGACTAATTTGATTCGCCATTCTTTTTCCGACGGAGTTGGAGCACCCAGAATCTTCTCCGAAGCCCTTACAATTTGCTCTGATGTAATAGGGTCTGAAGAAGCTAAAAAATAATTCGAGTTAGTCTTTCTTCGAAGTAAATATGTACAATGCATGTTGGTTTCGAAGTTACCTGCAGGGCTCGAAGTATAATTGATTTTGCGAAGGCCGCCTTCGGAGTCATCTTCGAAGATGATAGGCCAGTTGGCCATCAGTGGAGGAATTTGAAGACCGATGAATTCTTCAGCCAAGTCTCGCATACTGAGCCTTCGGCTAACTTTTTCAAGCAGGTTCAGGCGGGCTTCGAGCTGGCCTTCGTCAGGTTGCACTAGAGCTTCTTTCCGGAATCGGATTTCTATGAGAGGCCCAGCCAGAGGACTACTAGCTCCGACTTCGGCATAAAACCACCTCAGTACCCAATCAGTGTACCATCTAGCATTGATGGCCTTAGCAGGGAATCGCAGAGCATATTCGTCTCGAAGCCTAAAATTGATGCTTCCGAAGGCAACCACTACTTTTTCACCTCCGGAGCCTACGAAGGTCTTCGGCTGACAAGTTGCTCTATGAAGCGCAGCGAAGATTTCAGCCCTCCCCTCACAACCTTCGGCTCTCAGCGCCCACTCAAAGATAGCTAATCTAGCTACGGCATTCGGAGACAGCTGGGGGAGGGTTACATGAAACAAGTCAAGAACTTCGGCCAAGAAATCCACAGCAGGGAGGCCTAAGCCTGCTTTGAAAAAAGCTTCGAACACTACGACCTCTCCGGGTCTTGGTGATGGAATTGATTCTTTGCCCGGCTTCCGAACCATAACCCCATTGCTAATCTTTCCCCCTGCTGTGATTGCCAAGGACTCTCTTTTGCAGGTCGAAGGCCCCAATTCAAAGGACTGATCCAAGTATTTGGTCGATGGAGGGCACAGACCTTGGTCATCGGCGATTTGGGGATTTCTTCTCCCTGCCGCCATAGAAATTGTCGCCTGCGTCGAGGGTGTCGCCGCCACTGTTGCCGCTGCTGCTGCCGCGGCCGCCTGTTGCCGAGCCAAGGCCGAAGGAGGCGCAGATCCCTTGGTCTTCACCATTGCGATTGCTGGATTGATCTGAAGGAATGGAGGCTAGGGCTCAAGAACTCAGAGACTAGGGCTCAAGAACTCAAAGGGCTCAAAAGTTTTTAACTGAGAGAAAGCGGTGAAAAGGTAATCGGCTAAGTTTTGGGCTCTTTATTTATAGCCTAATCGTTCCGTTGGTTACCGTTTGGGCCCTGCCTTTTCGCATTCCCGCCCGTTATTTTTCTCCGGAAATAACGCATCATATAACTTCCGTTAGAAACAGGAACTAACGGCTATTTTTTCTAAGTCTAAAAAGACTTTCGAACTTCCTGAGTCAGTTCTAAGATAGTTCGAAAAGTAATTACCTTATGATTGACTCGAAGTTCATATCTTCATGCATTTCGAAGATAAAATAAAAACCAATAACCCCTATGATTGGTTATCTTTTCTTTCCGTATACTGCTCTCCTAACGTTACAGGTCAAACGGAGAAGCGTATTCGAGGGGCTACTGTTGGGGGAAAATATCTCCTCTTCGGGGTTATTGCCGAAGCAGCATAAAGACAGTCAACCAGTTCGAAGATTGTTCGAAGACCATCTTCGAAGATGCCCAGAACTTCGTTCGAAGCCCGAAGACAGGCACTAGTTCGAAGTATGTCTTCGAACCAAAGCCCTTCAGGATCTTTTCTGCCAGCTAAGATGGAAGACTTATCTTCTATCCTATTAGATTAGTCTTTTACCATTTTAGCCCTATTAAGGAAACCGAATAGTTTCCTTAATGTCGGTTGTAATAGAGGGGTAAATAGGTCTTTTCCTTAATGTTTAGGCCTATAAATACCCCCCATTTCACCCTGTAATAGGGACCGATTACAAGTGATTCAATATACACTTTCGAACTATTCTAAGCTATTATCCTTTCGGAGGCTTAGAACAGTTTGCTTCGCAAACACTTCGTTTGTTAGTTTCTTTTCTACAGAAACCTGTTAGCGTAATCTTTTACGCCAACAGGGAGCTTCATTCATATGGGGTCCAGTAGAAGAACAAGCTTTTAAGATGCTTAAGGACAAACTTACACATGCCCCTCTACTCCAACTTCCTGACTTTGGTAAGACGTTTGAGCTTGAATGTAATGCTAGTGGGATTGGGATAGGAGTTCTCATACTAGAAGGTAACTTGTTCCTTACTTTAGTGAAAAAATGCATGGACCTAATCTTAATTATTCTACTTATGATAAGGAGTTGTATGCTCTAGTTAGGGTGTTAGAGACTTGGCAACATTACCTTTGGCCTAATGAGTTTGTCATTCATTCTGATGATGAATCATTGAAACATATTAGAAGTCAGGAAAAAACTCAATAAGCGTCATGCAAAATGGGTTGAGTTCATAGAGTCTTTTCCATACATCATTAAACATAAACGTGGTAAAGACAATATCATTGCAGATGCTTTATCTAGGCATTTTACTATGTTATCTCAGCTTGATCATAAGATATTTGGTCTAGAAACAATAAAGGAGTTATATGCTACTGATCTAGACTTCAGGGATGCTTTTGAAAATTGTAGAGAGTGCCGAACTTGGAATAAATATGTGCTGAATGAAGGCTTATTATATCGTGCTAACAAGCTATGCATCCCAGCAAGCTCCATTCCCCTTTTATTTTTATAGGAAGCCCACGGGGGAGGATTGATGGGACATTTTGGAGCGAAGAAAACTGAGGACGTGTTGTCAACACACTTCTTTTGGCCAAGGATGAGGCGGGATGTCGTGCGCTATGTCTCATGCTGCACTACATGTAACAAAGCTAAGTCATGTTTGAATCTCTTTGGACTTTATGTGCCCCTTCCTATTCCTAGCGTCCCTCGGGAGCATATATCAATGGATTTTGTATTAGGGTTACCTAGAACAAAGAGTGGGAGGGATAGTATATTTGTGGTGGTCAATCAATTCTCAAAAATGGCATATTTTATACCTTGTCATAAGAGCGATGATGCTACAAACATTGCTGATTTATTTTTCAGGGACATCATTCCCCTACATGGAGTACCCACCACCATTGTCTCTGATTGCGATGAGAAGTTCTTGAGCCAATTTTGGAGAAGTTTGTGGTGTAAGTTGGGTACCAAGCTGTTGTTCTCCACCACGTGCCACGCTCAAACTGATGGGCAAACCGAGGTAGTTAATCGTACGTTAGGCACCATGTGTGTGGTCTGTTTTGAAGAAGAATTTGAAGATTTGGGAAGAATGTTAACCTCATGTGGAGTTTGCATATAATCGAGCAGAACATTCTACCACCAAGTTGAGTCCTTTCCAAGTTGTGTATGGTTTTAACCCCCGTGCCCCTGTTGATCTTTTGCAATTGCCTACTTCTGAACATGTGCATTTAGATGCTAAGACACGTGCTGATTTTATTCTAAAATTACATGCCACAACTAAAGAACACATTGAGAAGATAACCGAAAGGTATAAAATTACTGGTAGTAAGGGTAGAAGACATATAACCTTTGAAATATGTGATCTTGTTTGGTTACATTTGCGTAAAGATAGATTTCTAGATGGACCTTTGAAGATAGTTAAGAAAATTAATGACAATGCATACCAGCTTGAGTTGTGTGTAGATTTTGGGGTTAGTCCCACATTTAACATTTCAGATTTGAAGTCGTATTTGGGAGAAGAAGATGATTTTGAGTCAAGTACGACTCCAATTCAAGAAGGGGAGGATGATGAGGACATCGACAAAAATGATAAAGACATCCAACACTCTATCATTCTTGGACCAATCACTCGCTCTCGTGCACGAAAGCTTAATTATGAGGTGCGTTCATTTCTTACTTTACATAATGATATGAATATGGATGGAATGCATCTTATGGATGATATTTTGACTGTAAGGAACATGGGAGAAGCACTTCTGGATCAAACACAAGGGGGAGAGGTGGCACAACAATCCAACTCGAATTCCACTTCAAACTCTGATTTCGGTTCGGATTCAGCAGAGCATCCTTTAGTAAAATGGGCATAACTTTCTCGTAAGGAGGTGGATTGAGGTGTTCTTTAAGGAGTTTTAAAGATAACGAAAATATCTTTCCAATGGATCTGGTGCCAAGTCCTGATTTGGTACGAAACATTTTGTGTCGTCCAAACAATTCACCTGGTGCTGCGTCACCGTTTTGGCCCACGTCGGGCCTTGTATCTGTTTGGGACCTTAAGCCCAACATTAGTCTCGACTTTTCCACAAACCCTAGGTATTAATACTCTACAGCTGCCAGGGATTAGGGTTGGGTTTTGCTTAGTTTCGAATCTCTTGTAGATTGAACTCTGACTTGGTCAGATTGCGGAACCCCACTTGAGAAATCGATCTCTCTTCTATTTGCGAGATTGTGTTTCCGTGTTCTTGCTTGTGTTCTCGATTCGCAGGCAGGGATAAGCCTTCTTGACGAGGTCAATCACGTTCGTGCGTGGTTGATAACCAATGGAGTAAAGGTGTAGCGGTTGCGGGGTTCGGATCTGTGGTGATCGGAAGTTGGATCGTCAACGTCGAGTCCTTCACCAATCAAGTTTACCACCCTGACGGAAGATCGGACACCCGTGCGCATCACTGGCAGCCTTTGAAACTAGTCTCCTGGCTCCGGACACCTACGATGAAGTGGCTCCAAGATTGAAAAACATCCAACAGAATAGATATCAAGTGCCAATTCGGCCTATGGACCAAATTCTGCTATGTGTTGCACTAGGGAAACGAAGGTAGCAATCTGTTACGAAGATTAGCGGATACTTCACAGGCGAAGTAACAAGGCGATAGAAATCTATTACGTAGATTAACGGATACTTCACAGGAATAGTAACAAAGATTACCATTGTTCTGAAGTGGCTGGCGGAGGGCTTCCAAGCAAACCCACGAAGGTTGCAGAAAAGTAAAGATAAAAGTAAAGGTGTGGTTCCAAGCTAGGGCTTTGTGGTTGATTTGTGTTGAGGGGTTAATGAATCGGCCTCACCCCTATATTTATAGTGGCTAGTCTTCTAATCTCTAAGAATAATCTGTTATGATTCGGCCTAATCATGCGTAGGGATAAAATTAACCAGAATCAGACTCAACCTCTATCTCTAGAATTCATCCCGAAGTGGGCCTTCTGCCAGGCCCTCCGAAGCCTGCTCCTCGTGCCGAAGCTTCGGTGAGGCAGGCCTCCGAAGGCCTTCGGGCCGAAGCTAGCAGGCCTGCTGGAATCTTCCGAAGCTCATAGCTTCAGTGGGCCTTCGGCCTTGTAGAGCTAAGGCCTAATCCAGGACATGTGTATTTTTGGCCCAAATTACCAAAATTGATATTTTAACAATCTTAACCATTTAATGCCATTTTTTCCTATCAACAATGGTTTTCAGCCGAAAACGACAAAGCCTTCTAGAACATAAACATGTGTCACCCATCCACGAACTCGACCGCTAGCAAGTCTCTCCCGCTCTCGATCCCCTAAAGCTGCCTGATTACTTGCACTGGCATCCCTTTCGCTGAATTGGTTGAAACGCTGTCTCGATAATCCGTCCATCCATGTCTTGCTCTATCTCCACGCGTACTCCTGAGATCATCCCCAACTTCACTCGACCTCCTTGATCTTCTGGCATCAAGCTCCCCGCTTGACCCTTGATCACCTGTCGTTGACAGTCGACTAACATCTCCACCCTACACACATGAGACAAACCAAAACACGAATCATGACGTACACCGATCCCATCGGCACACCGATCCCCTCGGCACACAATCTCCACACACACTGATCCCATCGCTGCAACAAAACCACCAATCACTCATCACTCCAGATCGAGCAAACTTGTCAATCACTCATTACCAAGATAAAAACCATAGTGCGACCCCACTTGGTTCCACACTACATTACACTTATATAGCATTTAGGAATAGATTTAAAACTAACTGATTGTATTACAACATGTATAGCAAATGGCCTAGCAGCTTCATGGATTTGGCATGTCACAGTTCCAACCCATACCTTCCCCACCACCATTTTTCCATTTGGTCCTCCTCATGCAGCTGAGGTACCTCTTGACATGTTGTTACTTTAGTTACTTGATAGTTGGTTTGTTAGTTGACAATTTTTCTCTAATTGTATGTATTTCTTGAGATTGCCCCTACTCCCGGTTAGGATGGACCCTCGGCTTCAAATGTGAATGATGCAAGAGATAGCGCCAATGATGGTGTTGAGTGAGTATGTCTTGTCTTTTTATGGATTTGAAAGAGACTTATAATTTTGAACACGAATTTGAATGACTTGTGCCTATAATGTTGATTTGTACATGACTTCGAATGGTTACGTTTGTGAATATGAATGCTTTGTGGAAGTGGACAATGTGAATGCTGGTTACTTTGTGAATGTGTTTGTGAAGGTGAAGATTGTGGATGTATTTGTGGAGTGATGTGATTTTGAATGGCTGAATGTGTTTGAGGATGTGATTTTGAATGTGTGAATGAGTTTATGGATGTGAATGTGAATGTGTGATTATGTTTTGGATATGTGAATGTGAAATTGTAATTTTGTTGTTGGATGTGATTGTGAAAAGGAGAACTAGAAAAACAAAAACAATACAGGTAACTTTCGTCGGCTATGGTCAGCCGACGGAAGTTATTGGGCATTAACTTATGTCGGCTTGACCATAGCCGATGGAAGTTACGTGTTTGCGGTGACGTGGCAGAAAGGCGTAACTTCCGTCTGCCCCAGCCTAGCCGATGGAAGTTATGGCCGTTTTCGCTGATGTGGCAAGCGGAGCCAACAACATTCGTCGGACACGTGGAGCTGACCGTCGAGCCGCTTCCGTCGGCCAGATGCTGACGGAAGTTAGGGTTTTTTGGATTCCTGTAGTGTGGCACCTATTTGAATGGTCCACTGAAATCCATCTCCTCGCCTCGCGGGGAGACGACCTCCTATGTTATATATACCTGACTTGCAATCTCTTGAAAATATAGTGTAATAGATAGAAACAAATCAAAACATAAACCTACATTAGGGTTTTTGTATGTCCTCTCTACTACATTAGGGTTTTTGTATGTCCTCTCTACTACGTACGCCGCCATTGTATCCTTCTCCATTGATCCTGTGTGTCAGCGTGATCCGGCGAATAGGAGAGCAGGTCTCCAGAATTATCGCTCTTGCGATCCTGCACCGGAAGAGGGCAAATAAGATTTTTAAAAAGTGCTCGATGCGGCTGCTCATGTCCCTCGAGACGGTGCACCTTTTGTTTATGTTGATTGTTAGTCACCATCAGGTACTACGATCTTATACCAACAACAACTCTATACCAACTGCGGCTTCTTCCTCGGCTTTCGTTTAGTACATGTGTTGCGTGTAGACTTGGTATATTAGACCTATTCATGCAAGTTATTGTGGATGACATGATTTATTTAATTTGAAAATTAATCTTGTAATTGTCTAATTATCAAACAAATTAAAAAATAATCTTGTTATAGCACTCGTGGCACGATCAAATTGGTAGAAGCAGACTAGCAGAGTTTAGAGCGGCAGATCTATAACCACTAATCGAGTTAAACGTATATACGTGTATAAGTACAACTAGTTAGGCATGCATGTAGTCGATTACCTGATATGCATGCATGGTGATTAGTTGGTCATTGCACGATTAGGAGCCAGAAGAGCATATATACGTACGTATGGAAATAACTTAAATGTTTGTTGAAGATTAACTAATTTTGTTGTATTGAGACTGCACATGTATTAGTGGTGTCATGCATGTGTTTAGCCAAGTCTCACATCTCGCATGTCGATAGATGCGTTAGTTTAGGACATCTAATCATCCATGGCTAGTAGCGTGCATGCGCATATGACGCTCAACGGCCAATTCGATGCTGTGAGTCTATTTAAAACAATGTAATCATCTAGCAGTTTAGTGAAGAAGCAAAAAGCCAATCGAAAACACTTCGATATATATATATATATATATATAGAGAGAGAGAGAGAGAGAGAGTTGTGTCCCGTGCCAAGAAACATCTGTGAGCTATATGTCATCTTCTTTTGGGTTTCGTTAGAAAGGTCAGCCGTATCCACTGCACGGTGTGAGTTGCTTTGATTCACAACGTTATAGTCGAGAGCACCACCAGTGCACT
Organism: Zizania palustris; assembly: GCA_019279435.1. Lineage (NCBI taxonomy): Eukaryota > Viridiplantae > Streptophyta > Magnoliopsida > Poales > Poaceae > Zizania > Zizania palustris. The sequence continues at coordinate 50,326,959 of JAAALK010000080.1, forward strand.
AATAGGAAATGGCGCAGCATGCACCTGGAAGCTTAGTATTGAATATATATATAAAGCGTACATTCAGAAGGTTGACGTGAATCAAGGAGACGCAGCTCCGAAGGAAGGAGAATCACCTTCTATCTATAGCTATGCATTTCTATATTTAACACCCCCCTCAATCTGGACGGTATGAAACTAAGTTGAGATTGCGCCGAAATCGGCTGAAAATAGTAGATGCCAATGATTTAGTCATGATGTCAGCTACTTGATCTTTAGAAGAAATAAACCAAACATCAAGCTGTCGAGACGAAACACGCTCGCGAACAAAATGGTAGTCAACCTCAACATGCTTCATGCCACGATGAAAAATAGGATTGGCAGATAGATATGTGGCGCCAATGTTGTCACACCATAGAGTGGGTGCTCTCTCTTGAGAAATTCCGAGCTCACGTAATAAGACTTGGATCCATATCAACTCAGCAGTGCAATTAGCAACAGCTTTATACTCAGCTTCTGTACTGGAACGAGAGACAGTTGGTTGTTTGCGAGAGCTCCAAGAAACAAGATTGCCGCCGAAGAAAATAGCATAACCACCTGTGCTGCGGCGATCATCAGGATTTCCAGCCCAATCCGCATCCGAGAAAGCACTCAACAAAGTTGAACCAGACTTGGTAATACTCAAGCCAACATCGGATGTCTCATGAAGGTAGCGCAATATACGCTTGACGGCCGCCCAATGCACTGAGGTAGGCGAAGAAAGAAACTGACATACTCGGTTGACACAAAATGAGATGTCAGGCTGTGTGAAAGATAAATATTGAAGTGCGCCCACAACACTGCGATACTTGGTGACATCTTCAGTAGACAAGGAAACACCGGTGTGTAGGGTTAACTTATCAGTAGGAACCATCGGAGTGACAACGCCCTTTGAATTAGCCATATTAGTACGAGACAAAAGGTCCTGAATGTACTTGTGTTGTGTCAAAATCAAGCCATGATCAGTATGATGCACTTCCACGCCAAGAAAATATGTGAGATTGCCAAGATCCTTCACGGCATAATCATGTTGGAGTTGAGCAAGGAGTTTATTAGTGGCAGACGGTGAAGAGCTGACAATGATAATATCATCAACATATAAGAATATACATCTGAATGCCCTCTTTGTTGAAAATAAACAGGGAAACATCAGCCTTAGAAGACTGAAATCCCAACTGTAAAAGTGTGGAGCTGAAGCGAGAGAACCAAGCACGGGGTGCTTGTTTGAGACCATAAAGTGATTTGTCCAACTTGCAAAGATGATGAGGGTAATCCAAATTCACAAAACCCGGTGGTTGTTTCATATAAACATCCTCATCAAGAAACCCATGCAAAAAGGCATTCTGGATATCAATTTGCCGAAGTGACCAACCACGTGACATTGCAAGGGATAATAATAGACGAACAGTGGTAGGCTTGACTACCGGACTGTATGTGTCATCATAATCAACACCATATTGTTGTTTGAATCCTTTTGCAACGAGACGTGCTTTGTAACGATCAATAGATCCATCGGGTTTGTGTTTGAGTTTGAAAACCCACTTGCAGTCAATAATATTGAGGCCATCACGAGCAGGAACAAGATGCCATGTCTTGTTCTCGATAAGAGCTTTGAACTCTTCATGCATTGCAGCACGCCACAATGGATGCTTTAGAGCAGTAACATGCGATGTTGGTGCAGCATTCGATGACAATTCATCATGAGAGGTCCGAACGGCAGAATAAGTAACGGTCCCATCTGTCCGAATTTTAGGACGGTGGATATTGCGCTGAAGCCGTGTGCCATAATTGTGTGGAGGATTGAGTGCCGTACTCGAGTCCAATTGATCGGCGGGAACCAAGCATGCAGATGTGACTTGCTCAGCCGGAGAACTCTCTGGATCCGGAGACAGCGCAACCGCATCATGTGGCAGCAAATCCCGAGGTTGGGGCGGTGTGAGCGCAGTCTCTCCAGGCGCTGAGGCCGGAGTATTATCTTCTGCCACTGCAGCTGGTGGCAGCAAATCCTGAGACAAGAGCGGCAAAGAATTGTCCTGTACAGGCGCTGATTCCGGAGTTGAAAAATTAAGCTGCTGATTAATGTTTAGTGCTGATTCCGTAGCTGATTCTGGCACCATACATTCAAGATTTTCTGCAGTCATATGTGCTGCATCCACAGATTTATCAGGAGACACATGCATACGGTTTAAGTTCAAATTAAAACTGCCATTGCCCTGAATTAAAGATGACAAAACCGGTTGATTAGCAGGTTTGGAGGAGGAAACAGTGGAGAACGGAAAGAGAGACTCATCGAAAATAACATCCCTAGAGACATAAACACGGCCGGAATTTGTATCAAGGCATTTGTACCCCTTATGAAGATTGCTATAACCAATAAAACACAGGGTTTGGAGCGGAAAGAAAGCTTATGGTTGTTATAGGGTCGGAGGTGAGGCCAACAGGCACATCCAAAAATTTTTAGCATAGAATAGTTTGGTGGTACCTTGAGAAGACGTTCTAGAGGAGTTAAATTGTCAATAACTCGGGGAGGAAGTCGATTGATAAGATAAGTGACTGTCAAAAAGGCCTCATCCCAAAACTTAATAGGAACAGATGAATGAGCCAAGAGCGCAAGACCCGTTTCAACTATGTGACGATGTTTACGCTCAGCGGAGCCGTTTTGTTGATGGGTGTGAGGACATGAGACATGATGGGCGATTCCAAGGGACCTAAAAAATGGTTATGGAACTTTTGATACTCCCCACCCCAATCAGATTGAACACACTTAATTTTTGTATCAAGGAGTCGTTCAACGTGAGTTTGGAATTGAACAAATATGCGTTGAGCATCAGTTCTATCACGCATCAAATAAATCCACGTGAATTTACTAAAATCATCAATAAAACTGATATAATATTTATAACCACCAATAGATTGGGGAGCAGGACCCCAAACATCAGAGAAAACAAGTTCAAGTGGTGAGGAAGACTGATGAATCAAAATATTATAGGGTAATTGATGACTTTTGGCTAATTGACATGCATTACAAATTGAAAAACTTGACTCCTTGACATATGGAAGTTTATGAAGACTCAAATAGACTTGACTACTTGAGTGGAGGGGTGGCCGAATCGAGCATTCCATTGGGCCGGTCGCACGGAAACGCTCACAAGGGCTTGTTTGAGATCAAATGGTTTAATGGGATAAAGGCCTGACTCACATCTTCCTTCCAGGAGTATCTTCCTCGTGGCTCGGTCCTTTATAAGAAAATAAAAAGGATGAAACTCAAAGAAGACATTATTATCACGAGAAAGTTTATGCACAGAAAGAAGATGTTTAGAAATTTCAGGCACATGGAGAACAAGGTTTAAGGCAAGAGGGCGATTAGCAGTATTAATAGAACATGAATCGAGATGCATAATTGGCAAACCTGCACCATTGCCGACTTGAACCGTTTCCCCACCATGCACTACTACAAAGCGACACTGTAGCGGCGGGCAAAATCGACCTATAGTGGCGGGCATCCAGTCCGCCACTGCTCTAACGCCACTGCTATCGCTGGTTAGCAGTGGCGGTCAGAGCGCCCGCCACCGCTGTGTCAACAGCAGTGGCGGGCGCGCTGACATCATCGGCCCGCCACTGCTATTATCAATATTAGTGGCGGGCAGATGATGTCAGCGCGCCCGCCACCACTATGTCAACAGCAGTGGCGGGCAGATGATGTCAGTGCGCCCGCCACCACTATGTCAACAGCAGTGGTGGGCAGATGATGTCGGCACGCCCGCCACCACTGCTGTGTATAAGCCATAACACAGAATGCTGTGATCCCACAAACCAAAACACAGAAATTATATGCTTCACACAGCCATCCACATACACAGCAGCAAAACATCCACATATCCACATACACAGCAGCAAAACATCCACATATCCACATACACAGCAGCAAAACATCCACATATCCACATACACATCCACAACAACAACACATCAATTAAACAACCATCAATCTCATCAATTTTCAAAAATTCACAATGTTTACATTCTTCCGGTTTATGTTTCACAATAAACATCCATCAACACAATTCATTGTTTCACAAATACATGCTCATGCGGTTTATGTTTTCTTGGAAGGCTAACTCATATCTTAATTGGTTCGCCTTTTCATTCTTCCGACCCAATCATACAGAGTTGGATGCTTGGCCACTTCACTCTCAGGATCGAAAAATACTCCAAGCTCATGAAGAATCTCATGCATCGTGAAGCGGCACATCCTTGATACGATTTCGTACATTTGTGATTCAGAGAGTTGGCTCTTCTCGGCAACGGTTGATGGACCTGACGCCTGCATACGTAAAATATAAGTACATACGCTGCAAGTTATATTAGATTAACACACAAGAAATCAACTTACTTCTTTAGTATCCTCAGATACTGTCCGCCCAAACTTTCCTAAGTTATTGCTCATGAAATCACAAGTATAGTAGCCACAATGCACGGAACCAAGAGATTGTTTGTGACACTTCAAAATAGACAAAGTTAGAACGATATATAGTTTGGCTTTATCAATTGAATTAACAAATTTAAAAATATAATATTACCGGAAAGTTGGTTCTGATAAGCATTTCTTTCGGCCTCTGTGGATCACGTGGGCCACCTAACTTTTCCACGTAGTATCTATGTGCACTCTGAATAACATTTAATATATCTTGATATTCTTTTCTGGGTTTGTCGAGCGAGTCGAGCACATAAACCCTTGAGCTTTTTGGGTATATCAGAAGTGCAATCCAATGATCACTATCGAAAGAAGTAATATATGATTATGTTAGTTTCATAATCGATAAAACGTGTTTAAGTGGATATAGTGGGTATACTTACTTAAAGTTATATGCCCCACATATAATTTCTATGTCCTTCCATTCATACATGCACCGCGCAATATACAACGCGGCACAACTCCTTTTGTTCTTCTTAAGTTTGTCTTCGTCTTTATTGAACATCTTTCTTTGAAATTTTTTCTTACCCGCAGTCCAGTACTTGCTATCATTCTGGTTTAGTGTCGGGTTCAGCGCACTTTGGCTTATTAATGACGGGTTTAGGTACCCATACAATTTAGACTCGTCACCGCGTGAATTACAACTGCATATGTTATAAAACAATAGTCAATATAAGACATTATTTATTTTTTCTTTGTATTGACAAAGTATAAAGTACTTACATGCACCAGAGCATCATGCTTGTGATGTCGGTTCGCTTCAAACGAAACATCCGATGGAAGTCGTCGAAAAATAGTGCAAGCTTAAACTCTGGGCAGTTGAATATTTCTTATGGAACCGTCAGTTCTATTTGTGTTACACCTAACGAAGACGCTTCGAGGTACCAGTCATGAAATGTTTTCATCGTCCAAGGCATACAATTAAGTACTCCTTGGGGTAATAATGGTTTGCCTGGTTCGTATTCGATATAATCCTCGTCTCCGTAGGTCCTCTTATCAACAGAAAGTGAGCCCGCATGCTTTTGTACTGGAGCCTTTATGGGAGCCGCTTCGGGCATAGAACGTGTTTGCCCCAAAGTATTAAAAAATTTATGCATTTCAGATTTCAGCGCAGAACACTGCCCAGCTTGAACAGTTATCTTGTGGATTGCTGGCTTTGGGCATGCATCTTGTTTTTCAGGCTCGGCAGCAACTAGCACTGGCACTTGAGGATCAGCCGGAACTGGCACTTGAGGCTCAGTCGGAACTAGCACTGGCATTTGATCTGGCTCTGGCACATTTGTGTTGGGCTCATCAGTGGGCTCAAGCACTGGCACTAGCTTTGTCACTTGAGGATCAGAAGTCACTTTCGATTCTATCACTTCTGCCACTTTATTGGGCACTGGCTCTTCCTCTGCCTTTTCCTCTATTTCACGCTCATCAACAGGTGATAATGATCCTATATTTTGCACATCCTGAGATGAAAGATATGTGGGGGATTGTGATGAGACAATAGGTGATTTACTCTGAGAACTTGTCTGCAGTAATTTGATATCTCGGCTCGCCCATAGGACAAAGTTATTTAGAGCATCTCCGATTGTCTCAATCCCCTCATCAGGCATTGGAAGATCCAAGGGGTCATTAATAAATCTGTCGTTGGTGATCTCATTGACCTGAACCTTGGTATAGTCAGCAGGAATAGGCCGATTGTGAAATAAATCCCCAGGCATAGCAATGCCTCATGCAGCCTCTTGGGAATGCCCTTTGCGCCCTATCGGTACATGCAGGCTGCAGGGTGTGTCCTCTTTAATATAATTTACAGGAAATTTGTCTTGTACTGAGCCAACACTGCTTGGTACGTCGAGTCGTACCTCTGGCACAATTATTTGTCCAGCTGCAGCCTGCATTATGTTTGGATTCTCGTTAATAAATTCAAAAAAGTGTCGCTCCCACTCTGCACGGCGCTCTGCGGCGTCTTCTGTGCGTGCTTGACGCTTCTTGTATGTGGCACCCTCCTGTTTCTTGAAAGTATTTCTCCAGGGTGCTATAGAAGAGACACCTCGGGTGCGCCCTCGATGTTCCTCGTTTCCGAGAGTAGATGTAAGCTGGTCATTACATCCCTCGGGCTTGAACTTTCCAGTCTTCTCCAACTCAGCGATTTCCTGTGCTTTCTGGAATACTTCACTAGTCCGTGAGTCGGAGAGCATATATTGGCCCTCGGGTGTTTTTTTAGCTCGACCTAGGAGCCATCTCTTAGTGCGCTGATCAGCACCTGAAAACTGTTCAGGTAACCCAGCCGCACGGCCCTCCTCCTCCTTTTTACTCCACTCATCCTCCTTAGCCTTATATCCACCTGGCCCAAGTTTATGGGGGAACTTATTCTTCTTATTAAGTTCTTTGAACATTATGCTCTCTTGTTTGGCTTCTTCGGAGCAATGCTGCATTTTGAATTCATTCCATTCATTTGGCGTTATAAAGCCGTAGTCGTTGAGTGGCGACTCATCTTTCTGAAGGTATTGTGTGTTCAGTTTAGTCCTAAATGTACGGAGAGCCTTCCCGATAGTCTTCAATGTGGCAGCTTTAGCGTCTTCTAAGCGGTCTTCCGGGAATTTATAATGCGCTTTTATATGCTGCCACAATTCGTTCTTTGTAGCTTCAGGAACAGTCTTCCAATTTTTCCAAACTATCTTACATCGCTCCCTGGCGAGACATCCACAGTCGTTACGCCACTTCGCTGTGATTTCTTTTGGCTTCTTTGGAGCCCCATCAACATGCACTTCTTCAACCTCATAGATAGCTGTATGTAGCTTGTTCTTCTCCCGTTTCCCTCTCCTCTTCGCATTTGCAGACGATGTTGTGGCAGCGGGCTCAACATCTGTTCGCTCAGCTGACTCAATAGCTGGGACAATAGTTGTTCTTTTCTCGACTTGGAATAATCGACGCTTGCTTCCTCGCTTTGGACGATCCTACGATGATAGACAATGTGAGCTTCAGGAATGTAATCCTCGGTTAGAAGCTGCTCTGACTTGTTACTAACGTAATAATTACCTCCGCTTGAGCTTCAGGAATGTAATCCTCATCGGCGTCTTCTCTCGTTCTCTTCTTCCTAGGCTCCATTGGATGTTCATTCTCCGGAGAGTGGTACGAAGATTCGCTATCGGAGGATCCTTCAGATGAACCCTCTTTATTTGTTTTTGCGGGAGACTCGTAGATGAGCTCCTCGATGGAACGTCCTTCTTCCGCCATAGATAAACTATTCATATGAAGATGCTAATGTATCAGAATTTTGGTTATGCAAAAAAGGTCTGATGTCATATTAATCCTAAAGTTAGGATGTTGTGTTGTTTTCTCTCTCTAGTGTTGTTGAGGCCTCAGCATATTTTGTGTTGTTTTTCAAAATGTTCATGTCTGCCATGGAACCATGTTCACGCCCATTCCCTGTCAGCAACACGAGAAAGAAGTTGTTGATAAGAATGGACGTGTCACATGGTTTGATGACATACATGAGATAACTCAATAACAATTTGCATCATAGGCCCCTAAAAGGAATTGCAGAATCTAATGTTGGCCTTCAGCCAGATGCATGAACTTGAGGATTAGTATATAGTAGCCTTAGAAATAATAGCGGTAGTAAACTAGTCACAGTGTTGTTTAGGCCTCAGCATATTTTGTGTAGCTTTTCAAAATGTTCATGGCTGCCATGGAACCATGAGCACATCCATTCCCTGTCAGCAACACGAGAAAGAAGTTGTTGATAGGAATGGATGTGTCACATGGTTTGATGACATACATGAGATAACTAAATAACAATTTGCATCATAGGCCTCTAAAAGGAATTGCAGAATCTAATGTTGGTCTTCAACCGGATGCATGAACTTGAGGATTAGTATATAGTAGCCTTAGAAATAATAGCAGTAGTAAACTGAACACAATGTTGTTGAGGCCTCAGCATATTTTGTGTAGCTTTTCAAAATGTTCATGGCTGCCATGGAACCATGAACACATCCATTCCCTGTCAGCAACACGAGAAATAAGTTGTTGATAGGAATGGATGTGTCTCATGGCTTGATGACATACATGAGATAACTCAATAACAATTTGCATCATAGGCCCCTAAAAGGAATTGCAGAATCTAATGTTGGCCTTCAGCCAGATGCATGAACTTGAGGATTAGTATATAGTAGCCTTAGAAATAATAGCGGTAGTAAACTGGTCACAGTGTTGTTTAGGCCTCAGCATATTTTGTGTAGCTTTTCAAAATGTTCATGGCTGCCATGGAACCGTGAGCACATCCATTCCCTGTCAGCAACACGAGAAAGAAGTTGTTGACCGGAATGGATGTGTCTCACGGCTTGATGACATACATGAGATAACTCAATTACAATTTGCATCATAGGCCTCTAAAAGTTGTTCTAAAAAAGTGGTAATGTGGTATGCAATATTTCTCATGGCATAACTTAGATATAGAAGACTTCACTCAAGAACTAGATTTAGCTCCAATGAGTCAAATTAAAGAGTACATCACAAACTTGCTATTTAATCTTTATGTCTAATCAAGAAATCAGAATTTAAACAAACTTAATTATCTAAACACCTTGCAATGATTTCAAGGGTAGCCGAGGGTGGCGTGGGCTTTGGGAGCGACGTGCGGAGTTTGGCGCCGACGGCCTTCGGGGACGACGATGACGGGCTCCGAGGGCGGCGTGGGCTCCGGGAGCGGTGGCAATGGGCAGAGTTCGGCGCACGGGAGTTAGTGAACACTCTTCAAATGAAGTAAACAAGCATATATATGTAATATTATTAAACCCCAAGTTTAAATCTTTTAAAATTTTAAGACCCGTAAAGTAGAATTATTTTAATGAATAAAAAACCTATGATTGATAACCAATCATTGGAGTTACACTCAGAAACACTCACCAAAATTACATGATAACCAATCATGGTTTATCTACTTCGATGGTTACTCATCCAAATATATAGCGCGTGAGAAAATAAAACTTCTCATAGAGGGAACCACATCCAAGACAACAAAAAATAACATGAATTTCTCCTAATATTAACAACCACCAGTACAGAACCAAACAATCAATCGCACAAATTACGCACATGAGCACCACAAGAGATGAGATCATCTCTCTGCATGTATCCTCATCAAAACACTCAAACCACAACACTTCAATAGAATGATATACGTACACCATTCCACTTATCTATATTTTCTGTATGCATTAACAACATGGGATCTTGTGTCTACTGAAACTAGCTATTTGCTTGCATAATGCATATGCAACATTATTTGTTGTACAGACAGACAGCTCTGCATTAAAAATACATATAGATGCCTAATTTACTCATTCCAGCATGCATGCAGTTATATTTCGGCATAAATGTTGGATGTGGATATTTGGCATCCAAACGGTGAGATATCCATAAATAATTCTATTAGATATACATAGCTCTTGACTTTGAAACATGCAACCTGCCCATTACTGTAGCTGCTCTTATTATATACTCCACATGACTGTCCTCTATTTACTACATTTAAAAACAGTTAGCTATCTAGTAGCAATATATATTGGAGTACAACCTTGCATTGGAATTAATATACATTATTGCTGCAACTACTCAGTCTCAGAATTTACCAAAGATTTTTTTAGAGAAAAGGGTCTACATAGATGTCCGTGATTTCATATATCCACACACACATACCAAGCACACATGAATCACAAGTTAATATGCTTGAGGGATGAAAAAGAGGATTCCCGGAAAGTACTCACCGGGGACGGGGACGGCGGCGCGGGGTCTGGCGACAGCGACGTGGGCTCCGGCGGAGTTCGGGGCGACGACGGCAACGGGTTCCGAGGGTGGCAGCGCGGGCTCCGGGACGGGGATGGCGGCATGCGTCGAGGACGGGGACGGCAGCGATGGCTCCGAGGTGGCGGTGAGGGGTCCGGGGACACCAACGGCTCCGAGATGGCGGCGACGGGCTTCGGGGACGACAACGACGGGCTCCAATGGTGGCGGCGCGGGCACTGGGAGCGGTAGTAACTGGCAGGAGAAGATTAGGGCTTAGGGTTTTAGACGCGGGAGCGAAACTTTTATATAGGTGGATTAGCAGTGGCGGGCACACGCTGATGTCATCTTGCCCGCCACTGATATTTATCGTAGTAGTGGCGGGCAAAGACATAGTAGTGGCGGGCCGCTGACGTCACCGACCGCCACTACTAGGGTTTAGTCTGGGCGGGTGGAAAAAAGTATAGTAGTGGCGGGCATATGATGACGTCAGCATGCCCGCCACTACTAAAAGGATAGCGGAGGCGGTCTGGTGACGTCATCATGCCCGCCACTACTAATCCGCCGTTGGTGGGGTTATCTAGCATACGTTGCCACTCAAGTCGAGAAAGACTTAGTAGCGCAGTGGTGCGGGGGTTGCTTTGGTGCCATGCGGTTCGAGGTTCGAACCTTGCTGCCTGCAGGCGGTTTGAGGTTCGAACCTTGCTGGTAGCATCCAAACATTTTTTTTTACATTTTCATGACTTTTTTGTTCATGTTTAAATTCTAGTTTGAACTTGATTTTTTAACAATAAAAATACATCATAACTTATCTAATTGCAAAAACTGATATTTTTCTCCCTTAATTAGTTTACTGTTTTTATTTTCATTAAGTGTGTTTTTATTAGCATCCAAACATTTTTTTTACATTTTCATGACTTTTTTGTTCATGTTTAAATTCTAGTTTGAACTTGATTTTTTAACAATAAAAATACATCATAACTTATCTAATTGCAAAAACTGATATTTTTCTCCCTTAATTAGTTTACTGTTTTTATTTTCATTAAATGTGTTTTTATTACATGTTGTTACTATATGATCGAGACTTTGTAGCGCGGTGGTGCGGGGGCTCGCTTGACATATCATGTTTATTTGAAAGCAAGTAAACAAACACAAGTCCAGGCTGGGGAAACCAGCTTACACATCGAAACGCACTACTGGTCAAACCCAAATCGGCACAAACCCAACCTATTTCTGGTTAAACAGATTAAAAGCCTCAACTTGCCAATCCTCAACCAAATCGGCATCATCAGGCAGTCTGAACTGCTCTCCATGGTCCTGAACAAAAAAATACACGCTGGCGGTGATAGTGAGAACAACTTATTATCAATGATTGAATTGGATGATAAAAATATAAAATTTGCATAAAAAGAGGATCTTGCCTCCTTCCTGCTCTTGCTGCCGCATTGCTCTACATGCTTCCCTTTTCCACCGCTAGCCTCGGCATGTTTCCCTCTACCACCGGTTGTCTCATCATTCTTCCCAACACTTACCCTATCTGGTTGCGGCGATCGCGAGTCGTCCTCCGAGTCGGAGTCTATTATGAGAATCACTTTCTTCGCCAAACAACTGCAAACTATACCATCATGTACCTTATGTTTACCGCATTTGCAAACCTCACACACGCCACTTGATGTAGAGTCTGAGGATCGACTGTTTGTTGGTTCAATCTTAGGAGGAGCCATCTGCATTTTTTTTTGTCACATTGATATAACATTAAAAAACCCTAAGCTAGTAATATTACAGTAGATTAAAAAACATTATTGTTATAGTGCATTCTACTAGTAATATTATACTAAATTATATTACCACGCATAAATTAATAAGACCAAAGAAGTAGGTTAATAATTATTTACTGATCGACTGGATGGCGGCGACGACGGGCGGCGCCGACGGGCTCCGAGGAAGGCGGCGACGGGCGGAGGGCAGCGGCGACGTGCTCCGGGACGTCGACGGCGGCGACGGGAGGAGGGGGGCGAGTTTAGGGTTTAGAAAATGAAACTAGGTTTTCGGACGGCGGGAGTGGAAAGTATATATAGGTGTCTTAGTAGTGGCGGGCATGATGACGTCAGCATGGCCGCCACTACTAAAAGGATAGCGGAGGCGGTCTGGTGACGTCATCATGCCCGCCACTACTAATCCGCCGTTGGTGGGGTTATCTAGCATACGTTGCCACTCAAGTCGAGAAAGACTTAGTAGCGCAGTGGTGCGGGGGTTGCTTTGGTGCCATGCGGTTCGAGGTTCGAACCTTGCTGCCTGCAGGCGGTTTGAGGTTCGAACCTTGCTGCTAGCATCCAAACATTTTTTTACATTTCTATTCTAATTTTCATTACTTTTTTATTCATAATTAAATTATAGTTTGAACTTGATTTTTTTAACAATAAAAATACATCATAACTTATCAAATTTAAAAAATTGGTATTATTCTGCCTCACTTTACTTTTTCTCCCTTAGTTTACTGTTTTTATTTCATTAAGTGTGTTTTTATGATCAAAGTCAAAAAAAGTTCAATTTGAACTACAAGACATGAAATAATTCACAACACTCAATCCTCATTTGATCTTGAAAATGTTTTAATAATAAATGACATAATTGATTTTACAACTAAACATAAATGATCTAGCCTTGAACTAATTTTCCATCGCCATTGGTGCGTAGATAAGGAATCACACTGCCAAATGACAGTTTTGCTTCAACCACATTGATCCTTGATATGTCAACGAAAAACGGCACCTCATCAAACTGATTGTATTCTTCTTCGTCTTCGACTCCATCAACTCCAACAATTCTTTGTTTTCCTGGAGCAACGATGTATTTTTTCTCATCTTTAGGATCAAGTATGTAAAATACTTGTGCCACGGATTGAGCGAGTATCCAAGGGTCATCTTTATAAGCCACCTTATTAAGGTCAACTATCGTAAACCCGTAATCATCCACCTCCACACCTTCTGGATGTCTCACCCACTGACACTTAAATACAAGGATTTCTATAGAGTTCCCGTAGTTAAGTTCCCATATTTCTTCGATGTATCCATAGTAAGCATTCTTTTGTCCAGTGCTATCTTCTGCTTCTCCTCTGACACCACTATTTTGGCGCTGACTCCTTTGATCCTTTGCTTTGGTATAGAATGTGAAACCATTGATGTCATACGCTTGCCATGTTTTAACCATGCTCAATGGACCGTAAGACAATTTATTTATCATCATCTCTTCGTCGGTTTCTCCGATCGAAAGGTTTAGATCCCTCAGCCATGATGTGAAATAGATTTTGTGTTCTTTCATAATCCATTGTTCATCGTGATCTTCATTCTTTTCACGAAGCTCTTGTAGGTGTTGTTCAACATATGGTCTCATAATCGCCAACTGATGCATTACACTATAATGTGATTCTCTTATTCTTTGATAACTATTGTCTCGTATGATTTTCCTGCCTTTAGTTCCTTTACCGGTGAGTCTTCCATGGTGCCGCGACACGGGAACTCCTATTGGTCTTCCATCTCTTATGTAATCTGCATAGCACTCAATGACTTCCTCAGTCGTGTAGCCCTCTATCATGGAACCCTCTGGATAAGCACGATTTCGTACGTAACCCTTGAAGATAACCATTAGACGCTCGTACGCATACATATTGTGCAGGTACGTTGGACCGAGAACAAAGATTTGGTCTGCTATATGTATCATATAGTGCTCCATAATATCAAAATATGAAGGAGGAAAGCACATCTCAAGCTGACACATAGTCTCCCTCATTTGTTTACGTAATTCATTTAACTCTTCAGTGTCGATCACCTTCTTTGATATGACATTGAAGAAGTGACACATGCGTGTTATCACCATCTTCAGAAATGAATGTTTGACTCCTCTTACTGCGATGGCGAGGAATAGCCCAAGCATAACATGACAATCATGAGTGTTGTAGCCGCTCATCCTCAAATCTGCTACGGAGACAATATTCTTTATATTCGTTGAGAATCCTGTTGGAACTCTAATTCCATGTAGACACCTGCAGATTGATCTTTTCTCGTCAATTGTGAGGTTATAGCTAGCAGCCGGAAGGAAAAATTTTCCATTGGCCCTTTCCTGTGGGTGAAGCTCGGGTCTAATTCCGATAGTTTGAAGGTCCCTTCGTACTTTGAGTCCATCTTTGATTTGCCCGGTATGTCTAACAAAATACCGATAGTGCTTTCGAAGACATTCTTCTCAACGTGCATTGTATCGATAGCATGACCAATCTCCAACTCCTTCCAATAGGGCAAATATCTAAAGAAGATCGACTGCTTTTTAAATGGAGCATCCTTTGAAATTTTTTCAGATTTCTTCCTCTTCTTTCCGAAAACAACTTTGATATTCTTTACCATTTCGAATAGAAATTTGCCATCTCGATTTCGTGGAGGCTGTCCAAGCTCGATTGTACCGTCGAAATGGTTCCTATTTCTTCGATATTTGTGGTTTTTTGGTAAAAATCTGCGGTGTCGCATATATCGTCTTAACGAATGATGGAAGATGCATAGATTCTGTCTGGTCCACACACACTACACATGCTGTCTTTCCTTTAACCTGTCCTGTTAGGGACATGCGTCCTGGGTTGTCAGCTATGGTGCAAAAGATTATGGCTCTTAGATTGAAGTGCTCTTTCTTGTGCTCATCCCACACACAGACACCATGTTCCCATAGACGTTTCATATCCTCCATCAATGGTTCTAGAAAGATATCAATGTCATTGCCAGGTTGTTTTGGACCAGAAATTAGAGTAGTGAGCATAAGGTATTTTCTTTTATGGCACAACCATGATGGAATGTTGAACAAGCATAGAAAGACTGGCCACGTACTATGTGGGTTCCTCATCTCACCGAAGGGATTCATTCCATCCGTGCTAAGTCCCATCCTGATATTTCTAGGATCGTCCGAGAAATCTGGATGGGCCAAGTCAAATGATTTCCACTGCCTAGCATCCGCAGGGTGCCGAAGTTTTCCGTCCTTCTTTCGCCCAGCGAAATGCCAGATTAATAGTTCAGCATCTCTAGGATTAGAGAACATACGTTTCAAGCGATCAATCACCGGTAGGTACCACATTACTAAGGCCGGAACTTTCCTCTCCATCTTTTTTCCAGGATGGTCTTCAATAACATTTTTATTCCTCTTCTGCAACCTCTTATTATTCTTCTTCTGGTGGTCATTGTAGTCCTCCGCACAGTCATTTGGACGTTTGTATCGACTCGCGTTGCACTGCGGACATCTCTCTAACAATCCATACTCTTTTCGATATAGGATACAGTGGTTCGGGCATGCATGAATCTTCTGAACGCCCAAAGTCAACGGACAAATCATCTTCTTTGCTTGGTACGTATCAGATGGTAAACCATTGGGTTTTGGCAAAACCTTTTTTAGGAGTTGTAAAAGATCTGAAAAACTGGTGTCAGACCATCCATTGCTGGCCTTCAGTTTCATAAGCTCAAGAATTGTGTACAACACAGTATACTGCTTATCGCATCCGTGGCGTTCCTCGTAAAGAAGGTTTTTTGATGCTTTGTCAAGTGCTTCAAAGTTATCGTATCCTTTGGTTGTAGTTCTCTGCAACAACACCTCAGGCGCAACATTTCGCATCAGTTCCTCCACATAAAAGGCGTCATCATCATCATGTTGATCAACATCATCATGTGTTATGTCGGATGTATGATCGCAACCTCTTCTATGTTGATGAGCATCTTGCGGCACATCAGAATCTTCAGGAGGATTTTGGCCCATCTCACCGTGTTTCGTCCATATATAATAGTTCTTCACGAAACCATTTTTCAACAAGTGAAATCGTATGGTTTCACGATCAGAACACGGATACATCGCTTCGTTTTTACAAACTTTACAAGGACAATATATTGCCTCTTCACTCTGACGGGAAGCATATTGTGCGGCAGCTTCAGTAAATTCAGTTACTCTGTTAAAATATGCCACCACATCTCCGTCGTTGGACGAGTACATCCAGGACCTGTGCTCCATCCAAAACATATATTATTTGAAAAAATATTAATAAAATCATTATTGTTAATTTTATTAATTTACAAATTGAAAATATATTGATTTATTATCGCTCATAACAACATTAATTAAAAATCCTCAATGCTTTAATTAAAACTACTTATTAAGCAGAAAAAATTATTAAATAAATTAACTATATTGGTTTCTCTCTCTCCAAACAACATAACTCTAGATCTATAATCATAAATCAAATTAAAAAAGAGATTAAAATGACGTAAATCAATATACAAGTGATGAATAATTGTGAGGAGGGTCATATTTGTTCATTTGGGAGAAGGTAACACCGTAAATGGAAGATTATTTGAAAATTTCTATTCACAAACCCTAAATTAGAAAAACGATAATAACTCATTGTATACATGATTAAATACAAAATAAATGTGAGATTCGGAATGGATTTACCTCCTAGAATGAAATCCTTCAAAAGAAACGAAAACAAAGCCTCCCCCCTCTTTATCTAGATTTTTGTCGCCATTGTACGGACAAAATTGAATGCGAACTCCAGTAGAGCTCGGGGAGGAAGACGCTGCGCATTTATAGCTAGAATAGTAGTGGCGGTCGCAAGTGATGTCATCATTACTTTAGTGGCGGCCATCTTAGCAGCGGCGGGCAGCACCAGCGCCCGCCACTGCTATTGGTACATTAGTGGCGGTCCGGGCTGACGTCATCACCGACCGCCACTACTTTACCAGCAATAGTGGCGGGCGCTGGTGCTGCCGTCAGCACCAGCAACTCTAGTGGCGGGCATCTAATGGCCCGCCACTACAGTGGTTTCGCCCAACACCACTACAGTGACAGTTTGTAGTAGTGATGGTACTGTTCCCTTAAGGCGAGGCGATCAAGATCACTAGTGATGTGATCAGTAGCTCCTGTGTCGCTGTACCAATTTGGATCCACGTTGTAGGAGGAAGTAGCAGCCATTGCAGCCGAGGGATGCTCATCTTGATAAGACTCATCCATACGATGCCAACACTTGATTGCAGTATGTCCAACCCAGCCACAGATCTGACATCTTGGGCGACCAGATTGGTCACGATTCCGGGCGGACTGATCACGTGTTCGGACAGGTTGGTCACGACCGCGACCACGTCCACGCCCACGGTGACGTTGTTGGCCTCCACGCCTAGCAAAGTTGGCCGGAGCGCCAATGTTGAGGCGAAGCTCGGTCTGATGCTGGAGTTGGCGGGCTTCAAAGGACATCAAATACGAGTAAACATCATCAAGTGTGAGTGCTTCGCTCTTGGTTGTCATGGACGTGACGATCGGATCGTAGTCCGAGCCGAGGCCAGCCAAAAGATAGGCGATGATCTCATCATCGCGAAGAGGAGCTCCTGCAGCAGCTAGCTCGGAGGCAAGACCCTTCACCTTGCGGAAGTAGTCGGCTGCTGATAGATCACGCTTCTTTGTGGTGGCGAGGTCAATTCTGATCTGGACAGACCGAGCGCGTGTAGCTGAGGAAAACATGCGCTGAAGAGTATCCCATGCTTCTTTAGAAGTCATCGCGGACACAACATCTGGAAGAATGTCTTCGGTCAGTGAGGACAGGAGGCCACTGAGGACCTGCTGGTCTTGATCATACCATCGCTCATAAGTCGGATTCGGCATGAGATTAGCACCGGCATCCGTTGATGATGCGATGTGTGTAGGAGGTGCCGATGTGGATCCATCAAGAAATCCCAGGAGCTTGGTACTCCTCAGATACGGAAGAAGTTGGGCGCGCCATATGATGATGTTCGTCTTGGTGAGGCGAACTGTGACTGCATGTTGAATCGGAACAGCAGAAAAGATGGGATTTGCGGAGGTGGTGGAGGAGGTGGTGGAAGAAGATGACATGGTGGACGTCCTCAAGAAAAATTTGGCTCTGTTACCATGATAGGAAATGGCGCAGCATGCACCTGGAAGCTTAGTATTGAATATATATATATAAAGCGTACATTCAGAAGGTTGACGTGAATCAAGGAGACACAGCTCCGAAGGAAGGAGAATCACCTTCTATCTATAGCTATGCATTTCTATATTTAACATGCACCACCATAAATGTCTTCTCAGCGGCGTAGTATTGAGGCCGTGGACGGCAGTGGCGACGGCGCCATGTCCTTCCTCGATGACAAGTCCGCCAAGGTCTTCGTCGCTGGGCACAGAGGTATGGTCGGCTCCGCCGTCTACCGCAAGCTAGAGGCTCTCGGCTTCACCAACGTCGTGGTACGGACCCTCTCAGAGCTTGACCTCGCGTTCCAGCCGGCCGTGGATGCTTTCTTTGACGCCAAGCGGCCACGCGCTACGTCATCCTTGCCGCGGGCAAGGTCGACGTCGTCCACTGCACGCCAGCTCTTCCTGCGCCGGCGCAGTACCTGACGCAGAACCTCCGCATCACCATGAACGTCGTCGGCGCCGCCCAGCGCTGTGGCTCCGTCAGCAAGTAGCTCCTCCTCCTCGCCAGCTCCACCATATACCCAGAGGACGCGCCGCAGCCAATGCCAGAGTCAGCGCTTCTCTCCGGCCCGCCGGCGGCGGGGAGCGAGTGGTACGCTATACCCAAGATCGCCGGCATAAAGATGTGCCAGGCGAGGCGTACAGCGGCGAGTTCGGCTTTGACGCCATCGTGGCGGCGCCCAACAATCTGTACGGCCGGCGCGACCCCTTTCCCTCGGAGCGGTCTCACGTCATCCCGGCGCTGATCCGACGTTTCCACCACGCCAAGGCCACTGGCGCAGCCGAGGTCGCCGTTTGGGGATCCCGCGCGCCGTTCCGCGAGTTCACGCACGTCGACGACATCGCCGACGCTCTGGTGGTGCTGATTGACAGGTACTCCGGAGCGGAGCACGTGAACGTCGGGAGCGGGAGCGAGGTATCTGTGCGGGAGCTAGCTGAGGCGGTGCGGGAGGTGGTCGGGTACGAGGGCCACGTGGCGTGGGACGCGTCCTGGCCGGGGAACCGGTTCCTCTGCAGTCGGCTCGCCAACTGCAGAGGGCAGTCGCTCCTCGCGCACCGTCCGATCTTGATCGGGCGGTGCGAAGTCCCCCTCTCTCTCTCCAAAGCTCCCTGCGAAGTGGGTCCGACCAGCGCGAAGCCTCCTCGCACATCCGTCCGATTGAGATCTCATTTGCCCGGCCCGACGGCGTGGTGCGGCCGCTGCTGGACAGCAGCGAGATGAGGAAGCTCGGGTGGGAGCCCAAGGTGGCGCTGCGCGATGGGATAAATAAAGGAGCTCTACCGCATCTACGTGCGCCACACCAGTGGGATGCCAGAATTAAGCGCAACGACCTCGCCCATGCATAAATAAACTGGAGTTGGAATACATTGAACCACACGTAATTACGTACAAAATAGCGCAAACAGCTGCTCCCTGTTTCATTATACGTCAAATTCCTCCAATTTTATTAGGAAAATATACTATCAATAGTGATATTAAATTAATTTTATTAAATTCATCATAAAAATATTTTAATGGTGTTTTTATTTGATATTACATATGCTTATATTCTCAAAAATTAGTTAATGTCAAAAAATTTGATTTTTAATAACTGAAACAGCCTATAATATATATGAAAAATATGAAATGGAATGAGTCCCTAATAAAATTGAAAATCAAGAAGCCACCGGGACGAACTGAGTTCAAGCATCATGTTGACACGGTGTCCCAACGACGTACAATACACATTGTGTGTTTAGTGGTAAAACACATGTTCATGCTACACGAGGATTATTAAGCTTTCATTCTTATTTAAAAGAGCATTTCCACACCTACGTGGATGCATGTGTGTGGACGTGAGTGTGATGAGGTCCGTGTAACAACTGCCTTTTTGTGTTTCCCATCGTAATAAGGAAATAAGTAAATAATTAAAGTCCACATGCACTTAATTATCTTTGCTACTATAAATTGGCCATGAATTTTAATCTCCGAAACAATTTTGGAGTAACTTAGGGTTGGGGGAAATAGTTCCCTTGAACAGGAGTCAAATGAAGTCAGCCTCCAAACGCATCGGGTTTGGAGCTCGTCAACTGGCGAAGCCTCAAGCCTCGGGACCCCTCCGGGTACCCTTCGGGTCCCCTCCGGGGCCCTTTCGGAGCCCTCTCTGGGATCCACTTCAGAGTCCTCTTCGGAGTTCAATCAGCTAGCTCCGGCCGACACCCTCCGATAGGTACTCTGGTGTAGATGAAATATCCCACACTACTACAAAGCGACACTATAGCGGCGGGAAAAAACATACTGTAGCGGTGGGCAACTAGTCCGTTATTGCTCTAATGCCACTGCTAACCCTGATTAGCAGTGGCGGATAGATTGCCCTCCACCGCTGTGTCAACAGTGGTGGCGGGCGCGCTGACATAATTTGCCCACCACTACTATTGCTAACAGTAGTGGCGGGCAGATTACGTCAGTGCGCCCGCCACCACTGTGTCAACTGCAGTGACGGGCACGCTGACATCATCTGCCCGCCAATGCTATGGCTAACATCAGCGGCGGGCAGATGACGTCAGCCTGCCCGCCACTACTATGATTTCCCCATTTTATAGAAATGTTGTATAAACCTTAATTCAAATAGTCTCCAGAATATATATTCAGAAATTCACAGCTACAAAGCAGTAATACAACATAACAAAACCACAATGTATTCACAGCTCCACACAGCCATCCACAGCAACAACAATATCAACAACAACATCAATTTACAAATTTATAAAGTTCACATTTATCACAAATCAAGTTTACAAAGTTCACATCTCATCATCGGAACTTCAAAATTAACAATTGTTCACCCTCAAGATTCACAGCTTGTATTCACAAGTCCACACAGACATCCACAACAATATACATGATTATTTTGTTTAATGTTTCTTCTCGGAAGGCCAACTCACATCTTGCACATCTTTTTTTTTGCTTCTCAGCTTCAAAATTCTTATCAATTGGTTGTACTTGCCTTTTAGTACTTCCATCCCAATCATACAGAGTTGGATGCTTGGCCACTTCACCCTCAGGATCGAAGAATACTCCAAGCTCTTGAAGAACTTCATGCATCGTGAAGCGGCACATCCTTGATACGATGGAATACATTTGTGATTCTGAGAGTTGGTTCTTCTCGGCAACATACGTAACATATAAGTACATACGTTGCAAGTTATATTGGATTAACACACAATAAATCAACTTACTTCTTTAGTATCCTCAGATACTGTCTACGCAAACTTTCCTAAGTCATTGCTCATGAAATCACAAATATAATACCCGCAATGCACCGAACGAGGAGATTGTTTGTGACACTTCAAAATAGACAAAGTTAGAACGATATATTGTTTGGTTTTATCAATTGAATTAAGAAATTTCAAAATATAATATTACCAGATAGTTGGTTCTGATATGCATATCTTTCGACCTCTGTAGATCATGTGGGCCACGTAACCTTTCCGCGTAATATTTGTATGCACTCTGAATAACATTTAATATATCTTGATATTCTTTTTTTGGTTTGTCGAGAGAGTCGAGCACATAAACCCTTGAGTTCTTCGGGTATATCAGAAGTGCAATCCAATGATCACTATCGAAAGAATATATGATTATGTTAGTTTCATAATCAATAAAACGTGATTATGTGGATATAGTGGGTATACTTACTTAAAGTTATATGCCCCACTTATCATTTCTCTGTCCTTCCATTGAAACATGCATTGCGCAATGTACAACGCGGCACAATTCCGTTTACTCTTCTTAAGTGCGTCTTGGTCTTTATTGAACATCTTCTTTTGAAACTTTTTTCGACCCGCAGTCTAGTACTTGTTATCATTCCGGTTTAGTATTAGGTTCAGTGTACTTTGACTTATCAATGATGGGTTCAAGTACCCATATTTATTAGACATGTCACAACATGAATTCAAACTGCATATCACTACAATAATCCAAGAAACTTCCGTCGGCCAAAGCCGACGGAAGTTAGCCCTTTCTTGACGGAAGAAGCTAACTTCCGTCAGCAAAAGGCTAACTTCCGTCGGCATTTGGCCGACAGAAGCGGGTAGACGGAAGTTAGCTAACTTCCGTCAGTCGGTTGACGTAAGTTAGCTAACTTCCATCGGCCAAACCTAGCCGACGGAAGTTACCCGGAAATCGGTAACTTCCGTCGGCCAAATCTTAGCTGACGACAATTACTTTTTTTTTGTTTTTTTTTCTGTCTACGGGCCAATAACTTCCGTCGGCTAATGTTGGCCGACGGAAGTTAACTAAAAAATATGAAAAAAAAGAAAATTTGCAACTTTGCTGCATAGAAAAAAGCATCAGGCCGACACACACTATCCTGCAGGGTAACAAGTTAAAAGGAAATAGGAAAACTGTTATATACATTCTACAATACAACAAAATGCACCCATGATGTCGTGAAGCATGCAATTGCATAAAAACTACATAGGTAAAATAAGGACTTGGTGGCATCAACTATAGTATGTACATCAGTGCAAGGGCACATGAGGGGAAAATGATTGTTAAAGAAAGCACATAAGATGAAAGAGACTTCGGATCCTAGGCAAGCATAATCTTAACCTTTATGCCTAGCACACCCTGAAAGCAAGTAAGAAACAATATCTTAGACCACTTACCAAGATAATTACATAAGGAGACAACATATGTATCTAAATAATTGAATTGAATTTGAAGTAACAAGCACAAACCTGTCTCAGAAGAACTTGTAAGCCTGCAAAGTTGCAAACATGTTACCATAGCAATGAGTACCATTCATTAATAATAAAATCACAAGAGCTCCAAGGTCACACGTAATCCATCAAATGCCCTGCTCGTCTAATGCTGCAGCCCAACAAGGGAGTTGCTGATGAGCAATCGCTTCCCTGTCGGATAGAATCCAGCTTTGGAGGACACAATGGTCACCAGCGCTTCCCACTACAAACCCTTACCTGCATACCAAGACCCAATTGCCAAAAACCTTCATACTGCATTACCGCATCTTTTGTGACACTATTCGTATCAATGGTTATGTTCGTGATATTATTAATTAACTATGATTTTCATATATGTGGGTTGTAGTATATTGAATGTACAATTAAATTAGTGTGAGCTTTTGCAGCAACTATTGCCAAGTCTTATCTGGCAATTGCAATGCCATCGAATCAATAAAAATACTAAAATCTGTGCTGATTTTCCTTAGCAAGCTTACATCAATCTGGAAGTAGTCCTCTCTCTTGTCATCAACGAATGGGCGCATCGATCTCCTAATGTCTGCAGACAATCTGAGAAACCAAGGGTTGGTTTCGGAGTCTATGATGAGTGATTGGCAGATTTTATCCTCTGATTCGAAGGGGTCCCTCCGAAGGGGTTCGGAGGTTGTTTCCCTGAAGGGTTCGGTGGGTCTGTTTTGCTGTGGCTGTTGCAGCGGAGTGTGCTGAAGGTTGTTTACCCGGAGAGGTCTCCGGGGTACTGGATACACTTGTTTTTGTCTATGGTGCACAGGTGGCTTCGGAGGCGACGGACGGTTCGCAGCATGTGAACCTGGGTCAAGCGGGAGGCTTGATGTCAGGCAAGCTGGGATCTTGGTCACGAAGGCTGCGAAGGGGTCGAGGTCGGACCTCGGGTCGAGGTGCGCCAAATGAAGGCAGAGAGTGCAGAGCATGGCTCCGGGTGAAGGTACCCCGAGACGAAGTCCTTGGAGGCGAGGCACTTTGAAGGGTACTCCGAATGGAGTGACTTCGGAGTATGGTGGAGTAAGTCGTCAGCAATGAGGCAAGGCATTCGAAGTGTGCTCCGGAGGGAGGCACTCGAAGGTATACCCGATGAAGGTCTCAGAAGTCGAGGTGCATAGAAGGCATGGTCCGGGTGAGGTTCGTCGAGGAGTGTGCTCGCGGAGAGACACTGTGACGAAGTGCTCATGGAATGCTTCATGCGGAGGCCTTGGACGAAGGAGGGTCTTCGAAGGGTGGTACTTTGAGGTGGGGCTTCGGAGTGAGGCTGACTTGAGGTACTTTGGCCATGCATGGCTTCAGTACATGGACTGACGGAGTTCGAGCTAGGAGAAGCTACGAAGCCGTGGTGGTCCACTCTGGAGGTGTTGGTGCGAAGGCCCAAGGGCTTTGACGGCTTCGGCTCAAAACCGTCACTATATTAAAGGCTGACTTCGGTGAAGCGAAGGCTGTTAGGCTCAAGGCTTCTCACTGAAGCTACCGCACCCCTCGCGTGCGAAGGGGGGCTTCAGAAGGCTCCAAAACTGCAAAGGCTGACTGTGTCTGCTCTGTAAAAGCTGATGTTGTCTCCTCTGCGAAGCTGACAAAAGAAGCCTCCAAATAAAGTAGACTACCAGCTGTACCCCTTGTTCTGATGAGACAAAATCAGTGTAAACCCTAGGGGTAAAGTAGTCTATTCACAGGGCTGAATAGTGCCTATAAATAGTGGAGGCTAGCTAGGTCACATCATCACTTGTAGCAGCCATTGTAGAACTACTGTGCTAGCCGCCACACTCTCAGTATTCATTCTGTGAGTTCATTTTGTGTTCCCTGTTCATGCAATGAAGTTTTGATTCTGTTCTTCTTTCACTGCTTGAACTTGTAGTATGTGTTGCACTGCATGCTTTGATTTCTCTTTGCACCATCTTCTTGTGAGTTTTCTGGAGAGGTGTGTGAGAAGTCTGTCTGGGTGAAGTGTGTTTTTCAGTGTCTGTTCGCTATGTGTAAACTGGAGGCTAGACCTCTCTGATTACTAGCGAAGCACTGTTTGGCTTGAATCGAAGCCCGTTTTCTTCCCTTGTCGAAGTCCTCGGCGAAGTGTGTTCAGTGTACGTTTAAACCTTCAAAATACGAAGCCTAGCACCAGTTGCTATCGCTGAGTATTTTGTCAAAGTCCTTAGAGGGAAGTCTGCTCTTGCGAAGGGTGAAGTGCGAAGCCTGCTCGAAGGCACCCAGTGTGCGAAGGAGCCTACACTGACTTAGTAGAGTTGAGTTTTTGGTGTTGTGGGTGGAGCGAAGTCTTCTTGACTTCGAACTTTTGCTCCTGACGAAGCCTGGTTTTGGAGCTGTGAAATACCTCCGAACCAGAACTTCGAAGGGTGTGTTCGAAGCCTTTTTCACAGAAGACAGATTTAAAACAGAAGGCTATTTTAGTCTAAAATTTTAAAAGCTCCCATTTACCCCCCCTCTGGTCGCCGTTTTCGGTCCAACAATTGGTATCACGGCGTGTTAAGATCACCAGTTGACCTTAACCGGTTTTGTGATCTGTTGCCGACATGGACAGAGTTAGTAAAATACCTCTGTTTGATGGGACAGATTTTGCATACTGGAAGGTGTGCATGGAGGCTTACATGCTAAGCCAAGGAAATGCAATTTGGGAGATTGTGGACTCACTATACTCCATCCCTGAAACTCGCACCTGTCAAACAGAGAAGGATCAGTATAATGCCAACTCCAAGGCTAGGAATATATTGTTCATTGGTTTGAGTCGGAGTGAGTTTGATAGGGTGCGGCACCTTAGGACAGCTAGGGAAATTTGGACTACACTCACTATTTTTCATGAGGGCTCTACATAGATTAAGGCCAGGCGCCAAAGCACATACAATCAACAGTATCAGCTGTTTGTGCAGGCACGTGGTGAATCTATAGATGCCAAGTTTTCTCGCTTTGATGCGATAGTGAGTAACTTGCGGTCCAACGGGACGCTTGCTTACAATGATCATGATAGGTCTATCAAGCTTCTCTATGCTCTTGATCGTAGCATATGGGAAGTGAAGATATCCAGTATTGAGGAGTCCGCAGGTTATGACACATTGACCTGTTATGAGCTCTTCAGCAAGCTGAAGTCCACAGCGATTGCCAAGGCATCTATTATAGTGTATAGGAACTCCTTGCCACAGCCATTGGCACTAGTTTCTAGCACTAGCCGTGGAACCATTGCAGAACCAAGCACATCAGGCACTTGTGTTTTTGCAGATGGTTTTGCTTTGTCCTCCCTGGTCTCCATCACTAAGGAGCAGGTGGATACTCTGGATGATGATGAGCTTGCTCTCATTGCCAGAAGGTTCACCCGTTTTCACCATGAGAGACGGGATCAGAGAAGTGGTTTTAGTGGTTGTTTTGAATGTGGCGACACTTCTCACATCAAGGCCAATTGTCCTAAACTCAAGAAGAGAGATGAGAGTGAGCGCCCCAAATACCACAAAAAGGAGAGGAAACCCTTTCTAAAGGGAAAGCATGGTAAGGAGGCTAAGAGAGTAGCCAAAGCCACTTCCAGAGCTTTTGTTGCTGCTCTCAGCGACATCGACACTACCTCAACTGCGGAGTCGAGCTCTGAGGAGGAGGAGTCTCCAAGGAAGGAGGAGAAGAAGGACAAGAAGGAATGAGATTTCACTGGCCTCTGCTTCATGGCAGACAGCGATCACAGCGGCGATGAGCTTGACTCATCTGAGATACCTCTATCCTATGACCAGCTTTCAATTAAATTAGATGAACTAAATGAGGTGGTTCTTGGTCAGGATAGATTACTTGTGCAAGCCGCTAGAGATAGAAAAGACCTTAGAATTAGGCTAGAATCTGTTTCTACTGATTATGCCATGCTCAAGTCTAGGGTTAATGATGCTGAATGTGAATCTTGCACTGTTGTCATGGGAGAGCTTCCTTAGTTGCGTTCTGTGCATGCTCAAACTCTTTCTGAGCTTGAGACTGCACAGAAGCAACTTTTGATGGTTGATGCTAGTACTCATGATATAATTGAATGCATGAATTGTTCTTTATTACGTGAGAGCATTGATTTACGTGATAAGCATGTTCATGACTTAGAGGATAGATTGGAGAGGGTCGGTAGTTCTAAGGATGTGCAACCTGTGTGTGACACTTGCATAACCCTAAAGTACCAGCTAGGCACTGTTAGAGAGCGAGCTGAAAACCTCATGACTGAGAATGAATACCTTCTTTCTGTGGTTAACAAATGCACTGAGGGAAAGAGTAGGATGGACTTGCTCTTGGCCAAAACCAAGATGTGTGCTGACAGAGCAGGATTAGCTCTAGGATTGGGTTTTGAGAGGATTCCTTCAGACAGTATAAACGAAATTGTTTTTACATCACCCACTACCTTAGGGAAAGAGAGAGCTCTGTTAGACATTCCATCAGCCAAAAAGCCTACCCGAACTCCAAAGAAAACCACTCCTCTTGCAAAGAGAATTCCTCATAAGAAAACCACTCAGCAGAAGCCCAAGGAGCCTATGAGAGTTGCTCCTATGACCTATGAGAGTGCCCCTAGGAGAGTTTTTCATTGTTCCTATGACCCATGAGAGTGCCCATGTGGGTGGGTCATCTGGTTGGGTTCTTTTTTCGTCGCATCAAGGATGAGCGATGCTCTCAGGTGATGAGGTTCCAGAACATGCACTACCCATCTTTAGGTATGCATGATTCTGAATTGTACTCACGTCCTGTTTTTGAGGCTCCTCACACTTCTCAGAGAGGTTTTGCTCCTCGAGGTGTTCACCATGTTCCATATGGTGGTAGACCCTGGACGAGTAGCTTTTTACCTCAACAGAGTAGGAGACCTCATCATGCATTTGGGTCTCAGCTTGTAGGTAAACCTCACACCTTGCATCATTCTGATTATCCTATGCATGAACGGTCTATTTTTACTGTGCCTACTATTTGTATCACTCAGTGCTAGATGCCTCGTCGTATATTCACTCACCCTAGCACTGAGCGATCGAGATTTTCTTATCATGTGTAGGCGCCAGACCGAGGCTTGGAGGACACGTGGATCATGGACTCCGGTTGTTCGCGCCACATGACTAGAGATGCAGCATGGTTCTCCAGCCTCACCATAACGAGGCAAAAGGAACATATCACCTTCGGCAATAATCGAAGGAGTAGAGTGAAAGGTAAAGGTGTGGTAAGAATTAACTCGAATCTCACTCTCAAAGATGTTTCATTGGTTGAAAATTTGGGATACAATTTGTTTTCTATATCTCAATTGCTTGATGAGGGCTTCGAAGTGCGATTCCATTGCGATACTTCGCAAGTACTCAATTCTGATGGCATTATATTATGGTATGTAAGATCTTTAGAGTTGGGAGAGTTTTTGCAGCTGATTTTTCTGAGTCATCTGGTTCTTCTCATCGTCTTGTTGCACATTCGACTTCTGAGCTTTGGAAGTGGCATGGGAGACTAGGGCATATGAGCTTTGAGTTGCTTGCTCGTCTGAGTGCCCTATGTCTAATCCGAGGATTTCCCAATCTCAAGTTTGAGAAGAATTTAGTTTGCGCTTCTTGTCGACATGGAAAAATGATTGCTGCTTCGCACTCGCCAGTCACCACGATGATGACTGAACAACCTGGAGAACTTCTCCACATGGACATTGTAGGTCCTTCTCGGGTTAGTTCTTTAGGCGACAAGTGGTATGTGTTAGTCATTGTCGACGATTTCTCTCGCTACTCCTGGGTCTTCTTTCTTGCCAACAAGGATGAAGTGTTTTCACACTTTCGGAGCTTGACTTTGAGACTTTTCACTAAACTCCCGGGTGTATTGAAATTCATTCGAAGTGATAATGGCACTGAGTTCAAGAACAGTCCCTTTGTTGACTTTTGCATGGAGCATGGCATAGAACATTAATTCTTTGCTTCGCAGGTTCCTCAACAGAACGATGTTGTTGAGAGAAAGAACCACACTTTGGTTGAGATGGCTAGGACGATGCTCGATGAGCACAGGACTCCTAGGAAATTCTGAGCTGAGGCCATGAACACTGCTTGTTACAACTCAAACCGAATATTATCGCGCTCAATTTTGAACTTGACATCTTATGAGCTACGTTTTGGGAGACAGCCCAAAGTTACTCATCTTCGAGTTTTTGGTTGTGCTTCCTTTATCCTAAAATGTGGAAATTTGTATAATTTTGATTCGCGTTCTTCTGACGGGATCTTTTTGGGTTACACTACACATGGTCATTCTTATCGTGTTTATAATTTGGAAACTAACACTATCATCGAGTCATGTGATGTGACTTTTGATGAATAAACCCCCTCTGTTAGTTCTACCTTTAAACAGGCAAATGAACACGACATGGAGCAGACCATCTTCGAAGAAGATTCCGGAGATTTCAAGGATGTACCCCTACAACCCTCAACATCGACCCCCGAAGCCGACCCCGCTTCGACTACTTCGGCACAAGGTCCCGAAGCAACTACCTCGACATCGGTCATCTTGGACAACTCAAACGCACAAGTTGAGGGGGAGACTGCATCCCGCCGCGAAGCTCCACATCATGTTCAAAGGATGCATCCTCCCGAGCAGATCATTGGTGAGCTTGATTAAAGGGTAACACGTTCTCGTGCTCATTTCATTGATTCTGCTTTTGTTGCTTCTTTCGAGCCCTTAGATGTTTGTCATGCACTTTCTAATTCTAGTTGGATCAATGCCATGCATGAATAACTTGAAAATTTTGAGAGAAACCAAGTCTGGACTTTAGTTGATCCTCCACCAAATGTTCATTTCATTGGAACAAAATGGATTTTCAAAAACAAACACGAGGAGGATGGGACTGTAGTTAGAAACAAGGCTAGACTTGTTGCTCAGAGTTATTCTCAATTAGAAGGGATTGATTTTACTGAAACTTTTGCACCTGTTGCGCGTCTAGAGGCCATTAGGATTTTGCTTGCCTTTGCGACATCCCGAGGATTCAAACTCTATCAAATGGATGTCAAAACTGCATTTCTTAATGGCTTCATAGGCGAAGATGTTTATGTAAAACAACCCCCTGGCTTTGAAAACCCCAAATACCCACATAAAGTCCTTAAACTTCATAAGGCTCTTTATGGACTCAAGCAGGCCCCTCGGGCATGGTATGATAGACTTATGTGGATGATAGAACCCTGTTAACTCTCAAGCATGGCAAATATTTCCTCCTAGTCCAGATTTATGTGGATGATATCATCTTTAGTGGCTCTTCTCATGCTTTGGTTGCCGAGTTTGTAGATACCATGAGCAGGGAGTTCGAGATGTCCATGATGGGCAAACTCACATTTTTCCTTGGTTTGCACATCAAGCAAAGCAAACAAGGTACTTTGACAATATTCTCATTTACAACAAGTCGATAGGAGAACATAAGGAACATTTATGTGCTATTTTCATTACTTTGCGGAATGCACGTTTGTTTGGTAACATCGAGAAGTACACGTTTTGCACCGATCGAGCCTCTTTTCTTGGATATGTTGTGACCCTGCAGGGCATTGAAGTCAATGAGACCAAGACAGACGTGATCCAAAGTTGGTCAACTCCTAAAACGGTTACACAAGTGAATAGTTTTCTCAGTTTGGCGTGTTTCTACAGAACATTTGTGCACGACTTTAGCACTATTGCTGCCCCGATGAATGAAGTCACGAAGAAGGGCACCCCTTTTAATTGGGTAAAGGCCCATGAAGATGCCTTCATTCGGCTGAAGCAGATGCTGACCCATGCACCATTGCTCCATCTGCCTAATTTTGGTATGGTTTTCGAACTCGAGTGTGATGCTAGTGGGATAAAAATCGGCGATGTCTTAATACAACAAGGTAAGCCAATTGCCTATTTTAGTGAGAAGTTGCCTGGTCGTAGCTTGAACTATTCTACTTATGATATGGAATTGTATGCTTTAGTTTAGTCATTAAAATCATGACAACACTACTTATGGCTAAAAGAATTTATCATTTATTCCAATCACGAGTCTTTGAAACACATTAGAAGTCAATCTAATTTGAACAAGCAATATGCCAAATCGGTAGAATTCATTGAATATTTCTATTACATCATTAAGCATAAAAAGGGAAGGATAATACAATTGCTGGCGCCCTATCCCACCGATATACCTTGTTGTCTCAACATCATCATAGAATTTTTGGATTAGATACAATTAAGAAATTATCACCTACTGACCCTGATTTTAAAGAAGCATTTGGTTAATGCAAAGAAGGGAGAACTTGGCACAACTACATTCTGAATGATGGATTACAATATCATGCTAACAAACTATGTGTTCCTGCCAGTTATGTCCATTTCTGTTTTTACAGGAAGCACGCAGTGGAGGATTGATGGGACATTTCAGCGTAAATAAAACAGTGGATGTGCTAACTGCCCATTTCTTTTGGCCCAAGTTAAGGCGCGACGTGGAGCGCTATGTAGCCCGATGCACCACATGCAACAAAGCTAAGTCCCACCTTAATCCTCATGACTTATACATGCCTTTACTTGCCCCTAGTGTCTCTTGGGATATATATCTATGGATTTCATTTTACGACTATCTCGAACTAAGAAGTGGAGGGATAGTGTCTTTGTGGTTGTGGTTAGATTTACTAAAATGGCACATATCATTCCTTGCCAGAAGAGAGACAATGCTACAATAGTTGTTGATTTATTTTTTTAGGGAAGTCATTCATCTTCACGGTGTTCCATGCACAATTTTTTCTAATTGTGACACCAAGTTTCTCAGCCATTTCTGGAGAATATTATGGCAAAAATTAGGCACCAAGTTGTTGTTTTCCACCACATGTCATCCTCAAACTGATGGTCAAACTGAAGTGGTGAACAAAACCTTATCTATGATGTTGTTAGCTGTGTTGAAGACCAATTTGAAGATGTGGAAAGAATGTCTACTTCATTACAGTTCACCTATAATCGATCACTACACTCTACCACGTAGTTAAGTCCATACCAGGTGGTATTTGGTTTTATCCCGCATGCTCCGATATATTTATTACATTTACCATCTGTTGAAAAGATGAATTTTGATGATAAAACATGCGCTGAATTTGTTCTCCAAATGCATAAAACAACTGAGGATATAGAGCATACGAATGCCAAATACCAACTGTCGGGTAGCCATGGTAGAAAAAGGTTATTTTTTCACCAGGATATTTAGTTTGGCTACATCTACGAAAGGATAGATTTCTTGATTTATGAAAATCTAAGTTGATGCCTCACACTGCCAGTCCTTTTAAAGTACTTGCCAAGATAAATGATAATGCATACAAGCTTGAATGTCCTATAGATTATGGTGTCAGCAACATTTTTAATGTCGCCGATTTGAAACGTTACGTGGGTGACGAGACTGATGATGAGTCAAGCATGACTCCAATTTAAGAAGGGGAGGATGATGAGGACATCCCTATGGCCAATACAACCACACCTGAATACCAAGGACCAATGACTTGTCCCCGAGTTCATAAACTCAACGATCAAGTGAAATCGCACCTTGCCACTTAGGCGAAGTCTCCAATGAATGGATTACAAAGTTCTGGATATGATTGTATTATACTTAGGAACATGGGACAAGAGATGTTGAATCGTCCGATTGCCGACGACGACCTTCATCGGCATCGACCACCATTAGGATCACCATCGACATCGGCTATCACGCAAGCATCAGCCTCCATCGGCATGAGCCATCAGGCTGATTGCCACCACCATTGGCTGATGACTATCAACACTGGTCATCACTCAGATATCCATCAGCCATCGGGTCGATCGACTAACCACTGACTGTCGACCGCTTCAAACATACAACCACCACTCGACCCGCAATCGACGACCGACTTCTACCACTATCGGCATCGGCCACCACTCGGATGATGACCTCCTTTCATCACCGGCCGATAAGAGTACGAAGCCACATATCGGGAGCCAGGCGTTCGACTAAGCTAAGTCTGAGTTTTGTTAGGATCATGAGTTTGTTAGGATTTAGTCCTTCTAGGCCATGGTCCATACCCCTGAGGCAAGGCCCATGCCTCGGGTCCTATAAACACTATAAATAGTTGGCACTCACCACAATTAGGGTTGGGTTTTTTCTTAGATTATTCTGCTATCGCAGTTTTGCCGTATACCTGTTTGTAAAACCCCAAACATCGAATCTTTAGATTATTATCTGTAATTTCAGATTGTGTTTACCTTGTTCTTGCAAAGTTCTACGATTGATTTGTAGGATCAAAATATTCATGGTGAGGTCGACTACGTGAAAGCGTCATTGATAACAACTAGACGAGACGGTGTCGTGATTCCAAGGTTTCGATCTCTAATCGGAAGCCTTAAAGCGTGAACATCACACTCATCGCCTCAATCATACCTATCGGAAGATCAGGCCACCTTTTTGCATGTCCCTATGATCATCAGACACGAGGACATCACACCGAATGCGGGCCTAGACTCGGCACCGGTGGCTCCGTCGGTCGATCTAGATGATAACTCGGAGGACCTCTTTGTCCCTCCACATCTTCCAATGCTTTCTTCTATTACAAGGGAGGCTCAAGGTACATGGCGGCATTAAATTCCGCGGACCCTTCAACATTAATACATTCTAACTTATGTTTTTTCAGTTCCTATTGCTGCTCAATAAGACATTGAGGTAGCTGATGAAGTGGAAAAATCTAGTAGAAGCAGCGAGGAAAGCGACAAGGAGTATTGCAAATACTTCTCAGATGACAACAAAGATGAGCAGGTGGCTGAGGGAAATGCAGCACCAAAACTCCTATCAAGCAAAGGGTTCAACATCATTGAGCACACCCCCCCCCCCCCGCCCAAATGTGGCGGCTATGAGAACGTTTCCTGTGTTAAGGCCCTTCATCTCGTAGGCGCACCGATAAGTACTATGGTGTCCAAATTTCTCCGAGGCAGCCATGGCCTCACGAGCATTGACATGATAAATGGAAATGGGCCACTACTTCCATGGGAACCTCACCATAGTAGCCGAGGAGACCTTGCTTTAGGTAAGTGTTGATAGCAAAATTTGGCGCTAATGGTCAAAATTATCAAAACTGGTATTTTTAGCTGAAGATGCGTTTTTTCTAGCACAGGCCGGTCCAACAGGACATAGTACCCCTGTTAGACTGGCCATATGGGCCCGGTCAAACCGGCCCAATTTGAGTCCGAGCCAATTTGGTTAAATCTAGGGGTATTTTATCTCTAATTGTTTTTTAACAACTTGGACTCGTACCTTAATCAATCTAAAGTAGAAATTAAGCACAAGAACGACAAGACCACCCCCTATAAATTTAGGGGTAAGGCTGCTTCAAAAGGGGACTCCAATCCAATCTAATCTACCTCTCGTAGAATCATTCTTTTTTCAATCTATTATCTTTTTATCCTCGGTTTAGCCATAGCATGTCCATGTTTGTTGGTTTGCACTAGAAACCTTCCGTCCATTGTGTCGTAACCGGAGTAATACTTTTCGATTCACTTGTGAATCATCCGTCTCACACCCGTAATGGGTTTTTATCGGTAATTCAGTTTCTAGGCCGAATTGCTACTGACTTTGCATGATTTGCAAGAGTTAAGATGTCTACTGTATCATCAAGGAGTTCCTACACAGCCCCCGAGTCATGGCTGTTCATGCCCATTAGCTAGTGCATCCATTGCTCTACCGGTCGATATGACTGGCAAACTACAAATGATCTGACCGGGTCATGCTAGCAATAATTGATCTCACCGGTGGTAGAAGGCCGGTCCAACCGCTCGCACCCGATCGGCCTGATTCCCCACCATGCTGGATCGACTCGATCCCATTCGCATCACCGGTCTGACCGCCGACACCTAGTCGGTCTAACCAGCCCACCTTGGCTGGTCCGACCGCTCCATTACTTTTGGCCAATTGGATCGCCCCTTTGTAGTGCGATTTAATTTCTTAGCGACTCCACTGCTTGATCACATTGTCATGGTGAACGGTCGTTAGAACACAACATTAGTGCTCTATGACGTTTGGAAGGCTACTCCATGTGTCTACGCACTTTTGGATCACCGAATCGATGTAAGTGTTTACTTGGCGCTTTATCATGATATTTTAGTGTTAACACACTTTTGGCGACTCCGTTGGGGGCACACACGCCAAGTTTAACCACGTTAGCAACGGGTAAGACTACTATGACTACATCAATTACACCCTCTACGTCGACAACATCGTCCTCCCTACCCTAGAACATAGCTCCAAGTAGGACAGGGCTGAGATCGAGGCCAAGACCAGGGAACTAAATGCCATCATGCTTGGGTGGTACACCAAGACCCACGCAGGCTTTGTCAAGCACAACACATATCTTCCGAACATCTCCATGGACAAGGTAACGTCTCCTTTCCCGCTATCCACCTTGGACATCGAACAAACAATAGCGACGACTATAGATCAAGCGATTAGCACCACATTTGCAAATCATTTGGAGACTCAAGTAGTCTCTAGGATGGAGGCGATGTTTAGGAGATTCTTCAATTCCTAGGTTGCTTCTCCAACCCTAATTGCTAGCGTACCCCCTATGCATCACGTACAATGTAGAACAGATGGAAATACTAGGAGAACTCTCATGACTACGACCTCAGCATCCATGGCAGGGACCTCGCAAATACCCATCGGTCAGACCGACCCTCTAGCGGTTAGACAAGTGTTTGTCAGCCCACAGCGTGCGCCTTGCACCACAACACTCCCACACTTCTGATAATAGTAGGTCAGATCAGCTATCTGCTGGTCCGACCAGCTACTATACCCCATGTCTGACCGCCCCCACCGCAAATTTTGCGACACCTCCACCGACGTCGATGCTAGCTCTACCCGTACCTGCTGCACCCCTTGATCCCACATACCCGCATAGGCCCGAGCATGTTTCCTACCATGGGACGACACGAGAGGATGATAACCAAGAAGATTTATACGGCTGACACACTGGGATTCCACCACGTGTCATGCCCCCGCACAATAGGCGCCCAGGACCGAGGCATAGACGATATAGATGAGCGTATCTACGCTCTATTCAGAGATTGTGCAGGCTACACGCCATGGGATCAGTCTAAGGTTTACCATAAGCTCTACGCAAATTATTTTGACACTACCCCATATCCTTGTGGTTTTAGGGTTCCTTAATTCACTAAATTCAATGACGAGGATAATAAGACTACTTGGGAGCATATAGGCTAGTTTGTAGCACAACGTGGTGAGGCGAGTGTGTCTGGTTCTTTTAAACTTTGGTTGTTCTCTCTGTCTCTATTTGGCACCACTTTTACTTGGTTTTCAGCACTACCACCCAACTTCATCCAGAATTGGGCATAGTTAGAGCATAAATTCCATGATTATTTTTATACTATAGAAACTGAACTTAAGCTCTCACACTTGACATCAGTTAAACAAAAATGTAATAAAAATGTCTCCCGGTACATTAGGTGGTTTAGAGACACGAGAAACCGATGGATTAACTTGAACATTTCCCAGAGAGACATAGCTGACTTGGCTTTTAATGGCTTGCATTCCGAACTTGAGGAGAAGTTAGATTGCTAGGATTTCCTAGAAGTAAATCAGGACTTGTAGAAGGCTCTGGCCCAGGAAGGCTGAGCCAAGAGTAAAAAATTCACTAAGACATTTAGTAAACCTAAATACGAGTTACACGTCGTAGAGGATTCCAATGAGGGAGACATCGAAGAGTGAGGATGACTCAGCTGACATGTACACAACTGAGTGGAGTTGATCTAATAAGTCTAGCCATTCACTTGCTTGGAATTGTGACCGTCTCCCACTAAGAGTCAGCCCATTGAAGTGAAATACACTTATGACATGACCAAATGAGATAAAATATTTGATTTCTTGTTGAAACATAAGTTGCTCATGTTGCCGAAGGGTCACGTCATTCCTATTGCCGATGATTTGAAGAAATACGCATATTGTAAGTGGCATGATTCTTATTCTCACTCTACTAATGATTGCAATGTCTTCCGTCAACATGTTCACTCTACGGGGAAAGCATTCATAGTTGGAGACCCTCGCCCGCAAATGCTCGTGCCGAAGAATCCCGAGGTAGGAGAGTGGAAAGTGAACACCAATGCGACATCTTCAGCTAGGTCTCACAAAAATCTAAAGGTGACATACGAGATGCTGCCATAGAATCACCAGAAGAGGGTTGAGAAAGAAAGTTCTCGACCAAGGCCTCCAACATGGCCGTACCATTCACAGATAAGTTGGTTTAGTCCCCAATATGCAAGACCACTAGAGCCACCAATGCCTCCGCCTCCAAACTAGTTTCTAATGGCATAGTGGGCTCCGTACTACTTTCCGCCTACCGGGTTCCTGTTTCCTTACATTGTCGCGAGTGTCCCTTTTGTGCCACAGGAGATGCCTAACATGTAGGTACAAATGAGCACAATGGGAGGCAACGTCTTCAGCCAGTTGTCCATTGCACCAGGAGGTGGAGGACGGCCACCTCGGCAAGAAGATGAAGGAGTTGAAAGTGAAGGCACGGGGGCACCGGAGAAGACCTCCGGGACCATTGTCATGAAGGTATGTTCTCGGGACGTCCCAATCCCTGAGGGGACCCTTCTGGAGCAAGGCGGGGCCAGTCCGAAGAAGGCGACCGAGAGCAGCACTTCCGGTCCGACCGCCGTCCCAAGGCCAGTCTAACTGATGAAGGTACACCGGTCTGATCGACCTACTATGGCCAGTCCGACCGCTAGTATTCCGGAACCGCCAACGTCCGGTTCAAACAGCTTGCTATAGCCGGTCCAACCGACAAGGCCCGGTCTGATAGGCACAACATGGCCGGTCTGACTGATAGGGTACAGAAAGACCCTCAAAGCATGACCAAGTCCTAGAAGAGGCGTCTACAGCGTCTTCGGGCGTAGGAGATGAGAGAGAATACAACTGCAGATGAGTGGGATGCAATCTTCAAGGAGATTCACCCGCGACTAGTACTCAAGCAGGTATGGAAGCCCAAGTCAGTTGCATTGGACAACCTGACTCCTACTCCAAGTGATGATGATGACATGTTGGATGACAACTACATACCTGTCTCGGAGGGACCTCTTCCCCAAGTGATGGACGTCAATGTAGTGATGCTTCCCACTGAGTTTGGACTACCAGAACGTGAGGCCAAGGTTGCTCAACTAAACCTCGGCCATCGTGAAGTCGTGTTTGAGAAGCCCGAGTAGTCGGATCGTCACTTGAAACCCTTCTACATTCAAGGACATATTGACAGCAAGCCGATCTCGAGGATGCTAGTAGATGAAGGTGCCACCATCAACATGATGTTGTACTCACTTCTGAAGATGCTCGGCAAAAATGAAGAGGATTTGATGAAGACCAACCTGACGTTGAACGACATCAACGACGAGTGCTCTGAGGCAAAGGGTGTTCTGTCACTAGATCTCACAATAGACCACTAGACGTTGCTTACAACGTTCTTTGTGGTAGATTTGAAAGGTAACTACAACGTATTACTTGGGTGTGGTTAGATTCATGCGAATTGCTGCATTCCTTCTACCTTGCACCAGTGTCTGATTCAGTGGGATAGCGATGAAGTGGAGGTTGTAACAACTGATACTTCAGCCTAAGTTGCTTTGGCAGATTTGTCAATAGATGCCATCCATGATAAATTAGAATGCTTGTCAAGAAGGGACCTTTCAAACTTTGATTTTGTCAACGTATCTAAGGGAAAGTGTTGACACTAACATCGATTCGGCGATCCAAAAGCACATAGACTCCTAGGGGTGGCCCACTGAACATCGCATGATATTGACGCCACGTTCCAATGAACCTTGATTGTTACAAGGGGATGTATGGGTGGAGTTGCTAGGCAATCAGATCACCGCCGCAAAGGGTGGTCAGACCAGCCATAGGGCAGCAGTCAAACCGGGGGAGTGCAAGCAGCCAAACTAGCCGTAGAGCAGCTGTTAGACCGGTGGTGCAGAAGGTTGGGGCATAGACAGGCCAGGAATGAGGAAATGGGCTGATCGAATGTGGGCGATCGGACTGGCCTCGGGCCACCCGTCAAACTGGCCTATGCCGGCATGCTCCGGTTAAACCAACTAGGGTTGCCTGGTTAGACCGACAGGCAGGCAGCGAAACCTCTAGCTTGCCGGTGATCCCTTCATCGATTTGGGTTGGTTCAGGGGATTTTGCTGATGAAGATGAAGGCTTTGACACCTACAAAATAGATAAAATTAATAACAATTCAGCCTAGAGACCAAATTACCCAAAGTCACTAATAAAAATCCATTATGGGTATTAAACAGATGATTCACTAGCAAATCAACAAGGATTACCATGATTATAACATAATGGACGGAAGGTTTTCCATGCAAACCCACAAAGATGGACGTGCTATGGCTAAACATAGGGCAAGAAAGTAGTAGATTAAAAAACGATTCTAAGGGATAGTAGATTAGATTGATTTGGAGTTTGATGTCTCCCCTTGAATCGGCCTTGCCCCTATATTAATAGGAGGTGGTCTTGTCAGTCATGGCCTCAATTTCCACTCTAAATTGATTAAGGTACAAGTCCAAGTAATTAAAAATTAGTTAGAGATCAAATTATCCCGAAACAAATTAAATCCGGTGTTGGAGGATCCTCATGGTTTGATTCAAACTCCAGCCATATAGCATCAAGCATCTCATCCATCCTATCATCAGCAACACTATCATCTTCTTCTTCCACTACTAATACCGTTTTTTCACGGTCTGTCTCGCCATGAAAAGTACAAACTTCATAACCTGGCATGAAACCATATTTGCAAATATGGAATGACAACGTTCTCTTGTCTTGCCAACGAGAATTTTTGCACTTCATGCATGGGCACCTCGCGCCAGTGTTTGTTGTCAAAGCAAATGCATGATCAACAAATTTCTCAGCGTCGGTCATTCTCAGCCATTCTATAGACAAAACATTCATTCAATCGAGAATGCATCATAAGTACTAGACGTTTTCTACATACCACGTTCCTATGTATATAGGAAAAGATAGGTCTAAACCCACCCAAGAGTGACCGACAGAACGTAGTATTTATGATGAGCCATGAGTCTGAATGAAATTTCAGCAGCATAACTCCGTTGTTCTCCAATTGCACGCCTGATAGTGGTGCAATGGAGAACAATAAAGTTATGTCACTAAAATCTCATTCGGACTCATGACTCATCATAAATACCACGCTCTATCGCAAACTCCGAGGCTATCCATAAAGGGACAATTCTGGACCTACAGATCTCACATGCATGACACGTGTGAGACATGTTGGTCCGAAACGAGTGACACATAGGTTTCGTTACACTATTTACGTTGGTTTCAAATAAAAAATTACATACGTGTATGAAATCATCAACAAACAATAAATTAATACTAGAATATATTTAATAATATATATAATAGCACATCGCATACCAAGCACTTGTAAAAGCATAATAGTCAACATAATGAAATCATCACATAATACCGCATTAAACTGCATTTATGGACTTTAGTCCATGGAACCAAACAGGGTATGTATGGACTAAAGTTTAGTCATTGGACTAAAGACACCAAACATAGGCTATGTAAGATATAATTAGTGTGTATATTTATCTATTTGTCTATATTAAATAAAGTGTATGACAATCCTATTGGTTATCATGAGTACTACATTAAGGGTAAAAATGTATTACATCTACTTTAGGAACTTTAGATACAGTCCTAAAAAAACAACTTTTTTTAAACTGGAGGGAGTACGTTAATTTGTCTATTGAATGTTATATAAATACTTATATTTAAACTTTTAAACATATCTAAAACTCATATACATCTATTTTCCTGTTTCATGTTCCAAATATATAGGAAACAGTACATTTCTAATTTTTCCTATGTTTTTAAATCCTCTATTTCCTACATACATTCTTATCATATTTCGACATTTTTCCTATGCATGCATGAGTTATTCAATGGTGGCAGTAGTGATAAAAAAATTTAAAGCCGAATTTTTTTTACTTGATCGTCAGACGACGATGGGCGGCGACGGCGTCCGGAGGTGGGCGACTGGCTAGCGGGAGGTCGATAGATGATGGGCGGACCAGTGCTGGGTAGGGCGGCACGCCAGCGGTGGGTGGCCAGACGGTGGCCAGTGGCGGTAGGAGGCGGCGACCGGCGCCAGTAGGAGGCGGCTGGAGGTGGGCGGTGGCAAGGGCGGTGGGCGCGGGAGGCGGTAGGAGGCGGCGGACGGTGAAGCGTGGGACCGAGCAGTAGCCAGCAGCAGTGGAAGGCAGTGGTGCGGGCGGTGGGCACAGGAGGCGGTGGCAGGCAGCGGTGTGGGCGCACGTACAGGGAGTTAGGTCTCCTTGTACCCGCGCGTGATTGGGGAATATAATCCCTAACTTCTGTCGGCTTTAATTCTGGCCGATAGAAGTTATGGATTATGAGAAACCAAGGGTTGGTTTCAGAGTCTGTGATGAGTGATTGACATATTTATCATCTGATTTGAAGGGGTCCCTCTAAAGGGGTTTAGAGGTTGTTTCACCGAATGATTCGGTGGGTTCGGTTGCTGTGGCTGTTGCAGCGGAGTGTGCCTGTCGGAGGGGTCCGACGGTACATGATGACTTGGTTGTACCGAAGGGTTCGGTACTTTGGGCGGTACACCAGAGTGTGTATCGGAGGGTGTTTAACTAGAGAGGTCTCCAGGGTACTGGATACACTTGTCTCTTTGTCTGTGGTGCGCAGGTGATGTCAGGGTCGATAGACGGTTCGCAGCAGGTGAACCTGGGTCAAGCGGGAGGCTTGATGCTAGGCGAGCAGGGAGCTCGGTCATGAAGGTTGCGTAGGGTCGAGGTCGGTCCTCGGGTCAAGCTGCGCTAGGCGAAGGCAGAGGGTGCGGAGCGTGGCTCTGGCTGAAGGTACTCCGAGATGAAGTCCTCGGAGGCGAGGCACTTCGAAGGATACTCCGAATGGAGTGACTTCGAAGTATGGTGGAAAAAGTCCTCAGCATTAAGGCAAGGCATTCGTAGTGTGCTCCGGAGGGAGGCACTCTAAGGTATACCCTACGGAGGTCTCAGAAGTCGAGGTGCATCGAAGGCATGGTCCGGGTGAGATTCGTCAACAAGTGTGCTTGGGGAGAGACACTGCGACGAAGTGCTCATGGAATGCTTCATGTGGAGGCCTTGGACGAAGGAGGGACTTCGAAGGGTGGTACTCCGAAGGTCGGGCTTCGGAGTGTGGTTGTCTTGACGTACTTCGGCCATGCATGGCTTCGGTACACAGGCTGACGGAGTTCGAGCTGCGAAGCCATGGTGGTCCACTCCGAAGGTGATTGCACGAAGGCTCAAGGGCTTTGACGGATTCGGCTCAAAACCGTCATTGTATCAAAGGCTGACTTCGGTGAAGCGAAGGTCGTCAGGCTCAAGGCTTCTCACCGAAGCTACCGCACCACTCGCGTGCGAAGGGGGGCTTCAGAAGACTCCAAGACTACAAAGGCTGACCGTGTCTGCTCTGCAAAAGATGATGTTGTCTCCTCTGCGAAGCTGACAAAAGAAGCCTCCAAATAAAGTAGACTACCAGCTGTACCCCCTTGTTCTGATGAGGCAAAATCAGTATAAACCCTAGGGGTAAAGTAGTCTATTCACAGGGCTGAATAGTGCCTATAAATAGTGGAGGCTAACTAGGCAACAATAACACTTTGAGCAGCCATTTTTGAGCTCCTGTTCGAGCCGCCACATTCTTGTATTCAAACCTGTGAGTTCATTTTGTGTTTCCTGTTCAAGCAATGAAACTTTGATTCTATTTTCATTTTCTGCTTGAACTTGTATGCTTGTTTTGCACTACGAGTTTTTTATTTCTTTCTGCTCCACTTCTTCCTGGTTTGAGTTTGTTAACTGAGGAAGTTTTTGGAGAAATGTTCTAGAGATCAGTGCATGTGTAGTGTGTTTTTCAGTGTTCATTCGCTCTGTGTAAAGTGGAGGCTAGTCCTCTCTAATTACTAGCGAAGCACTGTTTGGCTTAGCTCGAAGCTTGTTTTCTTCCCAATCGAAGTCCTCTACGCAGTGTGTTCAGTGTACGCTCTGACCTTCGAAGTACGAAGCCTAGTACCAGTTGCTAGCGCTGAGTATCTGGTCGAAGTCCTCAGAGGGAAGTCATCTCTAGCGAAGGGTGAAGTGCGAAGTCTGCTCGAAGGCACCAAGTGTGCGAAGCCTGCATTGACTCAGCTAAGTTGAGTTTTTGGAGTTGAGGGTGGAGCGAAGTCTTCTTGACTTCGAACCTTTGCTCCTTGCGAAGCCTGGTTTCGGAGATGTGAAATACCTCCAAACTAGAACTTCGAAGGGTGTGTTTGAAGCCTGTTCCACAGAAGAAAATTAAAACTGAAGGCTATTTTAGTTTGAAATTTTAAAAGCTCCCATTCACCCCCCCTCTGGTCACCGTTTCTGGTCCAACAATTGGTATCAGAGCAGGTTAAGATCACCAGTTGACCTTAACCAGTTTTGTGATCTGTTGGCGACATGGACAGAGTTAGTAAGATACCTCTGTTCGATGGGACAGATTTTGCATACTGGAAGGTGCGCATGGAGGCTTACTTGCTAAGCTAAGGAAATGCAATTTGGGAGATTGTGGATTCACAATACTCCATCCCTGAAACTCGCACCTCTCAAACAGAGAAGGATCAGTATAATGCCAACTCTAAGGCCAGAAATATATTGTTCATTGGTTTGAGTCGATGTGAGTTTGATAGGGTGCAACACCTTAGGACAGCTAGGGAGATTTGGACTACACTCACTATTTTTCATGAGGGCTCTACATAGATTGAGGCCAGGCGCCAAAGCACATACAATTAACAGTATCAGCTGTTTGTGCAGGCACTTAGTGAATCTATAGATGCCATGTTTTCTCGCTTTGATGCAATAGTGAGTAACTTGCGGTCCAATGGGACGCTTGTTTACAATGATCATGATAGGGCTATCAAGCTTCTCTATGCTCTTGATTGTAGCATATTGGAAGTGAAGATATCCAGCATTGAGGAGTCTGCAGGTTATGACACATTGACCTGTGATGAGCTCTTCAGCAAGCTGAAGTCCACAGAGATTGCCAAGGCATCTCTTGCATTGCATAGGAACTCCTTGCCAGAGCCATTGGCACTAGTTTGTAGCACTAGTCGTGGCACCACTACAGAACCAAGCACATCTAGCACTTATATTCTTGCAGGTGGTTTTGCTTTGTCCTCCCTAGTTTTCGTCACTAAGGAGCAAGTGGACACTCTGGATGATGAAGAGCTTGCTCTCATTGCCAGAAGGTTCACCCGTTTTCACCATGAGAGACGGGATCAGAGGAGAAGTGGTTTAGTGGTTGTTTTGAGTGTGGCGACACCTCTCACATCAAGGCTAATTGTCCAAAACTCAAGAA
Source organism: Zizania palustris (assembly GCA_019279435.1). Classification (NCBI taxonomy): domain Eukaryota; kingdom Viridiplantae; phylum Streptophyta; class Magnoliopsida; order Poales; family Poaceae; genus Zizania; species Zizania palustris. The sequence continues at coordinate 50,371,358 of JAAALK010000080.1, forward strand.
GAGAGATGAGAGTGACCACCCCAAATACCACAAAAAGGAGAGGAAGCCCTTTGAAGGGCAAGCGCAGCAAGGTGGCTACGAGGGTAGCCAAAGCTGCTTCCAGAGCTTTTGTTGCTGCTCTTAGTGACATCGACACTTCCTCAACTGAGGAGTCGAGCTCTGATGAGGAGGAGGAGTCTCCAAGGATGGAAGGACAAGACTTCAGCGGCCTTTGCTTCATGGCCGACAGCGATCACAGCGGCGATGAGCTTGACTCATCTGAGGTACCACTATCCTATGACCAGCTTTAAATTAAATTATATGAACTGAATGAAGTAGTTCTTAGTTAGGATAGGTTAGTTGTGCAAGCTGCTAGAGATAGAAAAGAACATAGACTTAGGCTAGAATCTATTTGTACTAACTATGCCATGCTTAAGTCTAGGGTTAATGATGCTGAATGTGAATCTTGCACTGTTATCATGGGTGAGCTTGCTCAGTTGCATTCTGTACATGCTCAAACTCTATCTGAGCTTGAGACTGCACAGAAGCAGCTTTTGATGGTTGATTCTAGTCATCATGATATAAATGAATGCATGAACTGCCCCTTATTACGTGAGAGCATTGATCTATGAGATAAGCATGTTCATGATTTAGAGGCTAGATTGGAGAGGGCCGGTAGTTCTAAGGATGTGCAACCTATGTGTAACACTTGCATAATCGTGAAGAACCAGCTAGGCACTGTTAGAGAGCGAGCTGAAAATCTCATGACTGAAAATGAATACCTTCTTTCTGTGGTTAACAAATGCACTGAGGGAAAGGGTAGGATGGACTTGCTCTTGGCCAAGACCAAGATGTGTGCTGACAGAGCAGGGTTAGCTCTAGGATTGGGTTTTGAGAGGATTCCCTCAGAAAGTGAGAACAAAACTGTTTTTACCTCACTCACTACCTTAGAGAAAGAAAGAGCTCTGTTAGACACACCTTCAGCCAAAAAGCCTACCCAAACTCCAAAGAAAACCATTCCTCCTGCAAATAAAATTCCTCCCAAGAAAACCACTCAGCAGAAGCCCAAGGAGCCTGTGAGGATTGCTCCTATGACCCATGAGAGTGCCCCTAGGAGAGTGTTTCAATGTTCCTATTGTCAGCGGGTGGGTTATCTGGTTGGGTTCTATTTTCGTCGCATCAAGAATGAGCGACGCTCTCAGGCGATGAGTTTCCAGGACATGCATTACCTATCTCGAGGTATGCATGAGTCTGAGTTTTACTCACGTCCTGTTTTTGAGGTTCCTCGTACTTCTCGGAGAGGTTTTGCTCCTCGAGGTGTTCACCATATTCCATATGGTGGTAGTCCCCGTGCGAGTAGATTTTTACCTCGACAGAGTAGGAGACCTCGTCATGCATTTGGGTCATAGCAGGTAGGTCGACCTCACTCTTTGCATCATTTTGATTATCCTATGCGTAGACGGTCTATTTTTACTGTGCCTACTACTCGTATCACTCAGTGCTGGATGCCTCGTCATGTATTCACTCACCCCAGCACTGAGTGATCGAGATTTTCTTATAATGTGTAGGCGCTAGATCGAGGCTTGGAGGGCATGTGGATCATGGACTCCGGTTGTTCGCGTCTTATGACCGGAGATGCAGCATAGTTCTCCAGCCTCACTACAACCAAGCAAAAGGAACATATCACCTTCGGCAACAATAGAAGTAGTAGAGTGAAAGGTAAAGTTGAGGTAAGAATCAACTCAAATTTTACTCTCAAAGATGTTGCTTTGGTTAAAAACTTGGGATACAATTTGCTTTCTGTATCTCAGTTGCTTGATGAGGTCTTTGAAGTGCGGTTCCATCACGATACTTCGCAAGTACTCAATTCTGATGGCGTTGTGGTCTGTAAGATCTTTAGAGTTGGTAGAGTTTTTGGAGCTGATTTTTCTGAGTCATCTGGATTCTTCTCATTGTCTTGTTGCACATTTGACTTTTGAGCTTTAGAATTGGCATAGGAGACTAGGGCATATGAGCTTTGAGTTGCTTGCTCGTCTGAGTGCTCTAGTTTTGATCCGAGGATTGCCCAAGCTCAAGTTTGAGAAGAATTTAGTTTGCGCTCCTTGTCGTCATGGAAAAATGATTGTCGCTTCGCACTCGCCAGTCACCACGGTGATGACTGAACAAACCGGAGAACTTCTCCACATGGACACTGTAGGTCCTTCTTGGGTTAGATCGTTAGGCGGCAAGTGGTATGTGTTAGTCGTTGTCGACGATTTCTCTCGCTACTCTTGGGTCTTCTTTCGTGCCAGCAAGGATGAATTGTTTTCACACTTTCGGAGCTTGGCTTTGAGACTTTTCACTGAACTCCCTGGAGTATTGAAATTCATTCGAACTGATAATAGCACTGAGTTCAAGAACAGTCTCTTTGTTGACTTTTGCATGGAGCATGGCATAGAACATCGATTCTCTGCTCCGCGGGTTCCTCAACAGAATGGTGTTGTTGAGAGAAAGAACCGCACTTTGGTTGAGATGGCTAGGACGATGCTCGATGAGCACAGGACTCCTAGAAAATTCTGGGCTGAGGCCATGAACACTGCATGTTACATATCAAACCGAATCTTCTTGCGCTCAATTTTAAACTTGACTTCTTATGAGCTGTGTTTTGGGAGACATCCCAAAGTTACTCATATTCAAGTTTTTGGCTATCGTTGCTTTATCCCAAAACGTGGAAATTTGGATAAATTTGATTCGCGCTCTTCTGACGGGATCTTTTTGGGTTACACTACTCATGGTCATTATTATCGTGTTTATAATTTGGAAACTAACACTGTCATCGACTCATGTGATGTGACTTTTGATGAACCAACCCCCTCTGTTAGTTCCACTTCTGAACAGGCAAATAAACACGACATGAAGCAGACCATCTTCGAATAAGAAGATCCCGGAGATTTCGAGGATGAACCCCTTCTAGCCTCAACATCAACCCTCGAAGCCGACCCCACTTCGACCACTTCGGCACAAGGTCCTGAAGCAACTACCTCAACATCGGTCATCTTGGACCACTCCAACACACAAGTTGAGGGGGAGACTGCATACCGCCGTCAGGCTCCACATCAAGTTCAAAGGATGCATCCTCCGAGCAGATCATTGGTGAGCTTGATCAAAGGGTAACACGTTCTCATGCTCATTTCATTGATTCCACTTGTGTTGCTTCTTTTGAGCCTTTTGATGTTAGTCATGCACTTTCTGATTCTAGTTGGATCAATGCCATGCATGAAGAACATGAAAATTTTGAGAGAAACCAAGTCTGGACTTTAGTTGATCCTCCTCCAAATGTTCATTTCATTGGAACAAAATGTATTTTCAAAAACAAACAAGGGGAGGATGGGACTGTAGTTAGAAACAAGGCTAAACTTGTAGCTCAGGTTTATTCTCAATTAGAAGGGATTGATTTTACTGAAACTTTTGCACCTGTTTCTCGTCTTGAGGCCATTAGGATTTTACTTGCATTTGCGGCATCTCGTGGGTTCACACTTTATCAAATGGATGTTAAAAGTGCTTTTCTTAATGGCTTCCTAGGCGAAGATGTTTATGTAAAACAACCCCCTGGCTTTGAAAACCCCAAATACCCACATAAAGTCCTTAAACTTCATAAGGCTCTTTATAGACTCAAGTAGGCCCCTCGGGCATGGTATGATAGACTTAAGTCTTTACTGCTTGAGCGGGGGTATTTGATGGGATCTGTTGATAAAACCCTGTTCACTCTCAAGCATGACAAAGATTTTCTCGTAGTTCAGATTTATGTGGATGATATCATCTTTGGTGGCTCTTCTCTTGCTTTGGTTGCCGAGTTTGCAGATACCATGAGCAGGGAGTTGGAGATGTCCATGATGGGCGAAATCACATTTTTCCTTGGTTTGCAAATCAAGCAAAGCAAACAAGGTACCTTCATTCATTAGACGAAGTACACTAAGGACCTGCTTAAGAAGTTCGACATGGCTGATGCGAAGCCCCTCGCTACTCCGATGGCTACTTCGATAGCATTGGATCCTAACGAGGATGGAGAAGCCGTAGATCAGAAGGAGTTCCGAAGCATGATCGGCTCCATCCTCTACTTGACTGCTACGAGACGAGACATACACTTCGCAGTATGTCTGTGAGCTCATTTTCAGGCTTCACCACGAGCTTCGCACCACCAAGCGGTAAAACGCATTCTCAGGTATCTCAAACATACCCTCAAATTTGGCACTTGGTATTCTGCATCTTCCTCTTTGTGTCTTCGAGGTTATTCCGATGCGGATTTTGCTGGGTGTAGGATTGATAGGAAAAGTACCTCCGGTACTTGTACTTTTCTAGGTACTTCGCTGGTTTGCTGGTCTTCCCGCAAATAGTCTAGTGTTGCACAATCGATGGCTGAGGCCGAATATGTTGCTGCAGCTAGCTGTTGCTCTCAGATTTTATGGATGATTTCCACTCTGTGGGATTTCGGGTTAGATTATAAGAGTATTCCACTTTTCTATGATAACACTAGTGCTATTTGTATTGCAAACAACCCGGTTCAGCATTCCCAAACCAAACACATTGATGTGCGATATCATTTTCTCAGTGGTCATAATGAGAAGGGTGATATTGAACTTCAATATGTTGATACCCAACACCAGCTATCCGATATTTTCACAAAACCTCTCGATGCTTCTCATTTTGCCTACTTGCGTGGGGAACTTGGTGTTTGTCACCCTTACGACATTTTGTGAGGTGGAGCAGTTTTGATTGTCTTGCATATGCTCATTATGTGTGAAATTGCATTTACATCTTTTGCACTTATATGCCTGATTATAATTCATGTAATCATGTCAGCTCAGCTCTATTTAATATGTCTAGAACATTTTGTGCATAATTTCTTTTTCCAAAATCAAATCATGCTCACTGCTTAGTCCTGAATCTAGCATGTTTAGACAGGACTGCTTTAGCTATCTTTTATCTGCTTGATAGCAAGACTCCTTTTCTCTGGATGCTAAACATTGCAACTTGAAAAATTGTATTACTTACTCATGAATATTCATCAAGTGCTAAACAATTTGTTCACTTAATTAAAAATCCAAAACTCCATGATTTGCATGCTACAAGCGAAAAGATCCAGGTGGGTTTGTTTGTCGCACTACTCTATTCTAGACTGCTTACCATTGCACATTGGTCTGAACTGGGATAGTGTAGTGTATGCCAAAATCACCGCCTTAAGCTTTTGATGGGTTTCGTGCCTAGGCTTGGCCTGATTGGAAAGTATTAGGTAGACAAACAAATAACCCCTGGCATTGTGAAAAGAACAACAAAAATTCATTGTTCATCAAGTTTGCTTTCAATGCTCCACTTGAACTGGACTTGTCTGTCTAGAGTAGAAATTGACTAGCTTTGCACAGTCCTTGTTTTTACTTGTCTAGTTACCTTGATTGAGTGGTGATGCTTTAATTTCAAAATGATAAAATCACATGTTGTCATCATGTTTTTAGAGAATGTTAAATTGAACTGAGTACATAAAAATTGGCATTAATGTTGGCACATTTTTGCTTTATATGTCTTTGCAATTCTGCCCATTTCGAGGTTGTGCATCTATTAAATGCTCCTTGATGCTTGCATTGCCAAAGGGGGAGAAATTTTTGAGTTTTCTGCACTAAGGGGGCAAACAATTCAGGGGGAGTTTTTATCTTGCAAAGGGAAGATTTGCCGAAGGGGGAGGAAAATTCTTTTGTCAAGTGACATGATTTGGCTCGTTTCTGAGTTTTTATGGTCACTTGTGTGCTAAAATTTTTCAAATTTTCTTGAAACTAGAATTTTGTTGTCAAAGCACTGATCAAGGGGAAGATTGAGAAACCAAGGGTTGGTTTCGTAGTCTGTGATGAGTGATTGACAAATTTTATCCTCTGATTCGAAGGAGTCCCTACGAAGGGGATCAGAGATTTTTTCACCGAAGGATTCGGTGGGTTCGGTTGCTGCGGCTGTTGCAGCGGAGTGTGCCTGTCGGAGGGGTCTGACGGTACACGATGACTTGTTGTACCGAATGGTTCGGTACTCTGGGCGGTACACTGGAGTGTGTATCGGAGGGTGTTTACCTAGAGAGGTCTCCGGGGTATTGGATACACTTGTTTGTTTGTCTGTGGTGCGTAGGTGACGTCGGAGGCGACAGACGGTTCGCAGCAGGTGAACCTAGGTAAAGCGGGAGGCTTGATGCCAGGCGAGCGGGGAGCTCGGTCATGAAGGTTGCGTAGGGTCGATGTCGGTCCTCAGGTCAAGGTGCGCCAGGCGAAGGCAGAGAGTGCGAAGCGTGGCTCTAGCTAAAGGTACTCCGAGACAAAGTCCTCGGAGGCGAGGCACTTCGAAGGATACTCCGAATGGAGTGACTTCGAAGTATGGTGGACAAAGTACTCAGCATTGAGGCAAGGCATTCAAAGTGTGCTCTGGAGGGAGGCACTCTAAGGTATACCCGACGGAGGTCTCAGAAGTCGAGGTGCATCGAAGGCATGATCCGGGTGAGATTCATCGAGAAGTATGCTCGGGGAATGACACTGCGATGAAGTGCTCATGGAATTCTTCATGCGGAGGCCTTGGACGAAGGAGGGACTTCGAAGGGTGGTACTCCGAAGTTGGGGCTTCCGAGTGTGGTTGTCTTGAAGTACTTCAGCCATGCATGGCTTCGGTACACAGGCTGACGGATTTCGAGCTGTGAAGCCGTGGTGGTCCACTCTGAAGGTGATGGCGCAAAGGCTCAAGGGCTTTGACGGCTTCGGCTCAAAACCGTCATTGTATCGAAGGCTGACTTCGGTGAAGCAAAGGCCGTCAGGCTCAAGGCTTCTCACCAAAGCTACCACACCCCTCGCATGAAGGCTAGTCCTCTCTGATTACTAGCGAAGCATTGTTTGGCTTATCTCGAAGCCTGTTTTCTTCTCTATCGAAGTCCTCTACGTAGTGTGTTCAGTGTGCGCTCAGAGCTTTGAAGTACGAAGCCTAGTACCAGTTGCTAGCGCTGAGTATCTGGTCAAAGTCCTTAGATGGAAGTCATCTCTAGCGAAGGGTAAAGTGCGAAGTCTACTCGAAGGCACCCGGTGTTCGAAGCCTGCACTGACTTAGCTGAGTTGAATTTTCGGAGTTGAGGGTGGAGCGAAGTCTTCTTGACTTCGAACTTTTGCTCCTTGCGAAGCCTGGTTTCGAAGCTGTGAAATACCTCAAAACCAGAACTTCGAAGGGTGTGTTTGAAGCCTGTTCCGCAGAAGACAATTAAAATTGAAGGCTATTTTAGTCTGAAATTTTAAAAGCTCCCATTCACCCCCTCTCTAATCGCCGTTTCCAGTCCAACAGATTATATTCCCGGCGGGAAAAATTTCCTCTAACTTCCGTTAACCACTGCGAAAAGCTGACGGAAGTTAGGTTAACTTCCGTCAGCTCCTGTAGGCCAGTGAAAGTTAATTAACTTCCGTTGGCTTTCGAAAAGGCTGACGGAAAATTATGTTTTTCTTGTTGTGATTATTCTAGACTGCTTACCATAGCACTTTGGTATGAACTGGGACAATATAGTGTATGTCATGATTAATGCTTTAAGCTTCTTGATGGTCTTTGCTTGACCTAGTCTTGGCTTAGTCGGTTAGTATAAGGATTGACATGCAAATAACACCTGACATTAAGATAAAAATGGATAATAAGTTTGAAAATATTGAATGATTACAAGTTTGCTGACGCTCCATGTGATTTGAGTATGCTTGTCTGGGTAGTATTTGCTAGCTTTTGCATTCCATGCTTTCCTTTGTCTAGTATGCTAGTCTGAGTGGTGATGCTTTTATTTGCTAAAATCCTGAAAATGATTGCTCGTGCTTTTCCTTGGATATGATTCATATGAGCTTATCATGCAATACTTTTAGACAATATTCAAGGCAAATGCTAGTTTTGTACTGTAATTGTTGCTAATCATATTTTAGAAGATTGCAAATGCACTCACCCTCATACCTCTCTCTGCATCATTTATTACTCCTTGACTCTTGCATTCCCAAAGGGGGAGAATATTAATTCGGGGGAGTGTTTCCTGCCGAAGGGAAAAATGTGCTTTTATGCATTGTAAAAGGGGGATGTTTTGCCAAAGGGGCTCTTTATTTGAAAGAGGGAGAAGCTCTTTTATCAAGTGACATAATTTGGCTCTTTTCTATGTTTTTTTGGTCACTTGTGTGCTAAACATTTCAATTTTTTCTTGAACTTGAATTTGGTTGCCAATGCACTCATCAAGTCTGTGATGAGTGATTGACAAGTGTCCTTCTAGGCGAAGGGGTCCCTCCAAAGGGGTTCGGAGGTGTTTCACCGAAGGGTTCGGTGCTTGTTGGTTGTACATGTGTGCAGCGGAGTATGTCTATCGGAAGGGTCCAGTAAAATACATTTCAGAGATTGTACCGAACAGTTCGGTATTTCGGGCGGTACACTTGACTGTGTACCGGAGGGTATTTACCCAGAGGGGTCTCCGGGGTATTGGATACACTTGTCTGCTTGTCGGTGGTGTGCAGGTGACTTCGGAGGCGATGTGATGGTTCACAGCAGGTGAACCTAGGTCAAGTAGGGAGCTTGATGCCAGGAGAGCGGGGAGCTTGGTCACGAAGGCTGCATGGAGTCGAGGTCGGTCCTTGGGTCGAGGTGCACCAGACAAAGGCATAAAGTGCAAAGGGTGGCTCCGTTTGAAGGGACCCCAAGACAATGTCCTCTGCAATGAGGCAAGGCTTTCGAAGTGTGCTCCAGACGGAGGCACTTGAAGGGTCACCTGACGAAGATCTCAGAAGTTGAGGTGCATCGAAGGCATGGTCTGGGTAAGCCTCTTCGGGAGTGTGGTATGGGTGGAGACACTAATAAGGAGTGCTTATGGAAGTGCTTCATACGGAGGCCTTGGACGAAGGAGGGACTTCAGAAGGTGGTGAAGGTACATCGAAGGTGGGGCTTCGGAGTGTGGATGACTTGATGTACTTCGGACATGCATGGCTTTGGTACACGGACGGATGGAGTTCAAACTTGGAGTAGCTTCGAAGCCGTGGTGGTGCGAAGGCTCAAGGGCTTTGACGGCTTTAGCTCAAAACCATCAATGTATCAAAGACTGTGTTTGGTGGAGCAAAGGCCTTCGGGTTCGAAGCATGCCACCGAAGCCTCTACACACTTCATGTGCAAAGGGGCTCCAAAAGATTCAGCTTTGCAAAAGATGATCGTGTCTGGTCTGCAAAGGCTGATACTATCTGCTCTACGAAGATAACAAAAGGAGCTTTAAATAAAGTAGACTACCATATGTACCCTCATGTTTGCTAGAGACAGAAACGATGTAAACCCTAGGGGTAAAGTAGTCTATTCGCATGACTGAGTTGTGCCTATAAATAGTGAGGCCGGCTGTGTCTAGGTAACACTTTGAGAGATCATTCCAGAGTTTCTAGAGCCAGCTGTCGTTCTCATTTACTCAGTTCCGTGAGTCTTTTTGGGGGAAAATATTTCATCCTCCGCATCATGACAAAACCTCTACATCAATGCTATCAGAAGAAAAAATGAAGTCAGAAGCTTTGATCTCCAAAGGTCCTAAAGCATCAAGGCTTCGCTGCATTCGGAGCCTTCTACTATAAAAGCCTCCACGAAGGCTTCGGCATGACGAAGAATCCCATAGCCTCTTTACTAGAAGGGGTACTGCCAGCAATGATAGAAGAATTACTTTCTCACTGTTGAATTAGTCTTTTACCCTTTTAACCCTACGAAGAATATTAAATAGTATCTTCTAAGTCGGTTGTAATTAGAGGGTAAAGGAGTTTTTTCCTAATGTATCTCATCTATAAATACCCTCTTCGCTCTGTAAGCGGTATCGAATACTCACATATTCCATATACACTTCGAACTATCTGAAGCTATTATCTCACTCGGAGGTTTGGAATAGTCCACATAAGCAAACATTTCGTTTGTTAGTCTTTCGAGTTTACTAAACCTGTTAGCGTAATCTTTTACGCCAATAGTTGGCGCTGTCTGTGGGGAACTTAGTACAAAAACTTCATTCTCTACCAATCCTTTCCAAGAGCGATGCCTCCTAAATGGAGCCTAGGCACTAGTCCCCTCTAAAGGTCTTCTCAGACCACTGGATTCGGATCTTCGAACACCACTAAGGTTGGAGGACCCTCCGTTGTCCCCCCACCTCAAACTCCCGAAGTAAAAACTCACCATCGAGCATACGGAGCCTCTCCCGTGGCTCCGTCTGTGCTTTGACCTGATTTATTAGTTCTCAAGACTCGGAGGGCCCCTCGAGAGTAAATGAAGGCCATTTGGTTGACGTGGCAGCCCTGATGGCTCGGCTTTAGGCCGAGGTAGAAGGGTGGAGGCAAGAAGCTGCCGATAGGCTTCACCCTCAAGCTAGCCCGTCATCCCATAGGTGCCTCAAGACTTGGACCCTGTTTACTATCCTGAAGCTTCTAAGGTCTAGAGAAGAACTGAGAATGCTTCTTTCGAGGATGAATCTCCGCTGCACCCAGACTTGCAAAAGGTGCGCTTCAACCCCAAGTTTAGGAATTCAAAGTTGTGCAAGTAATACGGAGAGGAAGACACCGGATAATTCTCCCACTCTTATGCTATTGCAATTGAAGCCAGCGGAGGGGTTTGAGACACGATGTCCAAGTGTTTCCCCCTTGCACTCAAAGGGGTGGCTCTCCGTTGGTTCTGGTCTTTAAAACCAAGATCAATTAAGTCTTGGGAGCAGCCGAAGAAAAAATACATGAGCAATTTTCAAGGGACCTTTGTGCCCCCGATGTCTACCGGGAGTCTTTTTCAAGTGCAGCAGCAACCCAAAGAAACTCTATGACAATTCATTAAATGCTTCACTCATACGAATTGTCAGATAGAGGGCCTCCTCGACAAGCTTCATCGGAAGCATATTTCCTCGGTAGCGCAGTTAATGGCCTACTTCGAGCAATATGCCATGTCAGAAGAAGGGTGGCTTTAGAGGACTGCTTCGTCTTCATCGATCATCCTCCAAGAAATCAAACTTGAACCGAAGACTTCAAGTCCACCACAAATGTTCCCCTTCGACAATAATCACCATGATGGACGAAGAGGACGAAAGCATCCCCGCTCCGAGGTTCTAAATATTTCCCCTTCTTCTTCGAAATTGCCTCCTAAATATCAACAGGCTCAGGGCAACAAGGTCAGCGGCTCAAGGCTGCCGAGGAAGCCGACTGGTCGAGGCCAGGCCTTCTTCTGTTGTGTGCATGGTGAAAACCGAAGCCATGCCACCGATACATGAAAGTTTATATTAGCTCTATAGAGCGAATATCTCGAGAGGAGTTCTGGTCGAGGCACTACTGACCGAGCCCCTCCCACGACATGTCCGTAGCAGGTGCAGGCTATCGACGAGTGGACAGTTTTGAAGCCCCAAGATAACCTTCGGAGGCCAGTGTTATGCCACCTCCGAAGCAAGAAGACAACCAAGATCGCTGGAGGTGGGTACTCCTGCCCATCTCCAGAGGATGGACCCTGAGCAGCATGTCGAAGTGTCAGTGGAGGGAATATGTACGCGAACTAGGGCACATTGGGACCTCCTCATTAGCAGCTAAAATGCCCGAGTGGTCTCATGTGCCCATATCCTTCTCCGCAGTTGATGCAACTAGAATTAAATTCTCCCATGCGGACCCTCTTGTTATTATAGCTAACATTGTAGGAACGAAAGTCCAGTGAGTGTTGGTTGATGGTGAAATCTCCACGGACATCATCTTCATTCAATCCTTCGATAAATTATGCATCCCGTGGAAGAATTTACTTCCAGCGGCTCGTCCGCTACAAGGTTTTGCAGGCCCTCCTCTCGATGCCCTCGACCAAATAGGCCTCGAGGTCGCCTTCAGAGAGGGGCACCTAGCCAGATTGGAGGAAGTTATCTTTCATGTCGTCGATGCCCCTTATGCTTATAATGTTATCTTCGGAAGGGGAATGTTGAACTAGTTTGGAGCTATAGCACATCACAATTATTTATGCTTGAAAATGCCCAAGCAAGGAGGAGTACTTGCGGTCCTCGGCGACCAAACTTCAGCGCGGAGAGAAGAGTACCGCCATGGCCCACCTCTTGATTCTAGGCAGGTAAATAATGTGCAGGACCATTTGGAGGATGCTTCTGAGTCAACCGAAGCATTATCAAGCACAACATGCTCATCAACCCAAGGGTTCGACCTATTCGCCAGGGGCTCGGCAAGTTGTCAACAGAAAGAGCAGATCTCACCAAAGAAAAGGTTGAAAAGTTATTAAAAGCTGGGATCTTTAGGGAGGCGGCCCACACAGAGTGTTTAGATAAACCCATCTTTGTCAAGAAAAAGGCTTCCGGTAAGTGGCGCATGTGTATTGACTTCACATCTTTGAATAAAGCATGCCTACGTGACCCCTACCCCATGCCCCACATTAATCAGCTCGTCGACTCTACAACCAGCTATGATCTTTTAAGCTTCCTTTGGGAGTCTTTTGTTATGCCAGAATGCCCTTCGTCTTAAAGAATGACGGGGAAACTTTTTCAAGATTAATTGCTAAGGCGCTAGGTCACCAGATATGCCGCAATGTTGAGGACTATATGGATGATATTGTAATAAAGAGTGCTTTGAAGCACCAACATAGTCTATACTTAGCTGCAACTTTTGAGAGCCTCCGAGCATGTGGAGTTCACCTCAACCCCGAGAAGTGTATCTTCGGGGCTAAAGCATAAAAACAGTTAGGGTATTTAGTTTCAATCAAAGGGATCGAAGCTATCCCAATGCAAATAAGTGCATTGCAAAGGATGGCTCCGCTAGACAATTTGAAGCAAGTCTAGAAGCTGGCTAGACGCCTCGCAACCCTTAGCAGATTTTTGGCATGGTCCACACAACGGAGCCTTCCAATATTCAAAGCTTTGAAGGGGTTCGAAGATTTTTCCTAGACACTGGAATGCTAGAAGATCTTTGATGAAATTAAGGACTATATCGGTAATCTCACAACACTTACTATGCCTCTCACAGATGAAACTCTCCTTCTTTATCTTGCAGCCACAGGCTCCACTGCCAGTGCAGTACTTGTTCGAGAAGCGGATTTCAATGGAAAGCTGGGGCAGAATCTGATATACTTCGTATCAAAAGCTTTATCCGGAGCCAAAACTCGATACTACGAGCTCAAAAAATTTACTTATGCCCTGGTAATGGCTTCGAGGAAGTTGCGACATTATTTTTTGGCGCATAATGTAATTGTTCGAACTTCTTACCCCTTGGAGATATGCTCCTAAGCAAAGATTTCATGGGGAGAATTGGGAAATGGGCTGTCGAGCTAGCCCCTTTTGGTACTTCTTTCATAGCAAGGACAACCATCAAATCACAGGTGATGGCTGATTTCATAGTGGAGTGGACTCCATCTGCAGTATGGGCTCTGGAGGAATCAAATGAAGGTGTATGGACCATATACTCTGATGGGGATTTTCGACCATATACTCTGCAAGGCTCAACTTTAGGTCCACCAATAATATTGTGGGGTACGAAGGGATCCTACTTGCACTCGCAAAGCGCAAGCTCTTGGCACCGCAAGAGTTTTTATAAAAACAGACTCTCAGATTGTCACAGGGCACGTTGATAAAAGCTTTCAAGTTTGACATCCACACCTTGCCAAATATTTGGAAGAAATTCGCAAGACCAAAGCAGCATTTAAAGGGATTTCTATCTAGAGCATCCCATGAGCCGACTACTTGCAAGCAGATGTCTTGACCAAAGCTGCAGCCGGAGCCCTAGACATCCTAGAAGGTGATTTTTATGAAGAACTTGCCTCCCCTTCAATGACACACTCCCTCCTATTGAGGTACTTTGCATATCGAGCAGTGATTGGTGGAGCCCAATTATGAATTTATTGCAAGATGAAGCTAATTTGCCCGAAGGCCCAAAGTTGTCAAGATTACAGTTGAGCATCCAGAACTATCATATTATCAATGGTATTTTATACAAGGCCAGAGTCTGTTCTCCCATGCTCCGATGTATCTCCCAATCTAAAGGCCAAGACATACTTCGAGAAATTCACGAAGGCATGTGTGGTAGCCATCTAGCCCCTCGAGCTTTAGCAGGCAAAAAACTTCGCTAGGGGCTTTATTAGCCTACTATAGTAACTGATGCGGAGTCATTAGTCCGCACTTGTCAGGGTTGTCAACGGATGGGAAGACGGAGTAATCATCCACCAACAACTCTTCAAGTTATCACTCCGGTATGGCCAATGGCCCGGTGGGGAATGGTTCTCATTGGCCCCTTCCTAATGGCAAAAGGCAGCCTGAAATTTGAAGTGGTAGCGATTGAGTATTTTTCTAAGTCGGTCGAAGCCAAACCTCTGAATGCTATCACTTCTAAAATTGTGCAAAAAAAATTTCTAGCAATATATTATTTGCAGATTCAATGTACCTAGGCATCTTACAATGGACAATGGCACTCAGTTCGATGCCGAACCATTCAGAGAATTTTGTGACGGTCTTGGTATCCAAATGTGTTTTGCAGTTGTCCGTCATCCCCAATCCAATGGAGCCTTCGAGCGAGCCAATGGTAACATCTTGTCAGGCTTAAATCGAAGGATAGTAGGATTGGCAAAGGGGCTATGGACTGAGGAACTCCCAAAGATTTTGTGGTCCATCCAGACCACTCAAGCAAGGTCTAGAAGGTTCACCCCTTTCCGGTTATTATTCAGAGATGAAGCTATGAGGGCGACAGAGCTAAAAGGAGGTTCCCTCAACTCCATGGAATCAGAGCATGACAATGAAAGACATACCTAGCTATACTTGACTGAAGAAACAAGGCTTGGAGTTGTTGCCAACCTGATGAAGTACCAACATCAGACGAAGACTTGGTATGACCCGAAAATAAAGCTTAATGAACTTAAGTCGAGCCATTTAGTATTGCGAAGCATAATTTCTCCGAGAAAATTAGGAAATAAATTGGAAGGACCATATATCATCTTGTGTTCAAGATGCCCCGAATCTTTTAAATTAGCTAATTTGGAAGGGGACGAATTAAAACATGCATGGCATGCGGAGCACCTTAAACATTATTTCGCTTACGGGCTCGTTGTAACAGATTGTAAACTCTTTTCTAAATAAATAAAGCTTATGGTTCGAATAATGCATACTTCTCAAGATGATTCCTACCCCTAGTGGACGCACTAGGGGAACGAAGCTGATTGCAGAGGTTAGTATTATTCATATGAACCCAATCAACGGACTTCGAGCCACTAGCTTGAAGCATCCGTCAAGGTGGGAAAGTACCATGAAAAATGGATTCCGAGCCATCGGCTTGAAAGCATTCGTAAAAGAGTCAAAGGCGACCAAAATAAACGGATTCTGAGCCATTAGCTTGAATGCATCCGTAAAAGAGTCGAAGGTGACCAAAATAAACGGATTTTGAGCCATCGGCTTGAAAGCATCCGTAAAAGAGACGAAGGCGACCAAAATAATAGGATTCGAATATGTTGACACGAAAACGTGCCCCCGCACTTGGGTCAGTTCAACAATCCAAAAGCATGTGGATACTTAGGAACAAGCCTAAGCGTAACATAATATTGACGTCACGTTTTGACTACCCTTAACAGTGGCAACGGGGGTGGAGTCGCCAGATAATCAGATCACACAGAAATAATCCAATTAGCCAAAATATATATAGACAAAATAAACCACTCGGCCGAACAGAGCCATATTGATGGAAAGTATACCATGCAAAGTGTCACCAAAGGGGGCCTTCGGCTTCTAGTGCGAAGGGTTCACCGAAGGTACCCTTCGGCGTTCGGATCGATCTGGTCGAAGACGGGCTCCGAACAGATCGTGACGCAAAATCACTCCCAAACAACAAAGTTCGGTGCGAAGCCTCTTGACATGATAAAAATCCCACGCGGAGCGATGGCACGACAAAGTTCGAGACAGAGGACTGATATGACGAGGTCTGATGTAGTGTGGTCCTTTCTGGCATGACACCGGTGCTAGGTGACCCTGAATGTGAAGTGGCTCCGGCACGCGGGACTTAATCATACCGACAATAGCGTGACGAATCCGGCATGGGATTCACTAAAGGGTGCTCTGGCAGCCTCCAAAACAAGCATCATAGCTCTAGACACCTTCGGCGAACGGGCTCCGAACATGAAACCTACAACATAGTTAAGATCAAGTGCCAATTTGTCCTCGAGAACGAATCACTAAGTGTTGTAGTATGTAGAACGAAGGTAGCAATCTGTTACAAAGATTAACAGATGGTTCACAGGCGAGCCAATAAGGTGATAACAATCTGTGACGTAGATTAACGGATGATTCACAGGTGAACCAATAAGGCTTACCACTATTATGGCGTGGCCGATGGAGTGCTTCCAGCGCAAACCCATGAAGGTGTACGGAAAGGTAAAGAAAATAAAGTATGGTTCAAACTAGGGTTTAAAGTTGACTTGAGTTGTGGGGGGTCTAATGAACCGGTATCACCCCTGTATTTATAGGTGCTAGTCTTCTTATCTCTAATTCTAATCATGAAGATGGGCCTCCGGCACTCTAAGGCTTCAGCCTGTACCAGGACTTGTGTATTTCTGGCCCAAATCAACTAAATTGATATTTTGACAATCTTGACCATTAATGCCATTTTTTTCTATCAATACATGCCCCCCTACCTTTTAGCGAACTAAGTGAACTAAAAGCACAACGGGCTAAGGACGATACCTTCCATATTGGCCTTTAAACACTTTTAAGCGCTTTGCCACACACTTGGTAAGTTTTTTTTAAATATCTGCCATTTAAAGCTCTTTGAAATCGCTCTCCTTGTAGAGACTCTAACAAGTATGCACTACCTGGAGCAATTTCAGCCACTTTAAAAGGATCTTCCCAACTAGGCGACCATTTACCAAATTTTGGGCTCTAATGCCTAAGGGAAAAATTGTCTTCCAAACAAAGTCACCAACTTGAAACGATTTTGGTTTGACTCTTTTGTTGTAGGCTCTAGCTACTAGCCTTTTATCTTTCTCTATAGCTTCTAGAGCCCTCAACCTCTTATCGCTCACTTCTTCTAAGTTATCCTTCAAAAGATTTTCATATTCATCGACTGATAAGCCATCTTACTAAAGAAATCTTAATGAGCCAAGATCTACCTCCACCGGTAGAACGGCTTCTTGTCCATATACTAACTCATATGGACTAACTTTGGTAGCACCGTGCTTTGCAACTCTACAAGCCCACAATGCTTCTGAAAGCACTTCATGCCACTTTTTAGGGAACTCTTCAATTTTCTTCTTAATGATCTTAATTATAGTTTTATTACTAGACTTGGCCTGACCATTGGCTTGAGCATAGTATGGTGAAGAGTTTATTAACTTAATACCATAAAATTCAGCAAAGTCTCTCACCTCTTTAGAACCAAATGAAGTACCTTGATCTATAGTGAGAGTTTGGGGAATACCGAAACTATGTATAATGTGCTTAAATATGAAATCAGTTACCTTGTTGTGAGTAATGTTCTTGAGGGGCACGACTTCAGTCCATTTGGTGAAGTAGTATGTCGCCATAAGCATGAACCAATGCCCTTTTGAAGAGGGAGGATGAATTTGGCCGATACAGTCTAAACCCAACCTCGGAACGGACATGGTTTGATAATAGGGTTAAGTAGAGACGCAAGAGCCAACTGAATATCACCAAACTTTTGACATGCTTCACACCCTCTACAATACTTAAAACAATCCTCAGTCAGAGTCGCCCAATAAAAACCCGCTCTTTTGAGCATCCAACTCATTTTTGGGGCCGACTGATGAGTGCCACAAAGCCCCTCATGGACCTCTCCTATAGCCACTTTGGACTGATCGACATCTAAGCATTTTAGTAGTACTCCATCAATAGTTCGGCAGTATGATACATCGTCAAGCAACACAAATTTAAACGCTTGTCATCGAACTTTCTGATCAAGCCTTCAATTGGGATTTTTTAAATACTAAATGATTGGAATTGTCCAATCATCCTCATGGATATCCAGAGAGTTTGCTAAATCTTTTCCCAGAGTGATGTATAAATTGCTGATTTCAGAGTGCCCCGGGTCTTTCTTGTTTTTGCCGAAGGCTGATCGTATCGGTCGTGCAAAGCCAATCTGACCGAAGTCCTCCACCAGAGGGGTCCGGTGTGTGGAGGCCTCCGTCGCCTAGAAGGCTTCGGCGTGAGGGGTCCGGCACACAGGGTCCTTCGGTAGATGAAGGGCTCCGACACGAGAGATCCAGCACGCAATACCTTCCTGTGGATGAAGAGGTTCGGTCCAGAGGGCCTGATGGACCTCGTGTCCGCCTAAAGTCTCTAGCTTCGGCAGGGAGTTCAAGCATTGGCTTTTCTTGTACAGAAAAATTTTCCTCTACTGACTTGATAGCAAGTTGCTTGCTGAGCCAAATCAGTTGCAATGGAATTGGCTTCTCTAGACACGTGAGATATTTTGAAGTCATCAAAAGTAACAACTATGTCTAAACATTTATCTAACTATTTAGCAAGCCATTAAAACATTGAGCCCTTTTAGCTACTTGTTTCACCACTAACAGAGAATCATCATGCACATGAACATGTTTAAAACCCATGGAATCTAGCAATTCGAGTACTAGAAATAAAGCTTCATATTCGGTTTGATTATTAGTAGAAGGAAATTCTAAACATGCTGAGGTCTCAAAGTGCATGCCACTAGGTGATACGAGAACCACTCCAATACCTTGGCCATTTCTGCAAACTGAACCATCAAAATAAAGTTTCTATGGCACTATTTCAATTAGAGCAATACTATTACTCCAATTGATATCTACGTGTTCATCAACTATAAAGTTAGCGATGATTTGGCCTTTCATGGCCCTTAGAGGTTCATAAGACAAATCGTACTCAATAAAAGCATAAGCCCACTTTCTAATTATACCACTCAGAATCGGCTTCTGCAACATGTACTTTATGACGTCGGTTTGACAAGCAACAATACATGTTCTAGGGAGGAGATAGTGACGTAATTTGGTACATGCATAACAAAGTGATAAACACAAACGCTCTACCAACATGTACCTTGTCTTGGAGTCCAGCAAGTGGCGGCTCAAGAATGTGATGATGTACTCTCTCCCCTCCACCTATTGAGTTACCACAGATCCTATCACGCTATCTTGTGCAGCAATGTACAGTCGAAACGGAATTCCAGCTTTCGGCGCTCTTACCATAGGCGGTGACGATAAGCACTCTTTAATCTTTTGAAAGACGCTTTGCTGACTTGCTCCCCAAGTGAACTCGGCGTCATTCTTTAGCTATAGTATAGGGACAAAAGCATCAATCTTGCCAGACAAGTTAGATATAAAGCGACACAAATAATTCATCTTGCCTAGTAATTTTTGCACATCTCTCTTGCATGTCGGCGCTTCAAAGTTTCTAATATTTTTAAGCCTCTTAGGATAAATCTCAATGCCTCTTTCATGAATCATGAATCCTAAAAACTTGCCTGTTGACACGCTGAAATCACACTTGAGCGGGTTCATTTTTAAGCCATATTGACGCATCCTATCAAAAGCAACCCTCAAATCGGCTAGGTGGTTTCCCATAGGATTCGATTTGACTACAACATCATCTATGTAGACCTCTAGCATAACTCCTAGCAAGCCATGAAAGATAAAATTCATAGCACATTGATATGTAGCGCCAGCATTCTTTATACCAAAAGTCATAACAACCCATTCGAACAAACCGGAAAAACCAGGGCATCGAAAGGCTGTCTTGTAGACGTCCTCTTCGGCAATAAAAATTTGATTATAACCAGCGTTGCCATTAAGAAAACTTAGTACCTTGTGTCTTGAAGCATCGTTGATCAACATGTCAGCTCTTGGCATGGGATATTCGTCCTTTGGAGTGGCCTTGTTCAGATCCCTGAAATCAATACAAACTCGTATTTTGTCGCTCCCCTTCTTCTCTACAGGCACAATGTCAGCGACCCATTCAGCATATCTGCATGGCCTAATAAATTCAGCCTTGAGTAATCGTTCTACCTCCTCTTTAACTCGGTCATACACGGCCGAATTAAAGTGACAAGGGGGTTGTTTATAAGGCCTAAACCCGGGATTAATAAGTAGCTGATTCTCCCCAAGCTCGCGACTTAGTCCGGGCATTTTGCTATATTCCCATGCAAAACAATCAACATACGACCGAAGCAACTTTATTACTTCGACCTTTTCATCACTGTGTAAATTTAGGTTTACAAAAGTCAGCCTTGGAATGCTACCATCTCCTATATCAACCTCTTCTAAAGGATCAGCCAATGCAAAACCTCATCCTAACCTCATCTCTAAGTCTTCAATGTCTTCGGCAATACCGTCTTTAGAAGACCAATATTGCTCTATTCAAGACTTCAGCCAATCAAGATCACTTTTACTAGATTTGAATACTAATTTAGAAATAGTCATGCTACACCAGCCGACTTTACATACACGGGTACAAAACATACCCCGGATACACTAACGAAGTCGTAATCTGAGAGGTCTCTACCTGATAGAAACTCTACTTTGTCATGGACGACGTCGATGGACACATCGGCCCATGCTACTTGGGCCAAAGTATCTGCTAGTATGACCTCCACATCATCGTCGTCCCACTGCATTAGGCATTGGTGCAAAGTAGAAGGAATACAGTAATTTGCGTGAATCTAATCATGCCCAAGTAGAACACTGTAGTTACCTTGCACGTCAATGATGAAGAATGCTATTGGTAACGTTTTGTTACTGTTGGGGGAAAATATCCCATCTTCGGGGTTATTGCCAAAGCAACATGAAGACAGCCAACCAGTTCGAAGATAGTCCGAAGGTCATCTTCGAAGGTGGCTTGGAACCTCGTTCGGAGTCCGAAGACTGGCATTGGTTCGAAGTATATCTTCGAACCAAAGCCTTCCAGGATCTTTTCTGCTAGCTAAGATGGAAGACTTATCTTCTATCCTATTAGATTAGTCTTTTACCATTTTAGCCCTATTAAGGAAACCGAATAGTTTCCTTAATGTCGGTTGTAATAAAGGGGTAAATAGGTCTTTTCCTTAATATTTAGGCCTATAAATACCCCCCATTTTACCCTGTAATAGGGACCGATTACAAGTGAATCAATACACACTTTCGAACTATTCTAAGTTATTATCCTTTCGGAGGCTTAGAACAGTTTGCTTCGCAAACACTTCGTTTGTTAGTTTCTTTTTTACAGAAACCTGTTAGCGTAATCTTTTACGCCAACAGTTGGCGCCGTCCGTGGGGAACCTAGTCCAAAAAACTTCGTTCTCTACCAACCTCTTGCATCATGCCTCCTAAGCGGAGCGCACCTCGCAATCCCACTCGGAGGTCCTCTCGGATCTCCGGAGAGATACCCTTCGACACAGTTGAAGTCGGAGGGTCTTCGACTATCCCTCCACCTCAAACTCCGCAAGGGGCTTTTATCCCTCGAGGATACGAAACCTCTCCACCAACCCCTTCTACACTCCGACCGCCCGGAGCCACTCTGCCACCCTCCATTCCGATTGGAACTGATCATACCAGTTCTCAAGACCCGGAAGGTCCTTCCGGAGGAGATGAAGATAGCCTTGGAGACATGGCCACTCAAATGGCCAATCTTCAAGCCGAGGTAGCGAGGTGGCGACAGGAGGCTGCGAACAGGCTTCGCCCTCAAGCCACCCCAGCTATCCCCGAAGTGCACGAAGACGACGATCTTGACTATCCCGAAGCCCCGGAAAACGCCTCTTACGACAATGAATCTCCGTTGCATCCTGAGCTTCAGAAGGTTCGCTTCGATCCAAGGTTCAAAGCTTCGAAGCTTAGCAAGTATGCCGGAGACGAAGATCCCAGTGAGTTTGCGCGTTCTTATGCCCTAGCAATCGAGGCTAGTGGCGGAGACAGAGAAACTATGGCGAAGTGCTTCCCGTTAGCCCTTGAAGGAGTGGCGTTGAGATGGTTCTGGTCTTTAAAACCAGGATCAATCACGACATGGTTACAGTTGAAGAAGAAGTTCATAAGTAACTTTCAGGGCACCTTCGTGCCCCCCATGTCGACAGGAAGCCTTTTCCAAGTGAAACAGCTCCCCGGAGAAACATTGAGGCAGTACTTCAAGCGCTTCGCTCACACGAAGTCGCAAATTCGGGGGCTGTCCACATCTTCGGTGGTTGATGCGGCTCGGGAAGGCGTCAGTCATAAAGGCCTTCTGGATAAATTGCATCGGAAGAGCATCACCACAGTATCACAGTTGATGTCGTACTTCGAGGAGTACTCGAAGTCGGAAGAAGGTTGGCTTCGAAGGACTACTGCTACTTCGACAGTGTTGACAGAAGTTAAAGCAGAGGTGAAGACTTCGGCTCCGCCGCAAGAGCCAGTCCCCGAAGTGCAACATGATAGAAGAAGAGGGCAAAAGCACCCTCGTTCTGAGGTCTTAAACATTGCACCCCCGCAGAAGTTTGCACCAAGAGCTCCGCAGCCTGCGGGGAACAAGTCCAGCGGCTGGAGGCCGCCAGGGAAAACGGCTGGCAAAGGCCAGCCCCTTTTTTGCTGTATTCATGGAGAGAACCGAAGCCATGCAACTGACACCTGCAAGGCTATTCTTACCCTTCGGGGAGAATACTTGGAGAGAACTTCGGGTCGAGGTAGTACCGACCGAAGTCCAGCAGCAGCAGTGCGCTCGGAGCCGGTCCAGGCTGTAGCGCAAATAGAAAATTTTGATGCTGCAAGACATCCTCCGGTGGCCAATGTTATGCCACCTCCGAAGCAAGAAGAAGGGCAAGATAGAGGGAAGAGAGTAGTTCTCCCTATCTCCGGAGGAGGTACCCTCGGAAGCATGTCCAAGAGACAGCGAAGAGAGTACGTCCGAGAAGTAGGCCACATTGGGACTTCGTCATCTGCAGCTGCAATGCCGGAGTGGTCTCATGTTCCAATATCTTTTTCTGCGGAGGATGCAGCTGGTATCAAGTTCCCGCATGCAGATCCATTGGTTATCACTGCTGATATTGCCGGAACTGAAGTCCGAAGGGTGCTAATCGACGGAGGTAGCTCGGCAGATATCATATTTGTACAAGCCTTCGATCAGTTATGCATTTCCCGGAAGCATCTTCTCCCAGCGGCTCGTCCTCTGCAAGGCTTTGCAGGACCTCCGCTAGATGCACTTGGCCAGATAGGCCTGGAAGTAACCTTCGGAGAAGGTTTACTAGCCCGAACTGAAGAAGTTATCTTTGATGTGGTGGATGCCCCGTATGCTTATAATGTTATCTTTGGCCGAGGCATGTTGAATCAGTTCGGAGCTGTGGCGCATCACAATTACTTGTGCATGAAGATGCCCACACAATCAGGAGTTCTGACAGTCTTCGGAGATCAAGCCATAGCTCGGAGAGCAGAATATGGTCATGGTCCTCCTCTTGATCCGAGGCAAGTAAACAGTGTCCAAGAAAATGGAGAAACTTTTTCAGCCTCCTCCGAAGCTTCGAAGAAATCGTTTCCAAGACCAAGTCCCGAAGGAGAGATTGCAACGAAGATCATTATCAAAGATGGTAAAGAATACACTTTTCAGTTTGGTAAAGATTTACCTCCCGAAGTTGCAACTTCCTTGGAAAATGTTGTAGGAGAAAATTTGGATGTCTTCGCCTGGTCTGACGAAGATATCACCGGAGTCGATCGGGATATTATTGAGCACAGCTTGCTTGTAAACCCGAAGGTCCGGCCTGTTCGACAAGGGCTCCGGAAGATGTCCGCAGAGAGAGCTGCTCTAGCTAAGGACGAAGTTGAAAAACTGTTGAAGGCTGGGATTATCAGAGAAGTGGCCCATACAGAGTGGTTAGCCAACCCAGTCTTCGTCAGGAAGAAATCCTCCGGGAAGTGGCGCATGTGCATTGATTTCACATCATTGAATAAAGCGTGCCCACGTGACCCCTACCCCATGCCCCGAATTGATCAACTAGTTGACTCCACCGCAGGTTCGGAGTTACTAAGCTTCCTCGATGCGTATTCCGGCTATCATCAAATATGGTTGAAGCGCGAAGATGAAATCAAGACGAGCTTTGTAACTCCTTCGGGAGTCTTCTGCTATGTAAGAATGCCTTTCGGCCTAAGAAATGCTGGGGCTACTTTTTCAAGATTAGTTGCTAAGGCTCTAGGTCATCAACTAGGTCGCAATGTGGAGGCCTATATGGATGATATTGTAATAAAGAGTGCTTTAAAGCACCAACATAGCCTAGACTTAGCAGAAACATTCAATAGCCTTCGAGCATGTGGCATCCGCCTTAACCCCGAAAAATGTATATTCGGAGCTAAGGCTGGAAAGTTGTTAGGGTACTTAGTTTCAAGCAGGGGAATTGAAGCTAGCCCTACTCAAATAACTGCGCTGCAGAAGATGGCCCCTCCCGAGAATGTAAAGCAAGTGCAAAAGCTGACCGGACGTCTAGCCGCACTTAGCAGGTTTTTATCAAGGTCTGCGGAGAGGAGCTTGCCAATCTTTAAAGCTTTGAAAGGGTCCGAAGATTTTGCATGGACACCGGAGTGTCAGAAAAGCTTCGAAGATATTAAAGATTATCTCAGCAATCTTGCTACACTTACGGTGCCTATTGCGGACGAAACCCTACTTCTGTATCTTGCAGCCACAGGCTCAGCAGTCAGCGCAGTCCTTGTCAGAGAAGCTGATATCAATGGGAAGTTGGTCCAAAATCCTGTCTATTTTGTATCCGAAGCATTGTCAGGAGCGAAGACAAGATACTCCGAACTTGAGAAGTTCGTTTATGCTCTGATAATGGCTTCGAGGAAGCTAAGACATTATTTTTTGGCTCACAATGTAATTGTACCAACTTCGTATCCTTTAGGAGATATGCTCCGAAGCAAAGATTCCACTGGAAGAATTGGAAAGTGGGCAGTAGAACTGGCACCCTTCGGCATATCTTTCCTGGCAAGGACAGCTATCAAATCCCAAGTCCTAGCAGACTTCGTAGCAGAGTGGACTCCACCTGCGAAGTTGACTCCGGAGAAATCAGATGACGGAGTCTGGACTATTTACTCCGATGGGGCTTTCCAAGCATCCGGAGCAGGTATTGGGGCAGTATTAATTTCTCCGTCAGGTCAAAGAGCAATGTACTCCGCAAGACTCAACTTTAAGTCTACCAATAATATAGCGGAGTACGAAGGAATTTTATTGGGACTCCGGAAAGCACGTGCTCTAGGGGCTACGAGGATAATTATAAAAACAGATTCTCAGATAGTAGCAGGGCACGTAGACAAGAGTTTTCAGGTCCGACATCCACAGCTTGCAAAGTATTTGGAAGAAATTCGCAAGATCGAAGCACATTTCAAGGGTATTTCCATTCGGAGTATACCAAGAGCTGAAAACGTGCAAGCGGACATTTTGGCGAAGGCTGCTGCCGGAGCTGTGGATGTGCCTGACGAAGCTTTCTATGAGGAGCTCAATATACCTTCGGTGCCACAAGTTGCTTCTGCAGAGATTCTCTGCATTCCTAGTGCAGATTGGAAAGATTCAATCATAGAACTCTTGCAAGGAGGAACAAATTTGCCCGAAGAGCCCCAATTGTCAAGATTAAAGCTCAGAGCAAGAAACTATCAGCTAATCAACGGTATATTATACAAGGCCGGAGTATGTTCCCCTCTACTCCGATGTATATCTCAAGCCGAAGGCCAAGAAATTATTCGAGAAATTCACGAAGGCCTTTGTGGAAGCCATTTAGCCCCTAGAGCTCTGGCAGGAAAAACACTTCGCCAGGGGCTTTATTGGCCCACAATAACAGCTGATGCGGAGAGCTTGGTCCGCACTTGTCAAGGATGCCAGTGGATGGGTCGACGGAGTCATCGCCCACCAACAGCTCTTCAAGTCATTGCTCCGGTATGGCCTATGGCCAGATGGGGTATGGATCTAATTGGTCCCTTTCCGTTAGCAAAGGGAAATCTGAAATTCGCAGTGGTAGCTATCGAATATTTTTCTAAGTGGGTCGAAGCAGAGCCCTTAACAGCTATCACTTCGAATAATGTACAGAAATTCTTCTGGAAAAACATTATTTGTCGGTTCGGAGTGCCTAGATATCTCACAGTTGATAATGGAACACAGTTCGACGCAGAACCCTTCAGGAAGTTTTGCGAAGACCTAGGTATTCAACTATGTTTTGCTGCAGTGAGACATCCTCAGTCAAATGGAGCCGTTGAGCGAGCCAATGGAAATATTTTATCAGGGCTAAATCGGAGAATAGTAGGGCTATCAAAGGGACTGTGGACCGAAGAACTTCCGAAGATTTTGTGGTCCATTCGGACTACACAAACAAGGTCCACAGGTTTTACTCCGTTCAGACTACTATTCGGAGATGAAGCTATGACTCCAACGGAGCTCAAAGGGGGATCACTTCGCAGCACCGAACCAGACATCGAAGAAGAAAGACAAGCTTCGTTAGATTTGTCAGAAGAGACAAGACTTCGAGCTGTAGCCAATTTATCAAAGTATCATCAGCAGACGAAGACTTGGTATGACCCGAAGGTTAAGCTCAGCGAGTTAAGGCCGGGTCATCTTGTTCTACGAAGCATTATAGCACCAGGGAAGTTAGGCAATAAATGGGAAGGTCCATATCTAATCGTCCGCTCGGGGCGCCCTGGTTCATTTAAATTAGCTAATTTAGAAGGTGAAGAATTAGCACACACTTGGCATGCGGAGCACCTAAAGCGATACTTCGCATAAGGGCTCCTTGTAATTCGCTTGTAATCACCTCTAAATTAATAAAGCATACACCCGGTGGTTTAACCTTCCCCTTGACGCTCCTAGTCTCCCGAGCGGACGCGCTGGGACAGAAGTCGTTCGAGAGGGAAGTGTTATCAAGCTGGGATGTATTTCCGGACTTCGTACCCATAAAGTCGAAGCCTCCGGTGTGGGGGCTGACATAATCCGGAGCCCAGGCCATCGGCTTGTAGGCATCCGTAAAAGAGCCCAAAACCACACTCTACGGAGTCCAAGCTTCGGCTGGTAGACTTCCGTAAAAAGAGCCGAAGGTGGCCAAAATCTGCGGAGTCCAAGCTGCAGCTTGTCAGACTTCCGTAAAAAGAGCCGAAGGTGGCCAAATTCTGCGAAGTCCAAGCTCCGGCTGGTAGACTTCTGCAAAAAAGAGCCCAAGTGGCCAAATTCTGCGAAGTCCAAGCTCCGGCTGGTAGACTTCTGCAAAAAATAGCCGAAGGTGGCTACAATTTCTGCGAAATCCAAGCTCCGGCTGGTAGATTTCTGCAAAAAACAGCCGAAGGTGGCTAAAGCGAAACAGCATTTAAGCCATGAGCTTCGAATGCCTGTTCTTATAAGTCCAAAGTGACAAATTTTTTAAGACACTAAAGTGTCATCGAAGTTATCTTAATTGATTTCCTTCGTAAAGCAAATAAAGGTACGAAGTTACCATTCTTCTGACTACAAAGGTCGAAGATATTTCATAAGATTTCAAAAGATCTTTAAATGACAGAGGGGCTCCGAACCCCCAAAAAATTGTACTCTGAAGTTTTTTCTTTGCGCATAACCATCTTCGAATACAGTTCGAAGTTGCTTATACCCAAAGAGGGGCTAGTAAATATGGAGACAATTTTAAATCGGCATTCATTATCAAAACAAATGTATTTACAAATTACATTATGAAAAATTGGTATCTATACCAAGAAGGAATCGGAGACCTCTTCGGTCCCGAGAGCTAGGGGTGGAACGACTAGTTCCAACATCGGAAGTTCTAAGAACTTTACGTTTAACTCTCTTCCTCCCCTTCGAAGCTCTAAAATCCTTCTGCTCTTGTTGAAGTTCGGCCCAAGTTCGAAGCCGCTCGGGGCTTCTCTCCCAGCTTCTAAGATCTTCAGATCTTTTATTTTGGGCTTCACCTTCGTCTTCGGACCAATTAGTGTCTTCAGAAGACGAGGTGTTTGCGTCGCTCTCTTTATCTTCCTCTTTAATATAAGACAATATGTCTTTGATTACTTCGGGCGCAATAACGCCGGAGTCATCTCGAGGGATAAGAAATCGAGGACGCTTATAACTCTTGAGAAGTTCGAAGGTTTTCCACAATGAGCGAAGTTCGCTGTTAAGCTCTAACACTTCGATATCTTCCATAAGAGGCAAAGCCTAAAAATATGACAAACAAGATTTTCATTGATAAATATTTACAAGCATCAGCTTTACATAATCAAAAAATCCTAAATAATCCTAAACCTGCGGGTTCGGAGGAGGCTGACTGCTCGAAGCTTGGCTCCGAACTTGCTTCTGGCGTTGGCCTTCATCAATCCAAGCCTTGATCGCAGAACGACCTTCGGCTCTCCATGAAGTTTGGAAGGCTCGCCAAGCAGCAGCTACACCTTCGGAAGGTTTGAGAAGTCGGTCGTCGTCGAAGGTGATTGGACCTCTTCCTGCGTCCGGAGTTATTGATCGGCCCAAATCCTCGTAATAGCGAAGTAGACCAACAGCAGACACATGTCCGGAGAGTTCTCCGTATCTAATGCCCGCCGTCTTCATTTGCTTCGCTGCTCCTTGAATTCTCTTTAGCCGGCGCAGTAGAGTTACATTGTCATCCGAAGGTAGTGATCCAGTAGTACCGAAGTACTCCAAGACACTTAACATCTGTTCGATGACCTCCGAAGCCACCTTCTCAGACTTAACCTTTTCTTCAATAAGCATATCCTTGGCCGAAGTTGTTTCAGCTAAAACTCCGGAGATTCGAGCATTCTCCGTAGTCAAAGCATTCTTTTGAGTTCGGAGTTGGCCAGCCTCTTCTTGTAGCCTTACAAGTGCGGAGTCCTTCGCAGCATCCTCCGTCCGCAGTCTTTCAATCTCCGCTCGAAGCACAACTCTTTCTGCTTCGAGCTCTTTCCTTGCAGCTTCCAAACTTTGCCTAGCCCTTCGCTCTGCTATTATCACATTGTCCATTTGAGATACTCGACCTTCGGAGAAGTTAAGATTTCTTTGAAGAGTTTCGTTCTCTTCCCGAAGTTGAGCAATTTCGTTTTCATTCGACAAAGCTGCAGCGCGGGCTAAGACTACTTGCTAAGAAAAAGAAAAACTAGAATAAGAAATTATTCATATATAATTCATTATTTGGTTCGAAGATGCTTTATACCTGATAAGCTGCTCTTTCCACAGCGAGGTTAAGCTCCGAACCCTTCACTCTGCTTAAACGGGCTACCAGTTCTGTTTCCCCGACTTGGCGACTGGCTTCACCCAAAGGTTTAACCAAAGTCCCAAGTCCGGTTTTCTCCTCCAAAAAAGGAGTTAGGAGAGGAAGCAGTTTTGAAGCTTTCTGGTCAGCCCTGCTTAGCGAAGGTCCGGAGGTTTCTTCCGAGGCCCTTGGAACTTCAGAAGATGGCCCCCCCTCAGTCGATTCACTTTCGTCCGTTGACTCAGATGAAGTCGATCCTTGAGCTGGGAGGGGCTCGATGTGTCTTTTTCCTCTTCCAGGCCCCGGTAGAGCAATTCCCGGTTGCGGCCCCGAAGTTGTCGAAGGTCTTAAAGTTGTATCTTCGAGGGATACTTCGACAACAGGAGGCTCTGAAAAAACAAAAATATTACACATTGTATAATTTTGCAAAATTTGATAAGAATTAAGCAAAATTTACCTTCGACATTTTCTGGAATATCGACTACCGGACTGATCGGAGGATCAAAAGTGTAGTCCTCATCCGAATCAGCCGTTAAATCTTGGGCTACAGGAGCATCGTCCTGAAGAACCCTCGTTACTTCTTCGAGAATCAAAGCCATAGTGACTTCGACTCCCCCTTCATCCACTGAAACTCCGGCCTGAGTTGTGTCTTCCTGAACTACCGAAGTCATTGGTTGATCAACATTGTCTCCAGACTCCGGTATGTTCGCAGGCACTTCGGCCTCATTCACACCCATAGGGGCTTCGTTTTGTTCTCCCTGGGTATCCGGAGCTATTACTTCTTCGATGTTGGCTTGAGGCTCCGGAATACCTGCATTGTCTTCAATATGAATACTTTGTTGAGCCGCATCTTCGTCAATTAATCTTACTAATAAAATACCTTCGTCTTCTTTAGAGCTAGAAGCCGAAGCTCTTGAGCTCGAAGGTGCGAGGTTTTTCGGCTTCCGAGCCACCTTCTTTGTCGGAGTCTTTGCGGAGCTGGAGGTTCCAGCTTCGGCTACTCTCTTCTTGGGTCCTTTCTCTTGAGGCACCCAGTCCATCAGAGGGGGCGGAGTTAACTCCAACATTCCCCATACTCTGTTAAATCGCTCCCAACTTCCGACTAATTTGACTCGCCATTCTTTCTCGGACGAAGTTGGGGCACCAAGAATCTTCTCCGAAGCCCTTATAATTTGCTCTGAAGTAATAGGGGCTGAAGAAGCTAAAAAATAACTCAAATTAATCTTTCTTCGAAGTAAATATGTATTATGCATGTTGGTTTCGAAGTTACCTGCAGGGCTCGAAGTATAGTTTATTTTGCGAAGACCGCCTTCGGAGTCATCTTCGAAGATGATAGGCCAGTTGGCCATCAGTGGAGGAATTTGAAGACCGATGAATTCTTCGGCCAAATCTCGCATACTGAGCCTCCGACTAATTTTTTCAAGCAGGTTCAGGCGGGCTTCGAGCTGACCTTCGTCGGGTTGCACTAGAGCTTCCTTCCGGAATCTGATTTCTTTGAGAGGTCCAGCTAAAGGACTGTTAACTCCGACTTCGGCGTAAAACCACCGCAGCACCCAATCAGTATACCATCTAGCGTTGATGGCCTTAGCAGGGAATCGCAGAGCATATTCATCTCGAAGCCTAAAATTGATGCTTCCGAAGGCAACCAATACTTTTTCACCTCCGGAGCCTACGGAAGTCTTCGGCTGACAAGTTGCTCTATGCAGTGCTGCGAAGACTTCAGCCCTCCCCTCACAACCTTCGGCTCTCAGAGCCCATTCGAAGATAGCTAATCTAGCTACAGCATTCGGAGAAAGCTGGGGGAGGGTTACATGAAACAAGTCAAGGACTTCGGCCAAGAAATCTACAGCAGGGAGGCCCAAGCCTGCTTCGAAAAAAGCTTCGAACACTACGACTTCTCCGGGTCTTGGTGATGGGATTGCTTCTTTGCCTGGTTTTCGAACCATTACCCCATTGCTAATCTTACCCCCTGCTGTGATTGCCAAGGACTCTCTTTTGCAGGTCGAAGGTCCCAATTCAAAGGACTGATCCAAATATTTGGTCGATGGAGGGCACAGACCTTGGTCATCGGGGATTTGGGGATTTCTCCCCCCTGCCGCCATGGACATTGCCGCCTGCATCGAGGGTGCCACCGCCAATGTTGCCGCCGCTGCTGCTGCGGCTGCCTGCTGCCGAGCCAAGGTCGAAGGTGGCGCAGATCCTTTGGTCTTCACCATCGCGATTGCCGGATCAACTTGAGAGAATGGGAACTAGGGCTCAAGAACTCGAAAGTTAGGGCTCAAGAACTCAAGAACTCAAGAACTCAAAAGGCTTTTGACTGGGAGCGAGCGGTGAAAAGGTAATCGAGTAAGTTCCAGAGTTCTTTATTTATAGCCTAAAACTTTCCGTTTGTTACCGTTTGGGCTCTGCCCTTTCGCATTCCCGCCTGTTATTTTCCTCCGAAAATAACGCCTCGTATAACTCCGTTAGAAACAGAAACTAACGGCTATATTTTCTAAGTCTAAAAAGACTTTCGAACTTCCTGAGTCAGTTCTAAGATAGTTCGAAAAGTAATTACTTTATGACTGATTCGAAGTTCATATCTTCATGTATTTCGGAGATAAAACAAAAATCAATAACCCCTATGATTGGTTATCTTTTCTTTCCGTATACTGCTCTCCTAACGTTACAGGTCGAACGGAGAAGCGTATTCGAGGGGCTACTGTTGGGGGAAAATATCCCATCTTCGGGGTTATTGCCAAAGCAACATGAAGACAGCCAACCAGTTCGAAGATAGTCCGAAGGTCATCTTCGAAGGTGGCTTGGAACCTCGTTCGGAGTCCGAAGACTGGCATTGGTTCGAAGTATATCTTCGAACCAAAGCCTTCCAGGATCTTTTCTGCCAGCTAAGATGGAAGACTTATCTTCTATCCTATTAGATTAGTCTTTTACCATTTTAGCCCTATTAAGGAAACCGAATAGTTTCCTTAATGTCGGTTGTAATAAAGGGGTAAATAGGTCTTTTCCTTAATATTTAGGCCTATAAATACCCCCCATTTTACCCTGTAATAGGGACCGATTACAAGTGAATCAATACACACTTTCGAACTATTCTAAGTTATTATCCTTTCGGAGGCTTAGAACAGTTTGCTTCGCAAACACTTCGTTTGTTAGTTTCTTTTTACAGAAACCTGTTAGCGTAATCTTTTACGCCAACAGTTACCTATTGTCAACTCTAGGGAGAGTACGCCTTTTGCTTTGGATCTTTCGCCATTGAAGCCATTGAGCATTAGGTATGTTTTCTTCAAGTCTTCCTCGCCCCTACCAAGCTTCTTCAAAAGAGAGTACGACATTAAATTGACAGTGGCACCACCATCAACAAGCATCCTGGAGATCAGCTTCCCGTCAATATGCCCCTTGACGTAGAGAGGCTTAAGGTGACGAGCCATATCATCGGGTTTCTCGAAAATGGAATCTCATGGGCCGAGGTTCAACTGAGCGACCTCGGCCTCGTCTCATGGCAGGGTGAAATTAGTAGGAAGCATGACGACGTTAATGTCCATCGCCTATGGTGTGGGCCCCTCGGAGATGGGTGTGTAGTCATCGTCGAGCATGCCATCGTCGTCGTCACTCGGAACGGGTGCCGTGTTTTCTTGTCTCCACCGGCTTGGGCTTCGATACTTGCTTCTCGCACATCCTCGGGCATCTTCTCGCACATCTCCTGTGATCGCGGGCGTTGAAGGCATATCTTTTGTGATTTGTACATACCAGGAGGTGCCCAAGATGGTTGTGTCTTGGTACCAGGTGACACCACTTTGTTTCTGTGATTTCTGGCCGAACGCGCATCAACCGGGTCAGCCTCGTGTTTTTTATTATCGGTAGGAACTTTTCTACGGACATTGTCGGTCGGACCGACCTTGTCAGGCCGATTGGACTAGGGGACTTACCTCCGTCGGGCTTTGGCGAGGGGGCCTTCGGGATTGGGACTTCCTGAGACCCTACCTTGATTGTGATGGCTTCGGACTCCCTCACCTCTTCGCACACATCTTCCTTGGCTTCATACAATGAGAGTCGATTCGGAGGTGCCATGGACAACCTGTGGAAAATGTTCCCCTTGACCGTGTCTATTTGTCCCTGCCAATCATAACACTCAGGAAAATAGGGTGCAGTGTTATACTGTGACTTCACCCACTGCGAGCCGAACCCATTGCCCGGAGAGGGGTTTGGCCACGTCGAAGGTGTCTCGGACCATATCAACGAGGGGTCCTGCCAGGTTGGAGGTATGTTTGGCCATTGCGGGCCGAAGCCTCCCATCAGGGGGTTCGCCTAGAGCGGAGTTGGGTTTGGCCATTGGGATCTGAACACATCATGCAAAGGGTTCGGCCACTGGGGTTCGAACCCACTGTGCGAAGGGTTCAGCCACTGGGGTCCGAACTCATCCTTCGGGGGGCTCGGCTATTGGGTTCCGAACACACCCTTCGGATATCTTGGCCCCTTTAGCTATTTTAGCTTTTTTTCTGGGGGCCTATTTCCTCGGCTTTCTTCTGATGTTTACTCAGCAACATCTGGTATGTTACCTTTGGCTTCTTGCGAGCCGTAGCTGAAGGACACCTATTGATGTTCTTTTTCCACACCCCTAAACAGTGCGCGGATCCACTACTCAATGTTGTCCCGGACTCCTACCTGCGCGTGTCTCTCATGTGGGGGCTCGACACGTGGCGGTATGTCGTTGTTCGGCCACGGGGGTCTTCCTCACATGCTGGCTAGGGATATGCGACGTGTTTGGGCCTATGCATTTGCATAGGAGCATGTGGCGTAGACAATGAGGGAAGAGCTGGAGCAGGTGTAGGCAGAGGCGGCACATAGTAAGCAGGGTTAGCTTAGTCGTTGTTGGGGAAAATATTCCATCTTCAGGGTTATTGCAGTAACAGGACAAAGGACGGTGATTAAGTCAAAGGCTTCCAGCATATAACTCCGGGGATACAGTAGATCAAGTTCGAAGTATGAAGACGGACTCTAGTTCGGAGTATATCTTCGAACTTGGACTCTTCCGAGAGCTTCCTTGCCAGCTAAGATGGAAGATTTATCTTCTTTCTTAGCTGGATTAGTCTTTTACCATTTTAGCCCAATTAAGGGTACCAAATAGTTTCCACTATGTCGGTTGTAATAGAGGGGTAAAAGGGTCATTTCCTTAATATTTGGGCCTATAAATACCCCCCGTTTTACCCTGTAATGACGACGGAATACAAGTTATTCAATACACACTTTCGAACTATTCTAAGTTATTATCCTTTCGGAGGCTTAGAATAGTTTACTTCGCAAACACTTCGTTTGTTAGTTTCTAATCTTTAGAAACCTGTTAGCGTAATCTTTTACGCCAACAGTTGGCGCCTTCCGTGGGGAACCTAGTCCAAAAAACTTCATTCTCTACCAAGTTCTCAAACCATGCCTCCTAAGCGGAGTGCAGGTGGTAATACCAAGTTCGACACCGAATCTCCGCTGCACCCTGAGCTGCAGAAAGTGCGCTTCGATCCTAAGTTTAAAACTTCGAAGCTTTGCAAATATTCCGGAGATGAAGATCCTGGAGAGTTTGCCCGTTCTTATGCATTAGCAATTGAAGCCAGCAGGGGAGTGCGAGATACTATGGCCAAATGTTTTCCCCTAGCCCTTCAAGGAGTGGCTTTGCGATGGTTCTGGTCTCTGAAGCCAGGATCAATCAGTTCATGGGGCAGTTTAGGAAGAAGTTCGTGAGTAACTTTCAGGGTACTTTCGTACCCCCAATGTCAACAGGAAGCCTTTTCCAGGTGAAGCAGCTTCCCAGAGAGACCTTAAGACAGTATTTCAAGCGTTTCGCTCATACGAAGTCACAAATTCGAGGGTTATCTACGTCTTCGGTAGTTGACGCAGCTCGAGAGGGAGTTATTCATGCAGGCCTCCTTGATAAACTTCATCGAAAAAATATATCTTTTGTTTCTCAGTTGATGTCTTATTTCGAAGAGTATGCAAGGTCAGAAGAGGGATGGCTTCGGAGAACTGCTGCGACCCCGTCGATACTGCAAGAAGTTAAATTGGAAGTGAAAACTTCAGCACAGCCGCAAGGGCCTAGCTTCGAAGCTCAGCATGACAGGCGTTGGGGGCAAAAGCATCCTCGTTCGGAAGTTTTGAACATTGCACCCTCGCAGAATTTACCCAAAGGGCTCCACAACCTTCAGGAAGCAAGACCAGCAGCTAGAGGCTGCCAGGGAAACCGGTTGGCAAAGCCCAGGCCTTTTTCTGCTGTATCCATGGTGAAAATCGGAGTCACGCAACTGATGTGTGCAAATCTATACTTGCCTTGAGAGGAGAGTACTTGGAAAGAACTTCGGGTAGAGGCACTACTGACCGAGTTCCGGCTGAAGTGCATCCGGAGCCTGTCCAGGCTGTGGCGCGAATAGAGAACTTCGATCCGGCAAGACGCCCTCCGGTGGTCAATGTTATGCCACCTCCGAAGCTAGAAGAGGGGCAAGATCGAGGAAAAAGAGTAGTCCTCCCCATCTCCGAAGGAGGGACCCTCGGAAGTATGTCAAAGAGGCAGAGAAGAGAATATGTTAGAGAAGTGGGCCATATTGGAACCTCTTCATCTGCAGCTGCTATGCCCGAATGGTCCCATGTGCCAATATCTTTTTCCGCAGATGATGCAGCTGGTATAAAATTTCCACATGCAGACCCACTTGTCATCACTGCCGACATAGCAGGAACTGAGGTTCGAAGAGTGCTGATTGACGGAGGGAGTTCAACGGATATTATTTTTGTCCAAGCCTTTGATCAACTCCGCATCTCCAGAAAGCATCTTCTCCTAGCAGTCTGTCCTTTACAAGGCTTTGCAGGACCCCCTCTTGATGCCCTCGGCCAAATTGGCCTGGAAGTTACTTTTGGAGAGGGGCCATTGGCTAGGATAGAGGAAGTGATCTTCGATGTTTTGGATGCTCCATATGCATACAATGTCATCTTCGGAAGAGGCATGTTAAATCAATTCGGAGTTGTGGCACACCATAATTACTTATGTATGAAGATGCCCACACAGGCAGGAGTGCTCACTGTTTTCGGAGATCAGGCCATTGCGCGAAGAGT
This sequence comes from Zizania palustris, assembly GCA_019279435.1. Taxonomy (NCBI): domain Eukaryota; kingdom Viridiplantae; phylum Streptophyta; class Magnoliopsida; order Poales; family Poaceae; genus Zizania; species Zizania palustris. Next base: position 50,407,546 of record JAAALK010000080.1, read on the forward strand.
GGAGTATGGTCATGGCCCTCCTCTTGACCCGAGACAGGTGAACAGTGTGCAAGATAATCCAGAAGATTTTTTTGCTCCTAGCGAATCTTCGAAGAAATCCTTCCCAAGACCAAGTCCCGAAGGAGAGATTGCAACGAAGGTTATTGTCAAAGATGGCAAGGAATATTCATTTCAATTTGGTAAAGACTTGCCTCTAGAAGTTGCTGCTTCCTTAGAGAATGTAGTTGAGGGGAATTTTGATGTCTTTGCTTGGTCTGATGAAGACATCACCAGAGTCAGTCGGGACATTATTGAACACAGTCTACTTGTGAACCCGAAGGCTCGGCCTGTTCGGCAAGGACTCCGGAAGTTGTCTACGGAGAGAGCTATCCTTGCTAAAGACGAAGTTGAGAAGTTGTTGAAGGCTAGGATTATCAGAGAAGTGGCTCATACGGAGTGGTTAGTGAGGAGCCATGCTGAATAGCGTGGGCCTCATGGCTCCAGAAGTGATGAGTCATTGTCAACGATAGTCAACGAGGACTGAAGAAGAGAAAAGATCTGCTGTTTCATGGGCCGCGTGTGACTCAGGTACACGGGCAGCGAGCGACTGTCGGGCAGAGGAGGCTGCGAAGTCGGGCTGGCCCAATCCGGGTGCATGGGCCAGAAGCAGTAGATGACCCACTGGGCTGTTGACCAGGACTGACTCAGGTACACGGGCGGTGAGCGATTGCCGGCTGAGAGAGCTGCGGAGTCGGGCCGGCCCAATCCGGGTACCTGGTGCAAAGCTGGTGGAGGCTTTGTCAGTTTCGGCGTAAAACTGACAACCATTGATTCTGTATCCGACTGTCCAGAAGAGAAGCCGTAGTCGCTACGAAAACTTAGCTTCCGGATATGTCATCTGTATCTCTAGGCCCACAGTCAGTCAGTTGTGTCTGTAAAAATTCCTAAGGGCAGTAGAGTCTTTTCCTTTATTTTTGAGTCTGTAAAAACCCTAAGGGGCTGGTAGAATATTCCTAGTGTTGGGCTGCCTATAAATAGGACCCCAATCCCTAGGGTTTGGACTACCCTTTGGCTGAAATCACATCTACTCTTGGGTCATTTTGTCTCCCATTTCTCTCTCCTGTGTGCGCCGCCAGGCCTTGCTCCTCTCTGTTTGTGCATTATTTTTGCTCTAATCTCTTGGATGCATTAAAGCCTTGGTCCCTGGTGAATTTATTTGTTGCATATTGTTTGGTTTGGGGAGTTATTGCTTTGGCTACGGGCTGCTGAATTTATTTCACGAGGAGAAGCTTCTTCTGTTGCTTCTGTTCTTCACAAACTGAGTACTAGTTCTTGCTGTTGCAAGTAGTACTACTTTTCTGTAGCTACAGTAGTCTGTGCAGCTTTTTACCTTCTATTGCACTGCTTTTTGATCGAGGCTGACAGGCTCTGATACCTTTTTGGCTATGTTTCGAGCGAAGCTACTCTCTGTTCGAAGCCCCTCAGTTTCGCGAGGTAGGCTTCGATTTATCTTTTTCGAAGGCTTCGTATGATCTTCGGTATTTGGTTTGCGTTCTGTGTTGCCAAGCTTCGAAGCATTTTTCTGATCGACAGCATTACATACTTCGAACAATAGTGCGAAGGGGCTTCGGCCCTAACTGTTCGAAGTCCATACTTCGACAAGTTTCGAAGTTGGGTTCGAAGCCTGTAGCTCCGATAGGCCTCGCACTGACTTCCGTGTAGCGTGTCACCCTTCGTCTCTCTTTTCGGAGCTTGCTCTTTTCGAAGGTAGAGCATTGGCTTCGGACTTGTTTTTCTGTCGCGTGACAGGCTTCGCTTCTTTGTTCGAAGGTTGTCTGTTTGTGTGTTGTGTTCGAAGCTTTCTGTTCGAAGGTTGTGCTTCGAAGCTCTCGGTTCAAAGTTGTGTTCGAAGTTTTGTCTTCGAAGTGCTCACTTCGAAGCAGGCTCCGACTCTGTCACTTTGCTCCGAAGCTCTTGGTTCGAAGCTGTGTTCGAAGCCTTGTCTTCGAAGTACATACTTCGAACTAGGCTCCGGCTTTGTCGTACTTCGCTCCGAAGTACACTTCGCAACTTGCCACTTCGAACTAGGCTAGACCGTGACACTTTCAGCTTCTCGTACAGACTCCGTCACCAACCTCCGAAGCAGACCTCGACGTGCGAAGGGGGCTTCGCCAAGTTCCGAACAGGAGACAAATTTGGACAGTAACTTCTCTCTTCATCTTATACATACTTAGATCATTTCATTGAGAAGTTTAGGCCTGTTACACTTTGTTCATCTGTCTAGTTGCACTGCTTTAGTATTACACTGTTTATCATCAGCTGCTTCTAGGTTAGAAACCTTTAGACTTAGGCCTTCTGTTCATTCTCTGCTGCATAGTCTTTTGAGGTGCGTTGGGTGTTGGGAACAGGCCATTGATTCGAAAGAATTTTTAAAGGCGCCCATTCACCCCCCCTCTGGTCGCTACTTTCGGTCCTACAAGTGTATCAGAGCAAGGTTAGGGTTTTTCCATACCTTAACCGGTTCTAAACCCCAGTAGTGACTATGACGTCTCCGGGCAAGGTCCCGTCCTTGGAAGTCTATGGCTATAATTATTGGAAGACTCGCATGCGAGCCTATCTCATGAGCCAGGGTTCGGACATATGGGACATTTGCGTTCACAGCACTTTTGTCATCTTGCCAGTCGCTGAGCATGGTAATGCTGGTATCATTGCTCAGCATCTGAGCAACAGTAAGGCTGTGAACATTTTGTTTTCTGGTTTAGGTCCCAGTGAGTTTGAGCGTGTGAGTCATCTCTCCACTGCAAGAGAGATCTGGGCTACCCTCAAGGCACACCATGAGGGAACAACACAGGTCAAGGCTCGGCTCTATCAGACCTACCGGCGTGAATATGAGAATTTCACACAGAAGCCGGGTGAATCTGTTGAGGCTTTGTTTGGTCGCTTTTAGTCGATCATTAACAAGCTTCGGGACAACAAGGCTGAGGGTGCTCAGTTAGTCTCAGATCACGAGCAGGCGCTCAAGGTTCTTCATACCTTGGACCCAAAGATCTGGGAGATCAAGGTATCATCTATCGTTGAGAGTACTTCTTATGATACCTTGACCATTTCTGAGTTGTTTAGCAAGCTGAAGGCCACTGAGGTAGATATCCAGTTGAGATCAAATCTCACTGGCTCTGGATCAAAATCCCTGGCCCTTGCTACACCTTCTGTTGATCCCTCTGCTGTGAGCTGTGCTGGGTTCTCCTTGATGTCTATCACTGAGGACCAGCTTGAGTTGTTGGGAGATGATGATTTGTGTCTCTTTAACAACCGGGTGCGTCGTGTCTATGATAAAAGAATGTTCAAAAGACACGGCACAAAATCCGGATGCTTTGAATGTGGTGATCCAGGACACTTCATCGCCGACTGCCCCAAGCGCAGTGGATACAAGAAGGGCACCGGCAGCAGCTTCCACGACTCCGGCAAGCATGAGAGCCCCTCCTTCAACAAGGGCAAGCCGAAGACCCGGTTCTTCAAGAAGGCCCTGAAGGACTACCGGCGAGAGAAAAAGAAGCGCGACAAGGCCTTCTTCGCCGAGATGGAGAAGAGCTACTCCAAGAGATCCACTTCTTCTTCCTCTTCATCGAGCTCAAGCGATGAGGAGATCTCTGTCAAGAAGGGGAAGGACAAGGATGATCCGGCGGGCCTCTGCTTCATGGCTTTCGGGGACAAGCCGAAGAGCCGCTCACACCAGTGCCGAAGATCCCGCAAGAGCTTCTGTTCAATGGCTCTTGGGGATAGAGAAGAAAAGAGCTCCTCTGACGACTCCGACGACGACGATAGCAAGGTATCATCATATGAGCGTGAAATTGTAGATTTACTTGAGAGGAATCGTCAGGAGTTGAAGTATCAGGAGAAACTGCTTAGGGGGGCTAAGAAAAGAATAGACGAGTTAGGAAGTGAGCTTGCCATGGCCAACGGTAGAATTGAAAGTCTATCTTCTTCCCCTTGCTTGGGTGATAGCAGTGAGTGCCCGAAGTGTGAGGTGCTTCTGTGTGACCTGTCGACTCTGAAGTCCAGGTACACAGAAAGGGTTGATGAGAGGGACGCTTTGGCCACTGAGCTTGAAAGCGCTCAGCAGGAGCTGAAAG
>JAAALK010000080.1:50412654-50528000 GCA_019279435.1 Zizania palustris
CTTTGTCAGTTTCGGCGTAAAACGACAACCCTTGATTCTGTATCCGACTGTCGAAGAGAACCGTAGTTCGCTACGAAAACTTAGCTTCCGATATGTCCTCTGTATCTCTAGGCCCACAGTCAGTCATTTGTGTCTGTAAAAATTCCTCGAGGCAGTAGAGTCTTTTCCTTTATTTTTGAGTCTGTAAAACCCTAAGGCTGGTAGAATATTCCCATGGTTGGCTGCTATAATAGACCCCAATCCCTAGGGTTTGGACTACCCTTTTGGCTGAAATCACATCTACTCTTTGGGTCATTTTGTCTCATTTCTCGCTCCTGTGGCCCCGCCAGGCCTGCTCCTCTCTGTTTGTGCATTCTTTTTGCTCTAATCTCTTGGATGCATTAAAGCCTTGGTCCCTGGTGAATTTATTTGTTGCATATTGTTGTGGTTTGGGAGTTATTCTTTGGCTACGGGCTGCTGAATTTATTTCACGAGGAGAGCTCTTCTGTTGCTTCTGTTCTTCACAAACTGAGTACTAGTTCTTGCTGTTGCAAGTAGTACTACTTTTCTGTAGCTACAGTATCTGTGCAGCTTTTACCTTCTATGCACTGCTTTTTGATCGAGGCTGACAGCTCTGATACCTTTTTGGCTATGTTTCGAGCGAAGCGACTCTCTTCGAAGCCCCTCAGTTTCGCGGGTAGGCTTTGATTTATCTTTTCGAAGGCTTCGTATGATCTTCGTTATTTGTTTTGCGTTCTGTTGCCAAGCTTCGAAGCAGTTTTCTGATCGACAGCATTACATACTTCGAACAATAGTGCGAAGGGGCTTCGGCCCTAACTGTTCGAAGTCCATACTTCGACAAGTTTCGAAGTTGGGTTCGAAGCCTGTAGCTCCGATAGGCCTCGCACTGACTTCCGTGTAGCGTCACCCTTCGTCTCTCTTTTCGTAGCTTGCTCTTTCGAAGGTAAGCATTGGCTTCGAATTGTTTTTCTGCGCGTGACGGCTTCGCTTCTTTGTTCGAAGGTTGTCGTTTGTGTGTTGTGTTCGAAGCTTTCTGTTCGAGGAGAATGTGCTTCGAAGCTCTCGGTTCAAAGTTTGTGTCGAAGTTTTGTCTTCTGAAGTGCTCACTTCGAAGCAGGCTCCGACTCTGTCACTTTGCTCCGAAGCTCTTGGTTCGAAGCTGTGTTCGAAGCCTTGTCTTCGAGTACATACTTCGAACTAGGCTCCGGCTTTGTCGTCTACTCGCTCCGAAGTACACTTCGCAACTTGCCACTTCGAACTAGGCTAGACCGTGACACTTTCAGCTTCTCGTACAGACTCCGTCACCAACCTCCGAAGCAGACCCTCGACGTGCGAAGGGGGCTTCGCCAAGTTCCGAACAGGAGACAAATTTGGACAGTAACTTCTCTCTTCATCTTATACATACTTAGATCATTTCATTGAGAAGTTTAGGCCTGTTACACTTTGTTCATCTGTCTAGTTGCACTGCTTTAGTATTACACTGTTTATCATCAGCTGCTCTAGGTTAGAAACTTTAGACTTAGCCTTCTGTTCATTCTCTGCTGCATAGTCTTTTGAGGTGCGTTGGGTGTTGGGAACAGGCCATTGATTCGAAAGAATTTTTAAAGGCGCCATTCACCCCCCCCTCTGGTCGCTACTTTCGGTCCTACAAGTGTATCAGAGCAAGGTTAGGGTTTTCCATACCTTAACCGGTTTCTAAACCCCAGTAGTGACTATGACGTCTCCGGGCAAGGTCCCGTCCTTGGAAGTCTATGGCTATAATTATTGGAAGACTCGCATGCGCCTATCTCATGAGCCAGGGTTCGGACAATGGGACATTTGCGTTCACAGCACTTTTGTCATCTTGCCATCGCTGAGCATGTAATGCTGTATCATTGCTCAGCATCTGAGCAACAGTACCTGTGAACATTTTGTTTTCTGGTTTAGGTCCCACTGAGTTTGAGCGTGTGAGTCATCTCTCCACTGCAAGAGAGATCTGGGCTACCCTCAAGGCACACCATGAGGGAACAACACAGGTCAAGGCTCGGCTCTATCAGACCTACCGCGTGAATATGAGAATTTCACACGAAGCCGGTGAATCGTTGAGGCTTTGTTTGGTCGCTTTTAGTCGATCATTAACAACTTCGGGACAACAAGGCTGAGGGTGCTCAGTTAGTCTCAGATCACGAGCAGGCGCTCAAGGTTCTTCATAACCTTGGACCCAAAGATCTGGGAGATCAAGGTATCATCTATCGTTGAGAGTACTTCTTATGATACCTTGACCATTTCTGAGTTGTTTAGCAAGCTGAAGGCCACTGAGGTAGATATCCAGTGAGATCAAATCTCACTGGCTCTGGATCAAAATCCCTGGCCCTTGCTACACCTTCTGTTGATCCCTTGCTGTGAGTTGTGCTGGGTTCTCCTTGATGTCTATCACTGAGGACCAGCTTGAGTTTTGGGAGATGATGATTTGTGTCTCTTTAACAACCGGGTGCGTCGTGTCTATGATAAAAGAATGTTCAAAAGACACGGCACAAAATCCGGATGCTTTGAATGTGGTGATCCAGGACACTTCATCGCCGACTGCCCCAACGCAGTGGATACAGAAGGGCACCGCAGCAGCTTCCACGACTCCGGCAAGCATGAGACCCCTCCTTCAACAAGGGCAGCCGAAGCCGGGTTCTTCAAGAAGGCCCTGAAGGACTACCGGCGAGAGAAAAAGAACGCGACAAGGCCTTCTTCGCCGATGGAGAAGAGCTACTCCAAGATCCACTTCTTCTTCCTCTTCATCGAGCTCACGATGAGGAGATCTCTGTCAAGAAGGGGAAGGACAAGGATGATCCGGCGGGCCTCTGCTTCATGGCTTTCGGGACAAGCCGAAGAGCCGCTCACACCAGCGCCGAAGATCCCGCAAGAGCTTCTGTTCATGGCTCTTGGGGATAGAGAAAAAAGAGCTCCTCTGACACTCCGACGACGATAGCAAGGTATCATCATATGAGCGTGAAATTGTAGATTTACTTGAGAGGAATCGTCAGGATTGAAGTATCAGGAGAAACTGCTAGGGGGGCTAAGAAAAGATAGACGAGTTAGGAATGAGCTTGCCATGGCCAACGGTAGAATTGAAGTCTATCTTCTTCCCCTTGCTTGGGTGATAGCAGTGAGTGCCCGAAGTGTGAGGGCTTCTGTGTGACCTGTCGACTCTGAAGTCCAGGTACACAAAGGGTTGATGAGAGGGACGCTTTGGCCACTGAGCTTGAAAGCGCTCAGCAGGAGCTGAAAGATGCTCAAGCCACTGTCGTCGCACCCTGTGTTGATTGCCCATCTCATCTCGCTGCCTTAGCTGAGCTGAATTCCAAGGGTATGAACATTTGGGTGACTTGGGAGAGGTTGAGAGCTGAGCTTGCCAGACTAGGCTAGAGCTTGAGACACTATCAGTTCCACCACTGTTTGTGAAACTGCCTGTCTCTTAGAATGGATAATTAAGCTGAAAGCCGGAAAGTCTGTTCAAGTAGAGAGTGAGTGTAGACCTGCTTGTCTCAGTGGAGGTTCTAGCTTCCTTGAGAGAGGAGCTAGCAGATTCTCAGAATGAGAATTTTTACCTCCGTTCTATCCTGAGCTGGATCAGTGCCAGAGAGCCACACTTGGCATGATGATCCAGCAGTTCAAGAGGCAGGATGGGTTTGGGGTAGGTTACACCTACACCAAGCTGACTTTGAGAGTGCCATTAGCCTCATTAGAGTGGAGTAAAATGACTCCAGAGCAGAGGTTTCCCAGACTCACTCCACTGTGTCTTCCCAGGCTTCAGCCCAAGGATGGAGTGATTCATGAGCCACCTAAAGCTCCACCCAAGAAACCTATCTGGGTTCCAAGCCCAAAAATCTCCACACTTCTCTTGACTCTCTTCCTGGACCTCTCAGCCCAAGAAGACCACACCAATCACCACTAAGCCCAAGAATCCCAAGCCTCAACCACATCCCAAGAAACCTACCTATCATTGTGAGTATTGTCAGAGAGACGGGCATCTTGCGGTTTTGCTTCGGAGGAAGCGGGTTGAGAGAGTAGAGAGGGCTCGTAATGATCAGGAGCAGTTCTACCAGCAGGGTGGTATATACGGATTTCCTCGCGCGGGGAGCTGGAGGCCAGGCCGCGTCGTGTAGGTGGTTAGAAGGAGACGGTTTTCATGCCCTGCTCCAGTTGTGTGTTCGTTCCGGCAGAGTTTCAGACCGAGTTGGTCTACGGTTCTGGACCTCGTGGCCACAGGGTTAGGAAGAACCGTGGACCGCGCTTTGAGCCGCGTTTTGGTCCAAATTCTTTTGATGGTTTTCTTTTCCATCTTTTGAGCAGATGGCTCGACACTGGTTTAGCTCTTCTGCTAAACCTGGTGCCGGACCATTTGCTCCACTGTAGGACCGAAAGTAGCCGACCAGAGGGGGGTGAATGGGCGCCTAAAAAATTCTTTCGAATCAATGGCCTACTCCAAAACCCAGCATTTAAAAGAAACTAAACAGCAAAGCGAGAACAAATTGACTAAGTCTGCAGATTCGAAGTTTGCTGATTCTGAGGTTCGTAGATCGAGGTTGCAGATTCTGAGGTTGCAGATTCTGAGGTTGCAGATTCGAAGGTTGCAGATTCGAAGGTTGCAGATTCGAAGGTTGCAGATTCGAAGGTTGCAGATTCGAAGGTTGCAGATTCGAAGTATGCAGATTCGAAGTATGCAGATCGAAGTATGCAGATCGAAGCCTGCAGATCGAAGTATGCAGATTCGAAGTATGCAATTCGAAGCCTGCAGATTCGAAGTCTCTGATTCGAGTCTGCTGATTCGAAGTATGCAGATTCGAAGCCTGCAGATTCGAAGTCGCTGATTCGAAGTCTGCTGATTCGAAGTCTGCAGATTCGAAGCTTGCAGATTCGAATCTGCTGATTCGAAGTCTGTAGACTCGAAGCTTGCAGATTCGAAGTCTGCAGATTCGAAGCTTGCAGATTCGAAGGCTGCAGATTCGAAGCTTGCAGATTCGAAGTCTGCTGATTCGAAGCCTGCAGATTCGAAGCTTGCAGATTCGAAGTCTGCTACACAGAGTTGGACTTCACACAAGAAAGGGACTTTGACCCTGCCAACTCGATCAAAAAGCAACACAGAAAAGCAAGACTAAAGTACTAGCATACTGTAGCTACAGGAAAGTAGTACTAACTTGCTACAGAGTAGTAGTACTACTTGCAACAGCAAGAATCTAGTACTACTTCTCACGAAGACCACATACAACAGAGAACTTCTGTTCCAAATAATTGCCACACGCACAGAGAATGAATGCAGTGCACAAAATGCTTGCACAAGCAAAAACAGCCAGATTAAAAGCTTTCCCAGACAACAAAATCACTTAAAAACTTCAGGAAGAACAAGGCTTGTTGCCTGGTGCTCACGCATGAACAGAGAGAGAAGCAAGAAACAAAGTGACCCAAAGGAGGTTTGATTTTCAGCAAAAAGGAGTTTCAAAACCCCTAGGGGTTGGGGTCCTATTTATAGGCAGCCCAACACTATGATATTCTACCTGCCCCCTTAGGGTTTTACAGACCAAAAATAACCGAAAACTCTACTGCCCTTAGGTATTTTTACAGCCACAGACTGACTGTGGGCCTAGAGTTCAGATGACTTATCCGTAAGCTAAGTTTTCGTAGCAACTACGCGTCTCTCTTGGACAGCCGGATAAGAATCATGGTTGTCAGTTTACGCCGAAACTGACAAGCCTCCACCAGCTTTGCACCAGGTACCCGGTTGGGCCGGCCCGACTCCGCAGCTCTCTCACCCGGCAATCGCTCACCGCCGTGTACCTGGTCAATCCTGGTCAACAGCCCAGTGGTCTTCTGCTGCTCCTGGCCCATGTACCCGATTGGGCCACCCGCTCGCACCCTCCTCTACCGACAGTCCTTCGCTGCCCGTGGTACCTGCGTCACCCGGCCCATAAAACAGCAGATCTCTTCTCTTCTTCAGTCCTCGTTGACTATCGTGTGACAATGACCTCATCACTTCTAGAGCCTGAGGCCCATGCTATTCAGCATGTGGCTCCTCAATCTCTCCCGCTTGATGATGCATTGGTCAACATTCCTCTTTTCACAGCTCTTCAAGCACCTTCAACAAATGTGGAAACACGACAAAAAACACAAGAAACAAAGAAGAAGAAAAATAAGGTAAAAGTTTAACCTAATGACCAAAAGCCGAACAAAGCAAGAGGTTTCATTATGGTTCCTCAAACGAAAAGCGCAAAAATGAGTGCGATTTTAGAACAACAAGGATCTCAACAGAGTAAGAACTCCCCCTTAAACTCTGATCCCAAATTTCTCCCCCTTGTTGACAATGAACTCATCAAGCACTCAAAAGAGACACAGACTCCCCCTGAAATGCAACTCCCCCTCAAAATATGCAGTGAATGCAATTGGGGTTCAGGGAGTGAAGAAAGCATGCTTCCAGATATGATTGACTGCAAATACAGTATCTAACAGTATAGCAAAAGAGATACTGTCCAAGACACATGGCATGATCAGTGCAACATGATATCTAAAGAAAGTCATTTAGCACGCATTTTCAGTTTGGCAAATAAAGCATCTCCACATTTTAGTAAAACAAGCAAGGTAAAGCATGAAATGCAGAAGCTAACTGATGTCTACCAAGATAAGCGCATGTTCAAAAACAAAGTGCTTCAGCAAACTTGTATCCGTTTACAGTTCAGGCTTTTTCATTATCCTTGTCATTTGTGCCAAGGGTTATTTGCATCAAACCTTATGCTAACCGACCAAGTCAAGCTAGGCAGATTGGACCATCAGCTTAAGACATTGATCTCGGCATACACTATACTGTCTAGTTCATACAAAGTGCTATGGTAAGCAATCCAGAACATATAATGCGACAAGCAACCCACTTGGATCTTTTCGACTTTAAGCATAAAAAGGAATGGAATTTTCATTCATTTTTGATTTTTCATTTTATAGTACATTTCCATGTTAAAGCATAAAGATGTCCAAGTTGCATATCTGCATCTAGTGATGAATGGTACAAGGCATGTAACAGATAGCAAAAACACTCACCGAATGCTAGTTACCAGAAGCAATGTGATCATTTTTCAGGTTTAAAGCATAAAAAAGCACTGCATACAGATATATCAATGAACTGAACCAAAGCATGTCATTGACAAGTACAAAAGCATACCAGCTAGACTAAGTAAGCAGTTCATCATATAACCAACAGCTCAAAGTGTGATATGTAATGTATGATAGAACACACAAAAAGACTCAAGAAAGAGTAAAAGAAACCTGACGCAAAATATAGAAAGGATACAACACCCAATCCCCTCGTAAACGCTCAAAAGTAGATTGATCTAGGGGTTTGGTGAAAATGGCAGCCAATGATGATGTTCCAACATGAATAAGGTCAATGACACCTTTCTCATATTGATCCCGCAAGAAGTGAAAGCGCACATCATATGTTTTGTTTTGATGAAGACGGGTTTTTCCCCACACTAATAGCACTAGTGCTGTCGCAAAACAATGGAACCCAGGTAGCAAAGAACAAACCCAAAGTCTCGTAGAGTAGAATCATCCAAACCATCTGTGAGCGCAGCTAGCAGCAGCACATACTCACCTATGTGTCGAAAGAGCAACTCCAGATTGCTTTCGAGAAGACCAAGATACAAGGAAGAACCAAGAAACTGGCAAGTACCAGAAGTCGACTTGCGATCCACCGGCCCCACCAAAATCAGCGTCGAAAGCCAGATAAATCAAGTGATGATGATGCTGAATATAAACCAAGATCAGGCGCATAGGTGAGATACCTGAAATGCGCTTGACAGCCTGCCGGTGAGATGCGCGTGGTGAAGACTGAAAACGCGCGCAAAGTCCCACGCGAACTGTATGTCCGGTCTTGTTTCCGTCAAGACAACAGACCGATCATGCCTCAAATTCTCTCTCACTTGACCTTGACACCGCCTCGTCTTGTCCAAACCCCCGAAGTGCCCATCGGGGTCATCTGCGGCTTCAATTCACCATCAAAGTCAAATTTCTTTAAGCATGTCACGAGTATACTTACCTTGGTGGATGAAGGTGCGTCCTTGGTCTCTTGATCTGGAGCCCTAAAAAGTACTTAAGCTCACCATGAGGCTCAATCTCAACTCACTGTGCATCTGCTCAGACAACTTGGACACAAGAGAACAGTAGTACCGCCAAAGATAATATCGTCCACGTAAATCTGAGCAACTAAAAAATCTGAAGCATCTCTGAGCAAGAAAGAAGTTTTGTCCACAGAACCCATCACAAAGCCATTCCCCAACAAATTGCTTCAACCGGTCATACCAAGCCTGGGGGCTTGCTTCAACCCGTATAAAGCTTTATGCAACTAAAAAACATGTCGAGGAAACTGGGTTCTCAAACGGGGGGGGTTGCCTAACTATACCTGCCCTCCTATGAACCCGTCAAAAAGCACTCTTAACGCGTCATTTGAAAAAGCTTAAAACCCTTTGAAACGCAAAAGCTAGAAGAATAACGAATGGACTCAAACGGGCCACAGAGACGAAGGTTTCTTCAAAGTCAATACCTTCCTTCTGGCCAATACCCTGGGACGACTAGTCGAGCCTTGTGCAGCCACCACAACCCCATCTTCACACTTGTTGTTTTCGTGGAATACCCACTTTGCCTAGGGGGTGCATCCGGTGGCGGCTCAACTAGTGTCCAAACCCATTGCGGACAAAATTCTCAAGCTCTTCTTGCATGGCATTAATCCAATTAGAATCAAGAGAGCATGAGAAAGTCTCTGGGCTCACAGATGCAACAAATGCAGATTCAGCAAACACAGCGAGAGAGGCAGAAGAACTGCAAAGTCCTTTCAGTTAAATCACCAATGATGAGCTCTGAGTGGGTTCACGCTGAACTGCTCGGGTTCCCTGTGAGCTAAGTCACCCACTCACCGTATGCATCAGCTGGCACCTCTGGACTCGACTGAGGGGCGCTCGATCGAAGTGGAAGATATGTCAGAGTCCGCCCTCATCATCATGTCAGTCCACAAATTGTGTGGGCTCTGCGGGGATGCGAAGGCCCGCCCTCAACAGCAGCTGGAGTAATCCTCATCTCCTCGAAGATGACTCTCCGAGCTCAAACATCATCACCAGAAAGCTCAAAAGAAGGAGTCAAGAAGGCAGGGACTCATCAAATGAAACCACGTCTCGACAAGCATGGGATTCGAGGTTCCAAACACGAAGCCTCGAGATGCAATGCATAACCAAGAAAAACACTATCCCAGCAACGAGACTCAAATTTGTCCAAATGCCCTCCCTCTTTTTGAGCACAAAGCACTTGCAAGCCAAACACTCGCAAGTGGCGTCACCTTGGGCTGTCTGCCAAACCGAACTCATATGATTCTTACCAATGTAGCCTAAGAAAAATGCGATTGGCAGATACAAGCCGTGTTCTGGCTTCGCCCAAAAACGCCTAGGAGTCCTGTGCTCATCGCATCGTCCTGGCCAGCTCACTAGCGTGCGGTTCTTTCGTTCCACAACGCCGTTCTGTGGGGGTTAAGGAGAAGAAAACTGATGGCCAGACCCTGATCACCCAGAAGCTGACGAACTGAGAGTTCTTGAACTCAGAGCCGTTGTCAGAGCGAATGCTCCCATCCGACCATTGTTCTCATCTTCAGCTCAAAACCAGGTCATGGACAAATTGAAAAGTTTCCTCCTTAGACTCCAAAAAGAAAACCCACGAGAAACGAGAAAAGTCTCAACAATCACAAGTGTCGACCACTTCCCACCGAGCGAGCGTACCCAGCTGGACCTACATGTCCAAATGCAAAAGCTCGCCTGGATACGAAGTCATCACCTGAGTCACAGGTGAATGAGAAGCGGCAACCATTTTCCCATGACGACAGGGATGACAAACTAGATCCTTCTCCATTTTAAGCTGGGCATCCTCGGATGAGGTCCATAGAGCTTAACCTGACTACAGATCAAACTCAAATGACTAACCTCCTATGCCACTTCCAATCTCAGAAGAAGATCCCACTCAAACAGCGAGAAGGGCCAAAGAACTAGAGATCATTCGAAAAACTTTCCGAAGGGTAAAATCTGACAAACCAAAACCCTCTAGATCCAATCACAGAGAATTCCCTTCTTAAACGCAACTTCCAAACATCCTCAAGACGTTGCGACACATAGTATTAAATTAAAGTTCAGATTTTTAAACCAAAGCAACATTCTTTAAAGAGAATGGTCTGGAATGCTGAGTGAGCCTAGCCCTTACTTTCCCTTGACCGCTGTTCCCAATGTAATGTATCTTTGGAGCTCGGGGAGTGAGCTGGAGAACTCATCGGCGATGTCCCGTCATGTGCGAGAGCATCCGAGTCCATGATCCAAACATCCTCCAGTCCCCGGTCCTGCACAATCAATGTCTGTAAGTGGGAGCAAATGGTCCGTCACCAGGTTTAGCAAAAGAGCTAAACCAGTGTCGAGCCATCTGCTCAAAAGATGGAAAGCGAAAACCATCAAAAGGTTGGACCAAAACGCGGCTCAAACGCGGTCCAGTTCTTCCTAACCCTACGCCACAGGTCCGAACCGTAGCCCAACTCGGTCTGGAACTCGCCGAACGACCCACCCTACTGGAGCACGTAGGAAAACCGTCTCCTCTACCACCACCTACACAGCGCCTGGCCTCCTCCTCTCCCCGCGCCGAGGACACGCAGTCTACCACCCTGCTGGTAGAACTGCACCTGATCCTACGAGCCCTCTCGCTCTCTCAACCCGCTTCCTCCAAGCAAAACGCCGCAAGATGCCCGCCTCTGACAAAACTCACATGATAGGTAGTCTTCTTGGGAGTGGTTGAGGCTTGGGATTCTTGGCTTGGTAGTGTTTGGTGTGGTCTTCTTGGGCTGAGGGTCCGGAAGAGAGTCTAGAGAAGAGTGGAGGTGTTTGGGCTTAGGAACCCATATAGGCTTCTTGGTTGAGCTTTGGGTGGTTCATAGATCACTCCATCCTTGGCTGACAAGCCGGGAGTCTCAGTGGATGAGTCTTGGGATACCTCTGGTCTGGAGTCATTTACTCCACTCCACTGCCCGGAGGGGCACTCTCAAAGTCAGCCTTGGTGTAGGTGTTAACCTACCCAAACCCATCGCCTCTTGAACTGCTGGATCATCATGCCAAGCTGTGGCTCTCTGGCACTGATCCAAACTCAGATAGACCGGAGGTAAAAGTTCCATTCTGAGAATGCACTAGCTCCTCTCTCAAGAAGCTAGAACCTCCACCTAACAAGCAGGTCTCCCACTCTTCTCTACTTGGGACAGACTTCCCGCTTTTAGCTTAATCAATTCCATTCTAAGAGGCAAGTTCTCACAGACATGGTGGAACTGACAGTGTTCAAGCTCTAGCCTAGTCCGTGCAAGCTCAGCTCCACCTCTCAACTCACCCAAATGCTCATCGCCCTTGGTTTCAGCTCAGCTAAGGAGCTAGATGAGATGGGCAATCAACACAGGGTGCGACGACAGTGGCGTTAGCATCTTTCAGCTCCTGCGAGCGCTTTCAAGCTCAGTGGCCAAAAGCGTCCCTCTCATCACACTTTCTGTGTACCTGGACTCAGAGTCGACGGTCACACGAAGCACCGCACACTTCGGGCACTCACTGCTTAACACCCAAGCAAGGGGAAGAGGATAGACTCTCATTCTGCCGTTGGCCCGGCAAGCTCACTCTCTAACTCGCTATCCTTTTCTTAGCCCCCCTAAGCAGTTTCTCCGATACTTCAACTCCTGACGATGCTTTCAAGTAAATCCAATTTCGCGCTCATGAAGATGATACCTTGCTATCGTCACGTCGGAGTCGTCGGAGGAGTCTCTTTTCTCTCTAATCCCAAGAGCCATGAGCAGAAGCCTGCGGATCTTCGGCTCTGGTGTGATCGGCTCTTCGGCCTGTTCCGAAAGCCATAAGCAGAGGCCCGCCGGATCGTCTGTCCTTCCCCTTCTTGATGGTAATCTCCTCATCACTGAGCTCGATGAAGAGGAGATACGTGGATCTCTGGAGTAGCTCTTCTCCTCTCGCGAAGAAGCCTTGTCGCTTCTTGTCTCTCGCCGGTAGTCCTTCAGGGCCTTCTTGAAGAACCGGTCTTCGGCTTGCCCTTGTGAGGAGGGGCTCTCATGCGTTCCGGATCGTGGAAGCTGTTGCCGTGCCCTTCTTGTATCCACTGCGCTTGGGGCAGTCGGCGATGAAGTGTCCTGACACCACATTCAAAGCATCCGGATTTTGTGCCGTGTCTTTAACATTCTTTATCATAGACACGACGCACCCGTTTTAAGAGACACAAATCATCAGCTCCCAACAACTCAGCTGGTCCTCAGTGATACATCAAAGAGAACCCAGCACAGCCACAGCAGAGGGATCCACTGAAGGTGTAGCAAGGGCCGGATTTTGCCAATCCAGTGAGATTTGATCTCAACTTATTACTCAGTGGCCTCAGGCTGCTAATAACGCTCAGAAAGGTCAAGGTAATCGTAAGAGGTACTCTCAACGATAGAGATACCTTGATCTCCCAGATCTTGGGTCAAGGTATGAAGAACCTTGAGCGCCTGCTCTGATCTGAGACTAACTGAGCACCCTCAGCCTGTTGTCCCGAAGCTTGTTTAATGATCGACTGAAAGCGACCAACAAAGCCTCAACCGATCACCCGCTTCTGTGTGAAGTTCCATATCACGCGGTAGTCTGATAGAGCCGAGCCTGACCTGGGCTGTTCCCTCATGGGTGCCTTGAGGTAGCCCAGATCTCTCCTCGCAGTGAGAGATGACTCACAGCTCAAACTCAGTGGGACCTAATCCAAAAACAAAATATTCACAGTCCTTACTGTTGCTCAGATGCTGAGCAATGATACCAGCAGTAACCGTGCTCAGCGACTGGCAGAATGACAAACGTGCTGTGAACGCAAATGTCCCATATGTCCGAACCCTGGCGCATGAGATAGCTCGCATGCGAGTCTTCCAATAATGTAGCCATAGGCTTCCAAGGACGGGACCTTGCCTGGAGACTCATAGTCACTACGGTGTGTAGAACCACTTGTAGCCGAAAGTAGCGACCAGAGGGGGGGGGAATGGGCGCCTAAAAAAATTCTTTCGAATCATGGCCTACTCCCAAAACCCCATGCATTTAAAAAGAACTAAACAGCAAAGCGAGAACAAATTGACTAAGTCCTGCAGATTCGAAGTTTGCTGAGTTCGAGGTCGTAGATTCTGAGGTTGCAGATTCTGAGGTTGCAGAATTCTGAAGGTTGCAGATTCGAAGGTTGCAGATTCGAAGGTTGCAGATTCGAAGGTTGCAGATTCGAAGGTTGCAGATTCGAAGGTGCAGATTCGAAGTATGCAGATTCGAAGTATGCAGATTCGAAGTATGCAGATTCGAAGCCTGCAGATTCGAGTATGCAGATTCGAAGTATGCAGATTCGAAGCCTGCAGATTCGAAGTCTGCTGATTCGAAGTCTGCTGATTCGAAGTATGCAGATTCGAGCCTGCAGATTCGAATCTGCTGATTCGTCTGCTGATTCGAGTCTGCAGATCGAAGCTTGCAGATTCGAAGTCTGCTGATTCTAGAAGTTGTAGACTCGAAGCTTGCAGATTCGAAGTCTGCAGATTCGAAGCTTGCAGATTCGAAGTCTGCAGATTCGAAGCTTGCAGATTCGAAGTCTGCTGATTCGAAGCCTGCAGATTCGAAGCTTGCAGATTCGAAGTCTGCTACACATAGTTGGACTTCACACAAGAAAAGGGACTTTGACCCTGCCAACTCGATCAAAAAGCAACACAGAAAAGCAAGACTAAGTAATAGCATACTGTAGCTACAGGAAAGTAGTACTACTGCTACAGAGTAGTAGTACTACTTGCAACAGCAAGAACTAGTACTACTTCTCACGAAGAACACATACAACAGAGAAGCTTCTGTTCCAAATAAATTGACCACCGCACGAGAGAATGACATCTGCAGTGCACAAATGCTTCGCAGCAAGCAAAAACAGCCAGATTAAAAGCTTTCCCACACAACAAAAATCACTTAAAAACTTCAGGAAGAACAAGGCCTTGTTGCCTGGTGGCTCAACGCATGAACAGGAAGAGAGAGAATGCAAGAAACAAGTGACCCAAAGGATGAGTATGATTTCAGCAAAAAGGGTAGTTCAAACCTAGGGTTGGGTCCTTTATCGGCAGCCCAACACTGGAAATTCTACTGCCCCTTAGGGTTTTTACAGACTCAAAAATAACGGAAAAGACTCTATGCCTTAGGTATTTTTACAGACACGACAGACTGACTGGGGCCTAAGTACAGATGATATCCGGAAGCTAAGTTTCGTAGCAACTACGGCTTCTCTTCTGGACAGCCGGATACAGAATCAATGGTTGTCAGTTTACGCCGAAACTGACAAAGCCTCCACCAGCTTGCACAGGTACCCGATTGGGCCGGCCCGACTCCTCATCTCTCAGCCCGGCAATCGCTCACCGCCCGTGTACCTGAGTCATCCTGGTCACAGCCCAGTGGGTCTTATGTGCTCCTGGCCATGTACCCGGATTGGGCCAGACCCACTTCGCAGCCTCCCCTGCCCGACAGTCGCTCGCTGCCCGTGTACTGAGTCACACGCGGCCCATAGAAACAGCATCTCTTCTCTTCTTCAGTCCCGCGTTGACTATCGTTGACCATGACTCATCACTTCTAGAGCCATGAGGCCCATGCTATTCAGCATGGCTCTCACCCACTTACAGACACTGATTGTGCAGGACGGGGACTGGAGGATGTTTGGATTATGGACTCCGGATGTTCTCGCCACATGACGGGACATCGCAGATGGTTCTCCAGTCTCACTCCCCCGAGCTCCAAAGATTACATCACATTCGGGAACAGCGGTCAAGGGAAAGTAAGTGGCATAGGCTCAATCAGCATTCAGACCATTTCTCTTTAAAGGAATGTTGCTTTGGTTAAAAATCTGAACTTCAATTTGATCTCTGTTTCGCAACTTCTTGAGGATGGTTTGGAAGTGCGTTTTAAGAAGGGCAATTCTTCTGTGGTTGATTCTAGAGGGTCTTTGGTTTGTTCAGATTTTACCCTTCGATAAAGTTTTTCGAATTGACTTCTCTAGTTCTTTTGGCCTTCTCGTGTTTGATTGCTGGATCTTCTTCTGAGCTCTGGAAGTGGCATAGGAGGTTAGGTCATTTGAGTTTTGATCTGCTAGTCAGGTTAAGCTCTATGGATCTCATCCGAGGATTGCCCAAGCTTAAATTGGAGAAGGATCTAGTTTGTCATCCCTGTCGTCATGGGAAAATGGTTGCCGCTTCTCACTCACCTGTGACTCAGGTGATGACTTCGTATCCAGGCGAGCTTTTACATTTGGACACTATAGGTCCAGCTCGGGTACGCTCAGTCGGTGGGAAGTGGTATGCACTAGTGATTGTTGACGACTTTTCTCGTTTCTCGTGGGTTTTCTTTTTGGAGTCTAAGGATGAAACCTTTCAATTTTGTCCATGACCTGATTTTGAAGCTGAAGAATGAGAACAATGGTCGGATGCGAGCAATTCGCTCCGACAACGGCTCTGAGTTCAAGAACTCTCAGTTCGTCAGCTTTTGTGGTGATCAGGGTCTGGACCATCAGTTTTCTTCTCCTTACACTCCCCCACAGAACGGCGTTGTGGAACGAAAGAACCGCACGCTAGTTGAGATGGCCAGGACGATGCTCGATGAGCACAGGACTCCTAAGCGTTTTGGGCTGAAGCCATGAACACGACTTGCTATCTGGCCAACCGCATTTTCTTAGAGCTTACATTGGTAAGACATCATATGAGTTGCGGTTTTGACAGACAGCCCAAGGTTAGCCACTTGCGAGCATTTGGCTGCAAGTGCTTTGTGCTCAAGAAGGGAGGGCATTTGGACAAGTTTGAGTCTCGTTGCTGGGATGGTGTTTTTCTTTGTTATGCATTGCATTCACGAGGCTTCCGTGTTGGAACCTCGAATCCCAGTTGCTTGTCGAGACTTGTGAGGTTTCATTTGATGAGTCCTTGCCTTCTTTGACCCCTTCGTTTGAGCTTTCTGTGATGATGAGCTCGGAGAGTCCATCTTCGAGGAAGATGGGATACTCCAGCTGCTGTTGAGGGTGGGCCTTCTGCATCCCCTGCAGAGCCCACATCTTCTGAGACTTCGACTGATGATGAGGGCGGACCTCTGATCACTTCTTCCACTTCGATCGAGCCCCCTCAGTGGAGTCCAGAGGTGCCAGCTGCTGACTCCGGTGAGGTGACTTCAGATCACTAGGGAACCCGAGCAGTTCAGCGTGACCATCCCTCAGAGCTCATCATAGGTGATTTGACTAAGAGGACTTTGCGTTCTTCTGCCTCTCTCGCTGTGCTTGCTGAATCTGCGTTTGTTGCATCTTTGAGCCCCGAGATGTTTCTCATGCTCTTTCTGATTCTAATTGGATTAATGCTATGCAAGAAGAGCTTGAGAATTTGTCCGCAATCGGGTTTGGACACTAGTTGAGCCGCCACCAGGATGCAACCCCATAGGCACCAAGTGGGTATTCAAGAACAAACAAGGTGAAGATGGGGTTGTGGTGCGCAACAAGGCTCGACTAGTTGCCCAGGGTTATTGCCAGAAGGAAGGTATTGACTTTGAAGAAACCTTCGCTCCTGTTGCCCGTCT
This sequence comes from Zizania palustris, assembly GCA_019279435.1. Lineage (NCBI taxonomy): Eukaryota > Viridiplantae > Streptophyta > Magnoliopsida > Poales > Poaceae > Zizania > Zizania palustris. The sequence continues at coordinate 50,429,307 of JAAALK010000080.1, forward strand.
TGAGTCCATTCGCATTCTTTTAGCTTTTGCCGTTTCGAAGGGTTTTAAGCTGTTTCAAATGGATGTTAAGAGTGCTTTTCTGAACGGGTACATAGAAGAGGAGGTTTATGTTAGGCAACCCCCCGGTTTTGAGAACCCTAAGTTTCTTCGACATGTTTTTAAGTTGCACAAAGCTTTATACGGGTTGAAGCAAGCCCCCAGGGCTTGGTATGACCGGTTAAAGCAATTTTTTTTGGGGAAGGGCTTTGTGATGGGTTCTTTGGACAAAACTCTTTTCTTGCTCAGAGATGCTTCAGATTTCTTAGTTGCTCAGATTTACGTGGACGATATTATCTTTGGCGGTACTACTGATTCTCTTGTGTCCAAGTTTTCTGAGCAGATGCACAGTGAATTTGAGATGAGCCTCATGGGTGAGCTCAAGTACTTCTTAGGGCTCCAGATCAAGCAGACCAAGGACGGCACCTTCATCCACCAAGGTAAGTATACTCGTGACATGCTTAAGAAATTTGACTTTGGTGGTGAATTGAAGCCGCAGATGACCCCGATGGGTACTTCTGGGGGTTGGACAAGGACGAGAGCGGTGTCAAGGTCAATGAGAGAGAATTTCGAGGGATGATCGGTTCGTTGTTGTACTTGACGGCAACAAGACCGGACATACAGTTCGCCGTGGGACTTTGCGCGCGTTTTCAGTCTTCACCACGCGCGTCTCACCGGCAGGCTGTCAAGCGCATTTTCAGGTATCTCACCTATGCGCCTGATCTTGGTCTTTATTATTCAGCATCATCATCTCTTGATTTATCTGGCTTTTCGGACGCCGACTTTGGTGGGTGCCGGTTGGATCGCAAGTCGACTTCCGGTACTTGCTAGTTTCTTGGTTCTTCCCTTGTATCTTGGTCTTCTCGAAAGCAATCTGGAGTTGCTCTTTCGACCACAGAGGCTGAGTATGTAGCTGCTGCCAGCTGCTGCTCACAGATGGTTTGGATGATTTCCACTCTACGAGACTTTGGGTTGTTCTTTCCTACCAGGGTTCCATTGTTTTGCGACAGCACTAGTGCTATTAGTGTAGGGAAAAACCCGTGTCTTCATTCAAAAACCAAACATATTGATGTGCGCTTTCACTTCTTGCAGGATCAATATGAGAAAGGTGTCATTGACCTTATTCATGTTGATACCCATCATCAGTTGGCTGACATTTTCACCAAACCCCTAGATCAGTCTACTTTTGAGCGTTTAAGAGGGGATTTGGGTGTTGTGTATCCTTTCTATGATATTTTGCGTCAGTTTTTCTTTCTGCTTTATTTTTTTTCTTGAGTCTTTTTGTGTGTGTTCATACCTTGCATTTTCACATATCACACTTTAGAGATGATTCTGTTATATGATTGAACTGCTTTACTTATTCTAGCTGGTACATGCTTTTGATTACTTGTCAATGATCATGCTTTGTTTCAGTTCGCTTGATATGTCAGATATCTGTCATATGCATGGCTTTTCCGCTTTCAACTTGAAAAATGATCACCTTTGCTTCTGGTAACTAGCATGTGTAGGCTGAGTGCTTTTGCTATCTGTTACATGCCTTGTAGCTAGTTCATCACATAGATGCAGATATGCAACTTGGACATCTTTATGCTTTAACATGGAAAATGAGCTATAAAAATGATGAAAATCAAAATGAATGAAAATTCCATGCCTTTTTATGCTTGAGTTTGAAAAGATCCAAGTGGGTTTGCTTTGTCGCATTGCATTGTCCTAGACTGCTTACCATAGCACTTTGGTATGAACTAGGACAGTGTAGTGTATGCCAAGATCAAGGTCTTAAGCTTCTGATGGTCCAGTTCTGGCCTAGGCTTGACTTGGTCGGTTAGCATAAGGTTTTGACATGCAAATAACCCTTGGCAGAACTGAAAAAGGAAAATTAAAAAAGCCTGAACTTTTAAAAGATAACAAGTTTGCTGAAGCACTTTGTTTTGGACATGCTTATCTTGGTAGATATCAGTTAGCTTCTGCATCTCATGCTTTCCCTTGCCTGTTTACTGGAACATGTGGTGATGCTTTTGTTTGCAAAAACTGAAAAATGCGTGCTAAATGACTTCTTAAGATATCATCTGTTGCACTGATCATGCCATGTGTCTTAGACAGTATCTCTTTTGCTATACCTGTTAGATGTTGTAACTGCAGTCAATCATATCTGAGAAGCATGCTTTCTACACTCCACCTGCACCCCAGTTGCATTCACTGCATATTTTGAGGGGGAGTTGCATTTCAGGGGGAGTCTGTGTCTCTTTTGAGTGCTTGATGAGTTCACTTGTCAACAAGGGGGAGAAAATTTGGGATCAGAGTTTAAGGGGGAGTTCTTACTCTGTCGATATCCTTGTTGTTCTGAAATCGCACTCATTTTGAGCCTTTTCGTTTTTGGTTAACCATAATGACCGCTTCTTGCTTTTGTTTGGCTTTTGGTCATTAAGGTTAAACTTTTACCTTATTCTTCTTCTTCTTCTTCGTTTTCTTGTATTTTGTTTTCGTGTTTCCACATTTGTTCGCAGGTGCTGAAGAGCTGAGAATTGAGGAGTGTTGACAATGCACTCATCAAGGGGGAGATTGAGGAGCCATGCTGAATAGCGTGGGCCTCATGGCTCCAGAAGTGATGAGTCATTGTCAATGATAGTCAACGAGGACTGAAGAAGAGAAAAGATCTGCTGTTTCATGGGCCGCGTGTGACTCAGGTACACGGGCAGCGAGCGACTGTCGGGCAGAGGAGGCTGCGAAGTCGGGCTGGCCCAATCCGGGTGCATGGGCCAGAAGCAGTAGAAGACCCACTGGGCTGTTGACCAGGACTGACTCAGGTACACGGGCGGTGAGCGATTGCCGGGCTAAGAGAGCTGCGGAGTCGGGCCGGCCCAATCCGGGTACCTGGTGCAAAGCTGGTGGAGGCTTTGTCAGTTTCGGCGTAAAACTGACAACCATTGATTCTGTATCCGACTGTCCAGAAGAGAAGCCGTAGTCGCTACGAAAACTAGCTTCCGGATATGTCATCTGTATCTCTAGGCCCACAGTCAGTCAGTTGTGTCTGTAAAAATTCCTAAGGGCAGTAGAGTCTTTTCCTTTATTTTTGAGTCTGTAAAAACCCTAAGGGGCTGGTAGAATATTCCTAGTGTTGGGCTGCCTATAAATAGGACCCCAATCCCTAGGGTTTGGACTACCCTTTTGGCTGAAATCACATCTACTCTTTGGGTCATTTTGTCTCCCATTTCTCTCTCCTGTGTGCGCCGCCAGGCCTTGCTCCTCTCTGTTTGTGCATTATTTTTGCTCTAATCTCTTGGATGCATTAAAGCCTTGGTCCCTGGTGAATTTATTTGTTGCATATTGTTTGGTTTGGGGAGTTATTGGTTTGGCTACGGGCTGCTGAATTTATTTCACGAGGAGAAGCTTCTTCTGTTGCTTCTGTTCTTCACAAACTGAGTACTAGTTCTTGCTGTTGCAAGTAGTACTACTTTTCTGTAGCTACAGTAGTCTGTGCAGCTTTTTACCTTCTATTGCACTGCTTTTTGATCGAGGCTGACAGGCTCTGTCACCTTTTTGGCTGTGTTTCGAGCGAAGCTACTCTCTGTTCGAAGCCCCTCAGTTTCGCGAGGTAGGCTTCGATTTATCTTTTTCGAAGGCTTCGTATGATCTTCGGTATTTGGTTTGCGTTCTGTGTTGCCAAGCTTCGAAGCATTTTTCTGATCGACAGCATTACATACTTCGAACAATAGTGCGAAGGGGCTTCGGCCCTAACTTTTCGAAGTCCATACTTCGACAAGTTTCGAAGTTGGGTTTGAAGCCTGTAGCTCCGTTAGGCCTCGCACTGACTTCCGTGTAGCGTGTCACCCTTCGTCTCTCTTTTCGGAGCTTGCTCTTTTCGAAGGTAGAGCATTGGCTTCGGACTTGTTTTTCTGTCGCGTGACAGGCTTCGCTTCTTTGTTCGAAGGTTGTCTGTTTGTGTGTTGTGTTCGAAGCTTTCTGTTCGAAGGTTGTGCTTCGAAGCTCTCGGTTCAAAGTTGTGTTCGAAGTGCTCACTTCGAAGCAGGCTCCGACTCTGTCACTTTGCTCCGAAGCTCTTGGTTCGAAGCTGTGTTCGAAGCCTTGTCTTCGAAGTACATACTTCGAACCAGGATCCGGCTTTGTCGTACTTCGCTCCGAAGTACACTTCGCAACTTGCCACTTCGAACTAGGCTAGACCGTGACACTTTCAGCTTCTCGGACAGACTACGTCACCAACCTCCGAAGCAGACCTCGACGTGCGAAGGGGGCTTCGCCAAGTTCCGAACAGGAGACAAATTTGGACAGTAACTTCTCTCTTCATCTTATACATACTTAGATCATTTCATTGAGAAGTTTAGGCCTGTTACACTTTGTTCATCTGTCTAGTTGCACTGCTTTAGTATTACACTGTTTATCATCAGCTGCTTCTAGGTTAGAACCTTTAGACTTAGGCCTTCTGTTCATTCTCTGCTGCATAGTCTTTTGAGGTGCGTTGGGTGTTGGGAACAGGCCATTGATTCGAAAGAATTTTTAAAGGCGCCCATTCACCCCCCCTCTTGTCGCTACTTTCGGTCCTACAGTTAGCCAACCCAGTCTTCGTTAGAAAAAATCTTCCGGGAAGTGGCGCATGTGTATTGATTTTACATCCTTGAATAAAGCATGCCCCCACGACCCCTACCCCATGCCCGGAATTGATCAATTGGTCGACTCCACCACCGGTTCGGAGTTATTAAGCTTCCTCGACGCGTATTCTGGCTATCATCAAATCTGGTTAAAGCGCGAAGATGAAATCAAGACAAGCTTCGTAACTCCTTCAGGAGTCTTTTGTTATGTAAGAATGCCCTTTGGCTTAAGAAATGTCGGGGCTACTTTTTCGAGGTTAATTGCTAAGGCTCTAGGTCATCAATTAGGTCGTAATGTAGAGGCCTATATGGATGATATTGTAATAAAGAGTGCTTTAAAGCATCAACATAGCCTAGACTTAGCAGAAACATTCAATAGCCTTCGGGCATGTGGGATCCGTCTTAACCCCGAAAAATGTATCTTCGCGGCGCAGGCTGGAATATTGTTAGGGTATCTAGTTTCAAGCAGAGGGATCGAAGCTAGCCCCACTCAGATAACTGTGTTGCATAGGATGGCTCCCCCAGAGAATTTAAAGCAAGTGCAAAAGCTGATCGGTCGTCTTGCAGCACTTAGCAGATTCCTGGCAAGGTCTGTGGAGAGAAGTTGCCCATTTTCAAAGCATTGAAAGGGTCCGAAGATTTTGCATGGACACCGGAGTGTCAAAAGAGCTTCGAAGATATTAAGAATTATCTCAGCAACCTTGCTACACTCGCGGTGCCTGTTGCGGACGAAACCCTACTCCTCTACCTTGCAGCTATTGGCTCTGCTGTCAGTGCAGTCCTTGTCAGAGAGGTTGATTTCAATGGGAAGTTGGTACAGAATCCAGTTTATTTTGTGTCTGAAGCATTGTCCGGAGCAAAAACAAGATATTCCGAGCTTGAGAAATTCACTTGTGCTCTGATAATGGCTTCGAGGAAGCTAAGGCATTATTTTTTGGCACATAATGTAATTGTACCAACTTCGTATCCTTTGGGGGATATGCTCCGAAGTAAGGATTCCACTAGAAGAGTTGGGAAGTGGGCTGTTGAGTTAGCACCCTTCGGCATATCCTTTGTGGCAAGAACAACAATTAAGTCACAAGTGTTGGCAGACTTCGTGGTAGAATGGACTCCCCCTGCAGCATGGGCTCCGGAAAGCCAAGTGAAGGGATTTGGACTATTTATTCTGATGGAGCATTCCAAGCATCTGGAGCAGGTGTCGGAGCTGTGATAATTTCGCCTTCAGGACAAAAGGCATTGTACTCCGCAAGACTCAACTTTATGTCTACCAATAATACAGCGGAGTACGAGGGAATTTTATTGGGACTTCGAAAGGCACGTGCTCTAGGGGCTACAAGATTTGTTATTAAGACAGATTCCCAGATTGTAGCAGGGCACGTAGACAAGAGCTTCCAATTTCGGCATCCACAGCTTGCAAAGTACTTAGAAGAAATCCGTAAGATCGAAGCAGCATTTAAAGAGATTTCCATTCGGAGTATACCTAGAGCAGAAATATGCAAGCTGACATCTTAGCAAAGCTGCAGCCAGAGCTATGGACATACCCGAAGAAGCTTTTTATGAAGAACTCAGTACACCTTCGGTGCCACAAATTCCTGCTGCGGAAGTCCTTTGCATTCCAAGTACAGATTGGTGAAGTTCAATCATGGAATTGTTGCAAGGAGAAGCAAATATGTCCGAAGGGACACAACTTTTGAGGGTAAAGCTTAGAACTCGGAATTATCACATAATCAATGGTATTTTATACAAGGCCGAAGTATGTTCCCCTCTGCTCCGATGTATATCTCAAGCCGAAGGTCAAGAAATTCTTCGAGAAATTCATGAAGGACTTTGTGGTAGCCATCTGGCCCCTCGGGCTTTGGCAGGAAAAATGCTTCGCTAGGGGCTTTATTGGCCAACAATAGTAGCTGATGCGGAGAGCTTGTTCCGCACTTGCCAAGGGTGTCAATGGATGGGACGAAGGAGTCATCGCCCACCAACAGCTCTTCAAGTCATTGCTCCAGTATGGCCAATGGCCAGATGGGGCATGGATCTTATTGGCCCCTTCCCAGTAGCAAAAGGAAATTTGAAGTTCGCAGTGGTAGCAATCGAATACTTTTCAAAGTGGGTCGAAGCAGAGCCCCTAACAGCTATCACTTCGAATAATGTTCAGAAATTTTTATGGAAGAATATTATATGCCGGTTCGGAGTGCCTCGACAGCTGACAGTGGATAATGGAACACAGTCTGATGCAGAACCCTTTAGGAAATTCTGTGAAGACCTAGGCATTCAACTATGTTTTGCTGCAGTAAGACATCCTCAATCTAATGGAGCTGTTGAAAGAGCCAATGGTAATATCTTGTCAGGGCTGAATCGAAGAATAGTGGGATTGGCAAAAGGATTGTGGACCGAAGAGCTCTCAAAGATCCTATGGTCCATCCGGACAACTCAGACAAGGTCTACCGGCTTCACTCCTTTCAGACTATTATTCGAAGATGAAGCTATGACACAAACAGAGCTCAAAGGAGGATCACTTCACAGCACCGAACCGGAAATGGAAGGAGAAAGACAAACTTCGCTGGATTTAATAGAAGAGACAAGACTTCGAGCTGTGGGAAATTTGTCAAAGTATCAGCAGCAGACGAAGACTTGGTTCGACCCGAAGGTCAAGATTAATGAACTTAGGCCGGGTCATCTCGTTTTGTGAAGTATCATAGCGCCAGGAAAATAAGGAAATAAGTGGGAAGGTCCATACTTAATTGTTCGCTCAGGGCGTCCTGGTTCTTTTAAGTTAGCTAATTTGGAAGGTGAAGAGTTAGCGCATACATGGCATGCGGAGCACCTAAAGCGATACTTCGCATAGGGGCTCCTTGTAATCATTTGTAAACACTTTCTGAATCAATAAAGCATATGGTTCAGATAATGCCTACCCCTCATAAACTTCCCACTTCCGAGTGGACGCACTGGAATAGCGGAGTTGACCGAGAGGGAAGTGTCATTAATTTGAATCATATTTTCGGACTTCGGACCACTGGTCCGAAGTTTCTGACGTGGTGGGCTGAAATAATCCGGAGTCCAAGCCACCAGCTTGTAGGCATCCGTAAAAGAGCCCGAGACCACAGGATGCGGAGTCCAAGCCACCGGCTGATAGACATCCGTAAAAAGAGTCCAAGGAGACCAAATGATGCGGAGTCCAACCCACCGGCTTGTAGGCATCCGTAAAAAGAGTCCAAGGAGACCACTGCGAACTCCAAACCACTGGTTTGACAGAATTCGCAAAACGAGCCGAAGGAGGCCAAAACAAAACAGAGTTTGAGCCCATGAGCTTCGAATGTCTGTAAAAAAAGTCCAAAGTGACAAATCATTTAGGACACTAAAGTGTCCAGAAAGTTGTCCAAAGTGATTTCTTTCAAAACATAAGGTACTAAGTTACCAATCTTCAGACTACAAATAGTCGAAGACATTTTATAAGATTTTAATCAATCTTTAAATTACTGAGGGGCTCCGAACCCCCAAAATTGTACTCCTAAGTTTTTCTTTGCACCTAACCATCTTTGAATATAGTTCGAAGTTGCTTACGCCCAAAGAGGGGCTGGGGAAATAGGGAGACAATTTTAAATCGATATTTATTATTCGGACAAATATGATTACATCATGAAAAATCGGTATCTATACCAAGAAGGAATCGAAGACCCCTTCGATCTCTAGAGCTAAGGTTGGAACGACTAGTTCCAGAGCCGGGAGTTCTAACAACTTTGCGTTTAACTCTCCTACCTCCCTTCGAAGCTCTAAAGTCTTTCTGCTCTTGTTGAAGCTCGGCCCAAGTTCGAAGTCGTTCGGGGATCCTTTCCCAGCCTCCAAGTTCTTCAGGCTTTTTACCTTGAGCTTCATTTTCGTCTTTGAACCATGCAATGTCTTCGGAAGATGAAGTTTCCAAGTTAACTTCTTTTTCTTCCTCTTTAATATAAGACAGTATGTCTTTGCTTACTTCGGGCGTAATCACACTAGAGCTATCCCGAGGAAGTAAAAATCGAGGGCGCTTGTGAAGTTTTAAAATATCGAAGGTAGCCCATAGTAGGCGGAGTTCTTCGTTAACGTCTAACACTTCGACATCTTCCATATGAGGCAAAGCCTAAAAACATGATAAGCAAATTTTCATTCATATATGTACAAAGCTTGATGCTTTACATAGTCGAAGATCCTAAGATAAATCTAAACCTGCGGGTTTGGCGGAGGCTAGCTGCTCAAAGCTTGTGACCGAGCTTGCTTCTGGCGTTGCCCTTCATCAATCCAAGCCTTGATCGCAGAGCGACCTTCAGCTCTCCATGAAGTTTGGAAGGCTTGCCAAGCAGCGGCCACACCTTCGGAAGGAGTAAGAAGGTGATTGTCATCAAAGATAATGGGAGCCGCCCCTGCGTTCGGAGTTATCGATATGCCCAGATCTTCATAGTAACGAAGTATGCCGATAGCAGCCACTTGTCCAGAGATTTCTCCGTACTGAATGCCTGCTGTCTTCATTTGCTTCGCTGCTCCTTGGATCCTCTTCAGTCATCGCAGCAGGGGGATGTTGTCATCTGAAGGAAGCGTCTCAGTAGTACCAAAGTACTCTAGAACACCTAGCAGTTGGTTCATGACCTCCACAGCTACCTTCTCCGACTTCAGTTTGTCTTCGATTAAGGCATCCTTCGCCGAAGTCAATTCTCCTACCACTCCAGAGAGCCTAGCTGCCTCCGTAGCTAGAGAATTTTTCTGGTTGAGTAGGTGGCTAGCTTCCTCGGCAGCTTTGGCTTTTTCTTCTCGGAGCCTAACAAGCTCAGCTCCCGCCATGGCATGCTCTGCCCGCATCTTTTCTATTTCTGCCCGAAGCACAATTTGTTCTTCTTCGAGCTCCTTGTTCGTAGTTTCCAAGCTTTGTCTGGCCCTGCGCTCCGCTGAAACCATGTTGTCTAAGTGGGAAACCCGACCTTCGGAGATAGTAAGATTTCACTGAAGAGTTGTATTTTCCTCTCGAAGGCGAAGGCTTCCACATTCATTTGAAATGTTCGCAGCTCGGGCTAAGACTATTTGCTGCGAAGGGAAAAAACCAAGGTGAGAAATTATTTGTACATAAGTTTAATTTTGTTTTGCAGATACTTCGTACCTGGTATGTTGCACGCTCCATAGTAGCATTGAGCTCCGAACTCTCCACCTCGCTCAAGATAGCTACCAAGTTTGTCTCCCCGACTTCACGGCTAGCTCGATCCAAAGGCTCGAGCAAAGTCCGAAGCCCAGTTCTTCGCTCCAAGAAAGGAGCTAGAAGAGGGAGCATAGACAGGGCCCTCTGGTCGTCTTCATTCGGTGAAGGTCCGGAGTGCTGAGCTGTACCTTTTGGAACTCCGGCAGATTGACCGCCCTTCGTAGATTGGCTTCCGTTTGTCGATTCAGATGGAGTTTATCCTGAGCTCGGAGCAGGGAGGTGGTCCATCTTGCCATTGCCTTTTCCAGGTCCAATTTGAGTGATTCCCGGAATTGGTTCCGAAGTTGTCGAAGGCCCAGGAATCATATCTTCGGTACGGACCTCTTCCACGGGAGCAGATCCTATTGAAGCAAAGGTATTATACATTGTATAATTTCGCAGGAAAAAAGAACAAAAGAATTATGTGAAGTTTACCTCTGACGTCTTGTTGACGGGTGAGCATTGGACTGCTTGGCGGGTCGAAGGCTACTCCAAAGTCTTCGTCAGAGTCTACAGTCAAATCTTCGACTATTGGAGCATCTTCGGGAGCGGTCGTTGATACTTCACCCGGAATCGAAGCTGATTCTACAGCAACTTCGACTCCGGCTTCGTTCACAGGGGCTCCATCCTACGGTAAATTCTCTTGAGCAGCCGGAGTCCTCACTTTCCCAAGGTTGTCTTGAGACTCCGGCACGCTCGTAGGATCATCAATAGTTGCATCAGTTTGGGCTGCATCCTTGTCGATCAGGTCAACAAGCATTCTGCCTTCATCTTCTGAGGAAGTGGAGACCGAAGTTATTGGGCTTGAAGGCGCAGCAACTCTTGGCTTTCGAGCTACCTTCTTCAGTGGAGTCTTGGCAGAGCTCGAGGCTCCAGCTTCGGCTTTTCACTTTTTGGGCCCTTTCTCCGATGGCACCCATTCCAAAAGAGAGGGTGGAACAAATTCGAGTAGCCCCCATACTCGGTTGGACCGCTCCCAAGTACCAACCAATTTAATCCTCCATTCCTTCTCGGCTGGAGTTAGAACTCCCAAGATCTTCTCCGAAGCTCGTACAATCTGCTCCGAAGTTATAGGGGCTGAAGAGGCTGAAAAATGAGTTAAGTTGGTTATTTTTCCGAATGAATATACGTGACATATGTTGTTTTCGAAGTTACCTGCAGGGCTTGAGTTCGAAGAAATCTTGCGGAGGTGGCCCTCCAAATCTTCCTCGAAGGTGATCGGCCAGTTAGCCATCAGAGGAGGGATCTGAATCCCAAGGAATTCTTCTGCTAAGTCCCGCATGCTCAGGCGGTGACTAATTTTTTGCAGCAGGCTGATGCGAGCTTCGAGCTGGCCCGGATCCGGATGCACAAGAGCTTCCTTTCGGAAGTTGATATCTTGCAAGGGTCCAGCTAGACGGCTGCTCGCCCCAACTTCGGCATAAAATCACTTCAAGATCCAGTCTCTGTACCATCTTGCATTGATGGCCTTGGCGGGAAACCGAAGAGCATACTCGTCTCAAAGCATGAAGTTGATGCTTCCGAAGGTCACCACTATCTTTTCACCTCCGGAGCTTACGAAGGTTTTTGGTTGGCACGAAGCTCTGTGCAGTGCTGCGAAGATCTCAGCCCTTCCTTCGCAACCCTCGGCTCGCAACGCCCATTCGAAGATGGCAAGACATGCTACTGCATTCGGAGAGAGCTGGGGGAGAGTAACGTGGAATAAATCCAATACCTCGGCCAAGAAGTCAACTGCCGGAAGCCCTAAGCCAGCTTCGAAGAAGACTTCGAAGACAACCACTTCTCCGGGCCTTGGCGACGGAATGACTTCTTTCCCAGGTTTGCGAATCATGATCCCAGAACTGATTTTGCCTTCTATTGCGACCGCGAGCGATTCCCTCTTGCAGGTTGAGGGCCCCAATTGATAGGACTGATCCGTGTACTTCGTCGACGTCGGGAAGAGGTCATTAGGACCAACATTTTGGGGATTTCTCCCCGCCGCCGCCATTGCTGCCACTGCTGGTGTTGCCGTCGCCGATGTCGCAGCTGCCGATGCTGCCACGGCCTGCTGCCGAGCCAAAGCTGAAGCCACTCCAGGAACCTTGAAACTGGTTTTCGCCATGGGATCGCACGGGTTGCTTGAGACGAAAAATGGAGGCTAGGGTTTGTCTGATGGCTTGTTTGCACGAAAGTGGTGGAAAGGTACTCGGGAAGGGTCTGGGCCCTCTAGTTATATCTCGGACCACGATTTTTTACCGTTTGCATCTGCCGTTTCACATTCTTAACCGTTATTTTGTTGCGGACTTAACACATCGCGTAACTTCCATTAGAAGTAAAATGCTAACGGCTATTTTCTCCAAGTCTAAAAAGGCTTTCGGGCTTCTCGAGTTAATTCTAAGATAGTTCGAATATAATTTTCTTAGAAGCTGATTTGAAGTTTTACATTTCCACGTATTTCGGAGATGGATTAAATCTGCTCACCCCTACGCATGATTATTTTTCTTGCGTATACTGCTCTCCTAACATTACAGATTTAACGGAGATGCGTATTCGAGGGGCTACTGTTGGGGGAAAATATTCCATCTTCTGGGTTATTGCAGTAACACGACAAAGGCTGGTGATTAAGTCAAAGGCTTCCAGTATATAACTTCGGGGATATAGTAGATCAAGTTCGAAGTATGAAGACGGACTCTAGATCGGAGTATATCTTCGAACTTGGACTCTTCCGAGAGCTTCCTTGCCAGCTAAGATGGAAGATTTATCTTCTTTCTTAGCTGGATTAGTCTTTTACCATTTTAGCCCTATTAAGGGTACCGAATAGTTTCCACTATGTCGGTTGTAATAGAGGGGTAAAAGGGTCTTTTCCTTAATATTTGGGCCTATAAATACCCTGTTTTACCCTGTAATGACGACGGAATACAAGTTATTCAATACACACTTTCGAACTATTCTAAGTTATTATCCTTTCGGAGGCTTAGAATAGTTTACTTCGCAAACACTTCGTTTGTTAGTTTCTAATCTTCAGAAACCTGTTAGCGTAATCTATTACGCCAACAGTCGTAAGTGTAGTGACTTGTCTTGGCCATGGATGTTGAGGCCGGAGACGTGATAATTTTGCCAGTATTACCATCAGTTCTACTATAAATGTGATTTACCGGGGGTACACTTGCGATTGGAGATGGAGGAACGGCCTCGGTAAAGCCAAACTTTCTAAACATTGCCTCTACCTGAGAGCTAACTACCGAATCTAAATGGTTGGCTAGCGAGGCGCTAACAGCTTGATCTACCGATGCGGCTATCTTTTGCTCAATCTATAAAGAAGATAAAGGAGGGGACACTGGTGTTACCTGAGTACGAGCGAGGTTGGGGATGTTGACGTCGTGGTTGATGAAGCCTATGCATGTCTTGACGTAGCTCCCGAGCATGAGATTTTGGAACTCTTTCATCTTTGCCTCGATCTCCGCCCGACCTTCCTCAAGGATATCTTCAAGGGTGGGCGTCATAATGTTGCGGTTGTCGATCTTTGCGCCCCCCATGGGAACCTTCGGCGTTGTAGACGTAGTAGTCATCGTAGAGGTACTTGCGGTCGAGGTAGATGTACTCGTCATGTTGGCGTAGCCTTCCCCAGAGGAGTCGCCAAAAAGTGTGTTGACACTAAAACATGCCCCACACTTGGGTCAGTTCGACGATGCAAAAGCGTGTGGATACTTAGGAACAAGCCTAAGCGTAAAACAACAGTGACGTCGTGTTCCGCCTACCCTTAACAGTGGCAAGGGGGTGGAGTCGCTAGGTAATCAGATCACATAGAAATAATTCAATTAGCCGAAATATATATAGACAAAATAAACCAATCAAATGAACATAGCTAGATTAATGCAAAGTATATCGTGCGAAGTGTAACCGAAGGGGGCCTTCGGCATCTGTTGCGAAGGGTGCACCGAAGGTACCCTTCGGCGTTCGGATTGATTTGGCTGAAGATGGGCTCCGAATAGATCGCGACGCAAAATCACTCCCAAACGACAAACACTACTACAAAGCGACACTGTAGCGGCGGGCAAAATCGACCTATAGTGGCGGGCATCCAGTCCGCCACTGCTCTAACGCCACTGCTATCGCTGGTTAGCAGTGGCGGTCAGAGCGCCCGCCACCGCTGTGTTAACAGCAGTGGCGGGCGTGCTGACATCATCTGCCCGCCACTGCCGTTATCAATAGCAGTGGCGGGCAGATGATGTCAGCACGCCCGCCACCACTATGTCAACAGCAGTGGCGGGCGCGCTGACCTCATCTGCCCGCCACTGCCGTTATCAATAGCAGTGGCGGGCAGATGATGTCAGCACGCCCGCCACTGCTGTGTATAAGCCATAACACAGAATGCTGTGATCCCACAAACCAAAACACAGAAATTATATGCTTCACACAGCCATCCACATACACAGCAGCAAAACATCCACATATCCACATACACAGCAGCAAAACATCCACATATCCACATACACAGCAGCAAAACATCCACATATCCACATACACATCCACAACAACAACACATCAACACAACAACCATCAATCTCATCAATTTTCAAAAATTCACAATATTTACATTCTTCCGGTTTTTGTTTCGCAATAACCATCCATCAACACAATTCATTGTTTCACAAATACATGCTCATGCGGTTTATGTTTTCTTGGAAGGCTAACTCATATCTTAATTGGTTCGCCTTTTCATTCTTCCGGCCCAATCATACAAAGTTGGATGCTTGGCCACTTCACTCTCAGGATCGAAAAATACTCCAAGCTCATGAAGAATCTCATGCATCGTGAAGCGGCACATCCTTGATACGATTTCGTACATTTGTAATTCAGAGAGTTGGCTCTTCTCGGCAACGGTTGATGGACCTGACGCCTGCATACGTAAAATATAAGTAAATACGCTGCAAGTTATATTAGATTAACACACAAGAAATCAACTTACTTCTTTAGTATCCTCAGATACTGTCCGCCCAAACTTTCCTAAGTTATTGCTCATGAAATCACAAGTATAGTAGCCACAATGCACGGAACCAAGAGATTGTTTGTGACACTTCAAAATAGACAATGTTAGAACGATATAGTTTGGCTTTATCAATTGAATTAACAAATTTAAAAATATAATATTACCGGAAAGTTGGTTCTGATAAGCATTTCTTTCGGCCTCTGTGGATCATGTGGGCCACCTAACTTTTCCACGTAGTATCTATGTGCACTCTGAATAACATTTAATATATCTTGATATTCTTTTTTGGGTTTGTCGAGCGAGTCGAGCACATAAACCCTTGAGCTTTTTGGGTATATCAGAAGTGCAATCCAATGATCACTATCGAAAGAAGTAATATATGATTATGTTAGTTTCATAATCGATAAAACGTGTTTAAGTGGATATAGTGGGTATACTTACTTAAAGTTATATGCCCCACATATAATTTCTCTGTCCTTCCATTGATACATGCACCGCGCAATATACAACGCGGCACAACTCCTTTTGTTCTTCTTAAGTTTGTCTTCGTCTTTATTGAACATTTTTCTTTGAAATTTTTTCTTACCCGCAGTCCAGTACTTGCTATCATTCTGGTTTAGTGTCGGGTTCAGCGCACTTTGGCTTATTAATGACGGGTTTAGGTACCCATACAATTTAGACTCGTCACCGCGTGAATTACAACTGCATATGTTATAAAACAATAGTCAATATAAGACATTATTTATTTTTTCTTTGTATTGACAAAGTATAAAGTACTTACATGCACCAGAGCATCATGCTTGTGATGTCGGTTCGCTTCAGACGAAACATCCGATGGAAGTCGTCGAAAAATAGTGCAAGCTTAAACTCTGGGCAATTGAATATTTCTTGTGGAACCGTCAGTTCTATTTGTGTTACACCTAACGAAGACGCTTCGAGGTACCAGTCATGAAATGTTTTCATCGCCCAAGGCATACAATTAAGTACTCCTTGGGGTAATAATGGTTTGCCTGGTTCGTATTCGATATAATCCTCGTCTCCGTAGGTCCTCTTATCAACAGAAAGCGAGCCCGCATGCTTTTGTACTGGAGCCTTTATGGGAGCCGCTTCGGGCATAGAACGTGTTTGCCCCAAAGTATTAAAAAATTTATGCATTTCAGATTTCAGCGCAGAACACTGCCCAGCTTGAACAGTTATCTTGTGGATTGCTGGCTTTGGGCATGCATCTTGTTTTTCAGGCTCGGCAGCAACTAGCACTGGCACTTGAGGATCAGCCGGAACTGGCACTTGAGGCTCAGTCGGAACTAGCACTGGCATTTGATCTGGCTCTGGCACATTTGTGTTGGGCTCATCAGTGGGCTCAAGCACTGGCACTAGCTTTGTCACTTGAGGATCAGAAGTCACTTTCGATTCTATCACTTCTGCCACTTTATTGGGCACTGGCTCTTCCTCTGCCTTTTCCTCTATTTCACGCTCATCAACAGGTGATAATGATCCTATATTTTGCACATCCTGAGATGAAAGATATGCGGTGGATTGTGATGAGACAATAGGTGATTTACTCTGAGAACTTGTCTGCAGTAATTTGATATCTCGGCTCGCCCATAGGACAAAGTTATTTAGAGCATCTCCGATTGTCTCAATCCCCTCATCAGGCATTGGAAGATCCAAGGGGTCATTAATAAATCTGTCGTTGGTGATCTCATTGACCTGAACCTTGGTATAGTCAGCAGGAATAGGCCGATTGTGAAATAAATCCCCAGGCATAGCAATGCCTCGTGCAGCCTCTTGGGAATGCCCTTTGCGCCCTATCGGTACATGCAGGCTGCAGGGTGTGTCCTCTTTAATATAATTTACAGGAAATTTGTCTTGTACTGAGCCAACACTGCTTGGTACGTCGAGTCGTACCTCTGGCACAATTATTTGTCCAGCTGCAGCCTGCATTATGTTTGGATTCTCGTTAATAAATTCAAAAAAGTGTCGCTCCCACTCTGCACGGCGCTCTGCGGCGTCGTCTGTGCGTGCTTGACGCTTCTTGTATGTGGCACCCTCCTGTTTCTTGAAAGTATTTTTCCAGGGTGCTATAGAAGAGACACCTCGGGTGCGCCCTCGATGTTCCTCGTTTCCGAGAGCAGATGTAAGCTGGTCATTACATCCCTCGGGCTTGAACTTTCCAGTCTTCTCCAACTCAGCGATTTCCTGTGCTTTCTGGAATACTTCACTAGTGCGTGAGTCGGAGAGCATATATTGGCCCTCGGGTGTTTTTTTAGCTCGACCTAGGAGCCATCTCTTAGTGCGCTGATCAGCACCTGAAAACTGTTCAGGTAACCCAGCCGCACGGTCCTCCTCCTCCTTTTTACTCCACTCATCCTCCTTAGCCTTATATCCACCTGGCCCAAGTTTATGGGGGAACTTATTCTTCTTATTAAGTTCTTTGAACATTATGCTCTCTTGTTTGGCTTCTTCGGAGCAATGCTGCATTTTGAATTCATTCCATTCATTTGGCGTTATAAAGCCGTAGTCGTTGAGTGGCGACTCATCTTTCTGAAGGTATTGTGTGTTCAGTTTAGTCCTAAATGTACGGAGAGCCTTCCCGATAGTCTTCAATGTGGCAGCTTTAGCGTCTTCTAAGCGGTCTTCCGGGAATTTATAATGCGCTTTTATATGCTGCCACAATTCGTTCTTTGTAGCTTCAGGGACAGTCTTCCAATTTTTCCAAACTATCTTACATCGCTCCCTGGCGAGACATCCACAGTCGTTACGCCACTTCGCTGTGATTTCTTTTGGCTTCTTTGGAGCCCCATCAACATGCACTTCTTCAACCTCATAGATAGCTGTATGTAGCTTGTTCTTCTCCCGTTTCCCTCTCCTCTTCGCATTTGCAGACGATGTTGTGGCAGCGGGCTCAACATCTGTTCGCTCAGCTGACTCAATAGCTGGGACAATAGTTGTTCTTTTCTCGACTTGGAATAATCGACGCTTGCTTCCTCGCTTTGGACGATCCTACGATGATAGACAATGTGAGCTTCAGGAATGTAATCCTCGGTTAGAAGCTGCTCTGACTTGTTACTAACGTAATAATTACCTCCGCTTGAGCTTCAGGAATGTAATCCTCATCGGCGTCTTCTCTCGTTCTCTTCTTCCTAGGCTCCATTGGATGTTCATTCTCCGGAGAGTGGTACGAAGATTCGCTATCGGAGGATCCTTCAGATGAACCCTCTTTATTTGTTTTTGCGGGAGACTCGTAGATGAGCTCCTCGATGGAACGTCCTTCTTCCGCCATAGATAAACTATTCATATGAAGATGCTAATGTATCAGAATTTTGGTTATGCAAAAAAGGTCTGATGTCATATTAATCCTAAAGTTAGGATGTTGTGTTGTTTTCTCTCTCTAGTGTTGTTGAGGCCTCAGCATATTTTGTGTTGTTTTTCAAAATGTTCATGTCTGCCATGGAACCATGTTCACGCCCATTCCCTGTCAGCAACACGAGAAAGAAGTTGTTGATAGGAATGGACGTGTCACATGGTTTGATGACATACATGAGATAACTCAATAACAATTTGCATCATAGGCCCCTAAAAGGAATTGCAGAATCTAATGTTGGCCTTCAGCCAGATGCATGAACTTGAGGATTAGTATATAGTAGCCTTAGAAATAATAGCGGTAGTAAACTAGTCACAGTGTTGTTTAGGCCTCAGCATATTTTGTGTAGCTTTTCAAAATGTTCATGGCTGCCATGGAACCATGAGCACATCCATTCCCTGTCAGCAACACGAGAAAGAAGTTGTTGATAGGAATGGATGTGTCACATGGTTTGATGACATACATGAGATAACTAAATAACAATTTGCATCATATATAGGCCTCTAAAAGGAATTGCAGAATCTAATGTTGGTCTTCAACCGGATGCATGAACTTGAGGATTAGTATATAGTAGCCTTAGAAATAATAGCAGTAGTAAACTGAACACAATGTTGTTGAGGCCTCAGCATATTTTGTGTAGCTTTTCAAAATGTTCATGTCTGCCATGGAACCATGAACACATCCATTCCCTGTCAGCAACACGAGAAAGAAGTTGTTGATAGGAATGGATGTATCTCATGGCTTGATGACATACATGAGATAACTCAATAACAATTTGCATCATAGGCCCCTAAAAGGAATTGCAGAATCTAATGTTGGCCTTCAGCCAGATGCATGAACTTGAGGATTAGTATATAGTAGCCTTAGAAATAATAGCGGTAGTAAACTGATCACAATGTCGTTGAGGCCTCAGCATATTTTGTTGCCATGGAACATTAGAGGGAAAAACAACACAAAATATGCTGAGGTATCAACAAAACTAAAGAGAGAGAACAACACAATCTCCTAGCTTGAGAATTAATATAGTGGCTTCGGAAGTAATAGCTGACTACTGTAGCCAAGAAGATTTTTCATACATTTCCCACCTTTGACACTGTGATCAGTTTACTACTGTAGCCTCAGAAATAATAGCAGTAGTAAACTGATCACAGTGTCAAAGGTGGAAAATGTATGAACACTCTTCTTGGTTACAGTAGTGAGCTATTACTTCTGAAGCTACTATATTAATCCTCAAGTTAGGAGATTGTGTTGTTCTCTCTCTCTTGTGTTGTTGAGGCCTCAGCATATTTTGTGTTGTCTTTCAAATATGTTCATGGCTGCCATGGAACCGTGAGCACATCCATTCCCTGTCAGCAACACGAGAAAGAAGAAGTTGTTGAACGGAATGGATGTGTCCCACGGCTTGATGACATACATGAGATAACTCAATTACAATTTGCATCATAGGCCCCTAAAAAGAATTGCAGAATCTAATGTTGGCCTTCAGCCAGATGCATGAACTTGAGGATTAGTATATAGTAGCCTTAGAAATAATAGCGGTAGTAAACTGGTCACAGTGTTGTTTAGGCCTCAGCATATTTTGTGTAGCTTTTCAAAATGTTCATGGCTGCCATGGAACCGTGAGCACATCCATTCCCTGTCAGCAACACGAGAAAGAAGTTGTTGACCGGAATGGATGTGTCTCACGGCTTGATGACATACATGAGATAACTCAATTACTATTTGCATCATAGGCCCCTAAAAAGAATTGCATAATCTAATGTTGGCCTTCAGCCAGATGCATGAACTTGAGGATTAGTATATAGTAGCCTTAGAAATAATAGCGGTAGTAAACTGGTCACAGTGTTGTTTAGGCCTCAGCATATTTTGTGTAGCTTTTCAAAATGTTCATGGCTGCCATGGAACCGTGAGCACATCCATTCCCTGTCAGCAACACGAGAAAGAAGTTGTTGATAGGAATGGATGTGTCACACGGCTTGATGACATACATGAGATAACTCAATAACAATTTGCATCATAGGCCCCTAAAAAGAATTGCAGAATCTAATGTTGGCCTTCAGCCAGATGCATGAACTTGAGGATTAGTATATAGTAGCCTTAGAAATAATAGCGGTAGTAAACTGGTCACAGTGTTATTTAGGCCTCAGCATATTTTGTGTAGCTTTTCAAAATGTTCATGGCTGCCATGGAACCGTGAGCACATCCATTCCCTGTCAGCAACACGAGAAAGAAGAAGTTGTTGATAGGAATGGATGTGTCGCACGGCTTGATGACATACAAGAGATAACTCAATTATTATTTGCATCATAGGTCTCTAAAAGTTATTCTAAAAAAGTGGAGTTCGGCGGCGACGGGCTTCGGCGACGACGGCGATGGGCTTTGAGGGTGTCGCGGGCTCCGGGAGTGGCGGCAACTGGCGGACGACGGCACGAGAGTTAGAAATGAAACTAGGTTTTCGGACGGCGGGAGCGAAAATTTTATATAGGAGGATTAGTAGTGGCGGGCATGGTGATGTCATCCTGCCCACCACTGCTATTTTCTCTTAGTAGTGGCGGGCATAGTATTGTCAGAATACTGAGGATTCACTCCCTATACCTCTTTTCCATAGGATTATAAACATTTGCTTTGAGCTCATGGAAAATTTCCATAGGACTCACTCCCTAACATCATGGAATCCTTTGTTTCTCATGTGGTAAGCCAAATAAATTTTTAGCAAATTCTATAGGAATCCATTCCTATAGGATTCAAATATATACTACATCTCAATATGTATGTTACCAAAGAATGTGGGAAATGTAGCATGTTAGCATCACTATAAACTCTTAATGATACTTTTGGGTTATTTATTTAGGACCTGCACTGAAGCTAGGAATAAACTCTCAGGCTTTGGAGTTTGAAGATTTAGGGAATACTTATGTTTTTTTGCGTCAACACATTCTCTTGAAAGGTGTAATATATAAGGTCTTAACTATAGCCCGGGACATAATGCTTGAGACCTTGTACCCCTTTGTGAGGAACATTATCTCGCGGAGACCAGGAAACGTGGCACCAATTTGCCCTATGCCCACAGTGGTTTAGACCTCGTGTCCTACATCATCACCATAACCATTGATAACACAATCGCCCATCAAAGTAATTAAGTCATATGTGATGGACAGTGTTTATTAGCCCATCCATCTGTTATGCGTCATCGTGACGGTTTGAAATTATGAACCATCATAGACGATATATTTTCATTATAAAAATAATTTTTGAGGTTATCTTCATGTATATGTTAGTCACGCCCTCTGTAAAATAGCATATTATAGATAATATATATTAATGTAGATCAAAATGTATTATTTATATTCGTATATGCATCAAACCATAACCTACCAGTGTCGGCAACGGGCTCTAGTGGCGGCAGCGGGCTCCGGTGGCGGCGGTGGTCTCCACGGAGGCGGCGGGGGACGGCGCACGGTGAAGGGATCTTGGGGCGGTGGCGGGCTCCGACGGTGGCGACGGGCCGGCTCCGGTGACGGCGCCGGGAAATGATGGCAGCGGCGGTCTCCGGGGCGGCGACGGGGACGGTGCACGGTGAAGGGCTCCGGGGGGCTGTGGCGGGCTTCGATGGTGGCGACGGGCCGGCTCCGTTGACAACGCCGGGAAACGGTTGCGCGGGCTCCGACAACGGCGGCGCGGGCTCTAGAAGCGGCAGTAACTAGCGGGAGAAGATTAGGGCTTAGGGTTTTCAGACGGCGGGAGTGAAAAATTTATATAGGCGGATTAGTAGTGGCGGGCACACGCTGATGTCAGCATGCCCGCCACTGATATTTATTGTAGTAGTGGCGGGCAAAGACATAGTAGTGGCGGGCCGCTGACGTCACCGACCGCCACTACTAGGGTTTAGTCTGGGCGGGTGGAAAAAAGTATAGTAGTGGCGGGCATATGCTGACGTCAGCATGCCCGCCACTACTAAAAGGATAACGGTGGTGGCTGGTGACGTCATCCTGCCCGCCACTACTAATCCGACGCTGGTGGGGTTATCTAGCATACGTTGCCACTCAAGTCGAGAAAGACTTAATAGCGCAGTGGTGCGGGGGTTGCTTTGGTGCCATGCGGTTCGAGGTTCGAACCTTGCTGCCTGCAGGCGGTTTGAGGTTCGAACCTTGCTGCTAGCATCCAAACATTTTTTTTACATTTCTATTCTAATTTTCATGACTTTTTTATTCATAATTAAATTCTAGTTTGAACTTGTTTTTTTAACAATAAAATACATCATAACTTATCAAATTAGAAAATATGTATTTTTATGCCTCACTTTACTTTTTTTTTCATTAATAAACATGTACAATAAAAATACATCATAACTTATCTATAGTTTATTCTTCCTTTGAAATTGAAACTTTTTGTACAATAAAAATACAACACCAATATTCTAATTGCAAAAATTGGTATTTTTCTCCCTTAGTTTACTGTTTTTATTATTAAGTGTGTTTTTATTACATGTTGTTACGATATGATCGAGACTTTTGTAGCGCGGTGGTGCGGGGGCTCGCTTTTGACACATCATGTTTATTTGAAACCAAGTAAACAAACACAAGTCCAGGCTGGGGAAACCAGCTTACACATCGAAACGCACTACTGGTCAAACCCAAAGGAAAGATATGGTTTGGAGCTTCTTCTTATTCCTCGGCACAAACCCAACCTATTTCTGGTTAAACAGATTAAAAGCCTCAACTTGCCAATCCTCAACCAACTCGGCATCATCAGGCAGTCTAAACTTCTCTCCATGTTCCTGAACAAGAAAATACACGCGGCGACGATAGTGAGAACAACTTATTATCAATGATTGAATTGGATGATAAAAATATAAAATTTGCATAAAAAGAGGATCTTGCCTCCTTCATCCTCTTGCTGCCGCATTGCTCTACATGCTTCCCTTTTCCACCGCTAGCCTCGGCATGTTTCCCTCTACCACCGGTTGTCTCATCATTCTTCCGTAGCACAACACTTACCCTATCTGGTTGCGGCGATCGCGAGTCGTCCTCCGAGTCGGAGTCCATTATGAGAATCACTTTCTTCGCCAAACAACTGCAAACTATACCATCATGTACCTTATGTTTACCGCATTTGCAAACCTCACACACGCCACTTGATGTAGAGTCTGAGGATCGACTGTTTGTTGGTTCAATCTTAGGAGGAGCCATCTGCATTTTTTTGTCACATTGATATTATAACATTAAAAAACCCTAAGCTAGTAATATTATAGTACATTAAAAACATTATTGTTATAGTGGAAATTTGTTTTCTCAGATATTTTTTATAGTACATTAAAAAAATTATTGTTATAGTGGAAATTTTTTTCTCAGAAATTTTTTACAGTAGATTAAAAAACATTATTGTTAGTGCATTCTACTAGTAATATTATACTAAATTATATTACCACGCATAAATTAATATAACAATCCTCCATCATTTTAACCCTAAGCTCGAATAAAATAAGACCAAATAAAGAAGTAGGTTAATAATTATTTACTGATCGACTGGATGGCGGCGACGACGGGCGGCGCCGACGGGCTCCGAGGAAGGCGGCGACGGGCGGAGGGCAGCGGCGACGTGCTCCGGGACGTCGACGGCGGCGACGGGAGGAGGGGGGCGAGTTTAGGGTTTAGAAAATGAAACTAGGTTTTCGGACGAGTGGAAAGTATATATAGGTGTCTTAGTAGTGGCGGGCATGATGACGTCAGCATGCCCGCCACTACTAAAAGGATAACGGTGGCGGCTGGTGACGTCATCCTGCCCGCCACTACTAATCCGACGCTGGTGGGGTTATCTAGCATACGTTGCCACTCAAGTCGAGAAAGACTTAGTAGCGCAGTGGTGCGGGGGTTGCTTTGGTGCCATGCGGTTCGAGGTTCGAACCTTGCTGCCTGCAGGCGGTTTGAGGTTCGAACCTTGCTGTTAGCATCCAAACATTTTTTTTTACATTTCTATTCTAATTTTCATGACTTTTTTATTCATAATTAAATTCTAGTTTGAACTTGATTTTTTTAACAATAAAATACATCATAACTTATCAAATTTAAAAAATTGGTATTATTCTGCCTCACTTTACTTTTTCTCCCTTAGTGTACTGTTTTTATTTCATTAAGTATGTTTTTATGATCAAAGTCAAAAAAAGTTCAATTTGAACTACAAGACATGAAATAATTCACAACACTCAATCCTCATTTGATCTTGAAAATGTTTTAATAATAAATGACATAATTGATTTTACAACTAAACATAAATGATCTAGCCTTGAACTAATTTTCCATCGCCATTGGTGCGTAGATAAGGAATCACACTGCCAAATGACAGTTTTGCTTCAACCACATTGATCCTTGATATGTCAACGAAAAACGGCACCTCATCAAACTGATTGTATTCTTCTTCGTCTTCGACTCCATCAACTCCAACAATTCTTTGTTTTCCTGGAGCAACGATGTATTTTTTCTCATCTTTAGGATCAAGTATGTAAAATACTTGTGCCACGGATTGAGCGAGTATCCAAGGGTCATCTTTATAAGCCACCTTATTAAGGTCAACTATCGTAAACCCGTAATCATCCACCTCCACACCTTCTGGATGTCTCACCCACTGACACTTAAATACAAGGATTTCTATAGAGTTCCCGTAGTTAAGTTCCCATATTTCTTCGATGTATCCATAGTAAGCATTCTTTTGTCCAGTGCTATCTTCTGCTTCTCCTCTGACACCACTATTTTGGCGCTGACTCCTTTGATCCTTTGCTTTGGTATAGAATGTGAAACCATTGATGTCATACGCTTGCCATGTTTTAACCATGCTCAATGGACCGTAAGACAATTTATTTATCATCATCTCTTCGTCGGTTTCTCCGATCGAAAGGTTTAGATCCCTCAGCCATGATGTGAAATAAATTTTGTGTTCTTTCATAATCCATTGTTCATCGTGATCTTCATTCTTTTCACGAAGCTCTTGTAGGTGTTGTTCAACATATGGTCTCATAATCGCCAACTGATGCATTACACTGTAATGTGATTCTCTTATTCTTTGATAACTATTGTCTCGTATGATTTTCCTGCCTTTAGTTCCTTTACCGGTGAGTCTTCCATGGTGCCGCGACACGGGAACTCCTATTGGTCTTCCATCTCTTATGTAATCTGCATAGCACTCAATGACTTCCTCAGTCGTGTAGCCCTCTATCATGGAACCCTCTGGATAAGCACGATTTCGTACGTAACCCTTGAAGATAACCATTAGACGCTCGTACGCATACATATTGTGCAGGTACGTTGGACCGAGAACAAAGATTTGGTCTGCTATATGTATCATATAGTGCTCCATAATATCAAAATATGAAGGAGGAAAGCACATCTCAAGCTGACACATAGTCTCCCTCATTTGTTTACGTAATTCATTTAACTCTTCAGTGTCGATCACCTTCTTTGATATGACATTGAAGAAGTGACACATGCGTGTTATCACCATCTTCAGAAATGAATGTTTGACTCCTCTTACTGCGATGGCGAGGAATAGCCCAAGCATAACATGACAATCATGAGTGTTGTAGCCGCTCATCCTCAAATCTGCTACGGAGACAATATTCTTTATATTCGTTGAGAATCCTGTTGGAACTCTAATTCCATGTAGACACCTGCAGATTGATCTTTTCTCGTCAATTGTGAGGTTATAGCTAGCAGCCGGAAGGAAAAATTTTCCATTGGCCCTTTCCTGTGGGTGAAGCTCGGGTCTAATTCCGAGAGTTTGAAGGTCCCTTCGTACTTTGAGTCCATCTTTTGATTTGCCCGGTATGTCTAACAAAATACCGATAGTGCTTTCGAAGACATTCTTCTCAACGTGCATTGTATCGATAGCATGACCAATCTCCAACTCCTTCCAATAGGGCAAATATCTAAAGAAGATCGACTGCTTTTTAAATGGAGCGTCCTTTGAAATTTTTTCAGATTTCTTCCTCTTCTTTCCGAAAACAACTTTGATATTCTTTACCATTTCGAATAGAAATTTGCCATCTCGATTTCGTGGAGGCTGTCCAAGCTCGATTGTACCGTCGAAATGGTTCCTATTTCTTCGATATTTGTGGTTTTTTGGTAAAAATCTGCGGTGTCGCATATATATCGTCTTAACGAATGATGGAAGATGCATAGATTCTGTCTGGTCCACACACACTACACATGCTGTCTTTCCTTTAACCTGTCCTGTTAGGGACATGCGTCCTGGGTTGTCAGCTATGGTGCAAAAGATTATGGCTCTTAGATTGAAGTGCTCTTTCTTGTGCTCATCCCACACACAGACACCATGTTCCCATAGACGTTTCATATCCTCCATCAAAGGTTCTAGAAAGATATCAATGTCATTGCCAGGTTGTTTTGGACCAGAAATTAGAGTAGTGAGCATAAGGTATTTTCTTTTATGGCACAACCATGATGGAATGTTGAACAAGCATAGAAAGACTGGCCACGTACTATGTGGGTTCCTCATCTCACCGAAGGGATTCATTCCATCCGTGCTAAGTCCCATCCTGATATTTCTAGGATCGTCCGAGAAATCTGGATGGGCCAAGTCAAATGATTTCCACTGCCTAGCATCCGCAGGGTGCCGAAGTTTTCCGTCCTTCTTTCGCCCAGCGAAATGCCAGATTAATAGTTCAGCATCTCTAGGA
Organism: Zizania palustris; assembly: GCA_019279435.1. NCBI lineage: Eukaryota > Viridiplantae > Streptophyta > Magnoliopsida > Poales > Poaceae > Zizania > Zizania palustris. Next base: position 50,456,157 of record JAAALK010000080.1, read on the forward strand.
TTAGAGAACATACGTTTCAAGCGATCAATCACCGGTAGGTACCACATTACTAAGGCCGGAACTTTCCTCTCCATCTTTTTTCCAGGATGGTCTTCAATAACATTTTTATTCCTCTTCTGCAACCTCTTATTATTCTTCTTCTGGTGGTCATTGTAGTCCTCCGCACAGTCATTTGGACGTTTGTATCGACTCGCGTTGCACTGCGGACATCTCTCTAACAATCCATACTCTTTTCGATATAGGATACAGTGGTTCGGGCATGCATGAATCTTCTGAACGCCCAAAGTCAACGGACAAATCATCTTCTTTGCTTGGTACGTATCAGATGGTAAACCATTGGGTTTTGGCAAAACCTTTTTTAGGAGTTGTAAAAGATCTGAAAAACTGGTGTCAGACCATCCATTGCTGGCCTTCAGTTTCATAAGCTCAAGAATTGTGTACAACACAGTATACTGCTTATCGCATCCGTGGCGTTCCTCGTAAAGAAGGTTTTTTGATGCTTTGTCAAGTGCTTCAAAGTTATCGTATCCTTTTGTTGTAGTTCTCTGCAACAACACCTCAGGCGCAACATTTCGCATCAGTTCCTCCACATCAAAGGCGTCATCATCATCATGTTGATCAACATCATCATGTGTTATGTCGGATGTATGATCACAACCTCTTCTATGTTGATGAGCATCTTGCGGCACATCAGAATCTTCAGGAGGATTTTGGCCCATCTCACCGTGTTTCGTCCATATATAATAGTTCTTCACGAAACCATTTTTCAACAAGTGAAATCGTATGGTTTCACGATCAGAACACGGATACATCGCTTCGTTTTTACAAACTTTACAAGGACAATATATTGCCTCTTCACTCTGACGGGAAGCATATTGTGCGGCAGCTTCAGTAAATTCAGTTACTCTGTTAAAATATGCCACCACATCTCCGTCATTGGACGAGTACATCCAGGACCTGTGCTCCATCTAAAACATATATTATTTGAAAAATATTAATAAAATCATTATTGTTAATTTTATTAATTTACAAATTGAAAATATATTGATTTATTATCGCTCATAACAACATTAATTAAAAATCCTCAATGCTTTAATTAAAACTACTTATTAAGCAGAAAAAATTATTAAATAAATTAACTATATTGGTTTCTCTCTCTCTCCAAACAACATAACTCTAGATCTATAATCATAAATCAAATTAAAAGGAGATTAAAATGACGTAAATCAATATACAAGTGATGAATAATTGTGAGGAGGGTCATATTTGTTCATTTGGGAGAAGGTAACGCCGTAAATGGAAGATTATTTGAAAATTTCTATTCACAAACCCTAAATTAGAAAAACAATAATAACTCATTGTATACATGATTAAATACAAAATAAATGTGAGATTCGGAATGGATTTACCTCCTAGAATGAAATCCTTCAAAAGAAACGAAAACAAAGCCTCCCCCCTCTTTATCTAGATTTTTGTCGCCATTGTACGGACAAAATTGAATGCGAACTCCAGTAGAGCTCGGGGAGGAAGACGCTGCGCATTTATAGCTAGAATAGTAGTGGCGGTCGCAAGTGATGTCATCATTACTTTAGTGGCGGCCATCTTAGCAGCGGCGGGCAGCACCAGCGCCCGCCACTGCTATTGGTACATTAGTGGCGGTCCGGGCTGACGTCATCACCGACCGCCACTACTTTACCAGCAATAGTGGCGGGCGCTGGTGCTGCCGTCAGCACCAGCAACTCTAGTGGCGGGCATCTAATGGCCCGCCACTACAGTGGTTTTGCCCAACGCCACTACAGTGACAGTTTGTAGTAGTGAAAGTTTGGTGCGAAGCCTCTTGACACGACAAAAATCCCACGCGGAGCACTGGCGCGACGAAGTCTAGGATGGTGGACTTATATGATGAGGTCTGATGCGGTGTGTTCCTTTCTGGCGTGACCCTAGTGTAAGATGACCCTGAATGCGAAGTGGCTCTGGCGCGCGGGACTTAACTAGACCGACAACAGCGTGATGAATCCGGCACGGACGGTTGAAGCAGGGATTCACCGAAGGGTGCTCTGACAGCCTCTAAAACTAGCTTCCTAGCTCTGGACACCTTCAGCGATGGGGGCTCCGAATGTGCAACTTGCAGCAAAGTTAAGAACAAGTGCCAATTCGGCCTAGAGACCGGATCACTAAGTGTTGCATTATGTGGAATGAAGGTAGCAATCTGTTACGTAGATTAACGGAGGGTTCACAAGTGAGCCAATAAGGTGATAGCAAAATGTTATGTAGATTAATGGATGATTCACATGCGAACCAACAAGGCTTACCACTGTTACATCGTGGCCGACAGAGGGCTTTCAACACAAACCAACGAAGTTGTACCAAAAGGTAAAGAAAATAAAGTACGGTTCAAACTAAGGTTTGAAGTTGATTTGAGTTGTGGGGGGTATGATGAACCGACCTCACCCCCGTATTTATAAGGTCTAGTATTCTTTTCTCTAATTATAATCTAATAAGATTCGGCCTAATCAAGTTTTGGGATAAAAACAACTAGAATCTGTATCAAATTCTATCTCCGAAGCTTGCCCGAAGTGGACCTTCGGCAGGCCCACCGAAGCCTGCTCCTCGGGCTGAAGCTTCGGCGAGGCGGGCCTCCGAAGGGCCTTCAGGCCGAAGCTAGCAGGCCATTAAAAGGCCTCCGAGGCCTATGATGCAAATTGTTATTGAGTTATCTCATGTATGTCATCAAGCCATGGAACCATGAGCACATCCATTCCCTGTCAGCAACACGAGAAAGAAGAAGTTGTTGATGGGAATGGATGTGTCCCATGGTTCCATTCTCGTGTTGCTCACAGGGAATGGATGTGCTCATGGTTCCATGGCTTAATGACATAAATGAGATTACTCAATAACAATTTGCATCACAGGCTTCTAAAAGGAATTGCAGAATCTAATGTTGGTCTTCAGCCAGATGAACTTGAGGATTAGTATAGTAGCCTCAGAAGTAATAGCAGTAGTAAACTGATCACAATGTCAAAGGTGGAAAATGTATGAAAACTCTTCTTTGCTACAGTAGTCAGCTATTACTTCTGAAGCTACTATATTAATCCTCAAGATAGGAGATTGTGTTGTTCTCTCTCTCTCTCTTGTGTTGTTGAGGCCTCAGCATATTTGTGTGCCTCAGCATATTTTGTGTTTTTTTTCAAATATGTTCATGGCTTCCATGGAACCGTGAGCACTTCCATTCCCTATCAGCAACACGAGAAAGAAGAAGTTGTTGACAGGAATGGACGTGTCCCACGGCTTGATGACATATAACTCAATTACTATTTGCATCATAGGCCTCTAAAAGTTGTTCTAAAAAAGTGGTAATGTGGTATGCAATATTTCTCATGGCATAACTTAGATATAGAAGACTTCACCCAAAATTAGACTAATATATATTGGGTGAATGGTACATTTCCATTAATCAATGCCAAAATAGGTGTAACAAAGTAGTATCCAGTGGTTCTAAAAATGATAACTATCCACAAATGTAAGAGCATCTCCATTGTATATAAATTGATTAAATATAGCTCCATTTGAATAGCAATTCACATTTAGAAAGTACAATGGAGATGCTCTAAGGACAATAAACCCTAGAAACCTAACTTAGCTTGTGTTGGCCTACCTCTCTCAAGAATACACTCAAGAACATAAGAACACTCAAGAACTAGAGGGGGTGAATAGGCGCCTCGATAAAATTCTTTCGAATTAGATGGCCTTTTCAAAACACCCAACGCTCCTCCAAACTTAATCACATATTAGATCCAATGAGTCAAATTAAAGACTATATCACAAACTTGCTATTTAATCTTTATGTCTGATCAAGAAATCAGAATTTAAACAAACTTAATTATCTAAACACCTTGCAATGAATTCAGGGGAAATTTCTAAATCAAAATAGAACACATTCAACCAAAATAGAAAAAATAAAATAAAGACAGGCCTAAACTGCATTCCACACTCAACATTTTCTATTTTATTTGTTCACCAAAAAAGGGTATACAATTCTCATACCAAAATTTTATCCGGACAGAAGCTATAGCTAGGGAGTTAATTAAGAGAACATGCATGTTCGTCTGAATCAGGGCATTAATTTCAGAGAAAATTGGAAAAGGGGAATTTTAGCAACCTGAACGGGGACGACGGCGTGCGCTTGGGGACGGGGACGGTGGCGTGGGGTCCGAGGACAGCGACGTGGGCTCCGATGGAGTTCGGGGGCGACGGCGGCGATGGGTTCCAAGGGTGGCGTCGCGGGCTCAGGGACAGGGATGGCGGCGTGCGTCGGGGACGGGGATGGCAGCGACGAGGGGTCCGGGTACACCGATGCGGGCTCCGGTGACGGGCTTCGAGGATGACTGCGACGGCTCCGAGGTGGCGGCGAGGGGTTCGAGGACACAAATGGCTCTGAGATGGCGGCGACGGGCTTCGGGGACGACAACGACGGGATCCAAGGGTGGCGGCGTGGGCACTAGGAGCGGCAGCAACTAGCGGGAGAAGATTAGGGCTTGGGGTTTTCAGACGGCGGGAGCGAAATATTTATATAGGCGGATTAGCAGTGGCGGGCATGCTGATGTCATCCTGCCCGCCACTGGTATTTTCTCTTAGTAGTGGCGGGCGATGACATCACCAGCCCACCACTACTAATCCACCCGCCGCTGGTGCTCGATGCCACTACTAAAAGGAATAGCAGTGGCGGGCTGGTGATGTCAGCATGCCCGCCACTGATTACACCCGACCTCCACTACTATGAGAGGTGGGGGTTATCTAACATACGTTGCGATACATTTCGAGAAACACTTTGTAGCGCAGTGGTGCGGGGGTTGCTTTGGTGCCATGCGGTTCGAGGTTCGAACCTTGCTGCCGGCAGGCGGTTTGAGGTTCGAACCTTGCTGCCGGCAAGCGGTTTGAGGTTTGAACCTTGCTGCTAGCATCCAAACATTTTTTCATTTCTGTTCTAATTTTCATGACTTTTTATTGATGCTTAAATTCTAGTTTTAACTTGATTTTTTTTAACAATAAAAATACATCATAACTTATCAAATTTAAAAATTTGGTATTTTTCTGCCTCACTTTACTTTTTTTTATTTCATTAAGAAACCTGAGATTCTCCGGGAATGCATTAGGGTTTAGAGATGAAATGACTCAGGTTTGAAAGCAAAATCTATAGTTGATTCTTCCTTTGAAATTGAAACTGTTTGTAAAATAAAAATACATCATAACTTATCAAATTTAAAAATTTGGTATTTTACTGCGTCACTTTACTTTTTTTTTAGTTCATTAAGAAACCTGAGATTCTCTGGGGAATGCATTAGGATTTAGAGATGAAATGATTGAGGTTTGAAAGCAAAATCTATAGTTGATTCTTCCTTTGAAATTGAAACTTTTTGTACAATAAAAATACAACACCAATATTCTAATTGCAAAAATTGGTATTTTTCTTCCTCAGTTTACTCTTTTTATTTCATTAAGTGTGTTTTTAAGATTAAAGTCAAAATAAGTTCAATTTGAACTACAAGACATGAAATAATTCACCAAAATTTATAGAAAAACCATATTCATGTTTTTGACTATATAATTAGTTATTATCCAATAAATTTAAAACCATCATAAAAAATGTAGGTTTCCACAACACTCGATCGACAACCTGTATTTTTATAGTTTTTTAATCCTCAAAAAATAAAGTAAAGTCTAAAAAAGATGAGACTTGTCATGTTGTTATGATATGATCGATCCATAGATGTTGTCATAAAAAATAAAATTGTTTTTGAGAAAATAATCATGTAGTGCGTTAAGAAACCTAAGATTCTCCAGGGATGAATTAGGGTTTAGAGATGAAATGACTCAGGTTTGAAAGCAAAACCTATAGTTGATTCTTCCTTTGAACTTGAAACTTTTTGTACAATAAAAATACAACACTAATATTCTAATTTCAAAAATTGGTATTTTTCATTAACAGAAATTGGTATTTAAATGCAAAAAAGTCCAAGTAGAGGTAGGGATTATGTAGCATACACTGCACACATTGCCGAAAAAGACTTTGTAGCGCAGTGGTGCGGGGGGTGCTTTGGTGCCATGCGGTTCGAGGTTCGAACCTTGTTGCTGGCAGGCCGTTTGAGGTTCGAACCTTGCTGCTGGCGCCAAAACAACATTTTTTTTTCTGTTTTGTACTTTTTTATATTTTCAGCAGTTTTTTATTGATGTTTAAATCCTCGTTTGAACTTGAATTTTTTTAACAATAAAAATACATCATAACTTATCAAATTTAAAAAGTTGGTATTTTTTTTCCTCAGTGTACGTCACTCGACTTAGTTGTGGCGGGCCGATGACATCAGCATGCCCGCCACTGATTACACCCGACCGCCACTACTATGAGAGGTGGGGGTTATCTAACATACGTTGCGATACATTTCAAGAAACACTTAGTAGCGCAGTGGTCGGTGGGCTCACTTGGGGCCATGTGGTTCGAGGTTCGAACCTCGCTGCCGGCAGGCGGTTTGAGATTTGAACCTTGCTGTTGGGGGCCCCAAACAATAAAAATTTAAAAAACTTTTCTATTGATGTTTAATTAAATCCTCATTTGATCTTGAACATGATTTAACAATAAATGACATAATTGATTTTACAAATACGCACGCTAAACATAAATGATCTAGCCTTGCACTAATTTTCCATCGCCATTGGTGCGTAGATAAGGAATCATACTGCCAAATGACGGTTTTGCTTCAACCACATTGATCTTTGATATGTCAACGAAAAACGGGACCTCGTCAAACTGATTGTATTCTTCTTCGTCTTCGACTCCATCAACTCCAACAATTCTTTCTTTTCCTGGAGCAACGATGTATTTTTTCTCATCTTTAGGATCAAGTATGTAAAATACTTGTGCCATGGATTGAGCGAGTATCCAAGGGTCATCTTTATAAGCCACCTTATTAAGGTCAACTATCGTAAACCCGTAATCATCCACCTCCACACCTTCTGGATGTCTGACCCACTGGCACTTAAATAAAAGGATTTCTATAGAGTTCCCGTAGTTAAGTTCCCATATTTCTTCGATGTATCCATAGTAAGCATTCTTTTGTCCAGTGCTATCTTCTGCTTCTCCTCTGACTCTTTTGATCCTTTGCTTTGGTATAGAATGTGAAACCATTGATGTCATACGCTTGCCATGTTTTAACCATGCTCAATGGACCATAAGACAATTTATTTATCATCATCTCTTCGTCGGTTTCTCCAATCGAAAGGTTAAGATCCCTCAGCCATGATGTGAAATGAATTTTGTGTTCTTTCATAATCCATTATTCATCGCGATCTTCATTCTTTTCACGAAGCTCTTGCAGGTGTTGTTCAACATATGGTCTCATAATCGCCAACTGATGCATTACACTGTAATGTGATTCTCTTATTGTTTGGTAACTATTGTCTCGTATGATTTTCCTGCCTTTAGTTCCTTTACCGGTGAGTCTTCCATGCTGCCAAGACACGGGAACTCCTATTGGTCTTCCATCTCTTATGTAATCTGCGTAGCACTCAATGACTTCCCCAGTCGTGTAGCCCTCTATCATGGAACCCTCTGGATAAGCACAATTTCGTACGTAACCCTTGAAGATAACCATTAGACGCTCATACGCATACATATTGTGCAGGTACGTTGGACCAAGAACAAATATTTGGTCTGCTATATGTATCATATAGTGCTCCATAATATCAAAATATGAAGGAGGAAAGCACATCTCAAGCTGACATAGTGTCTCCCTCATTTGTTTACGTAATTCATTATCTCTTCAGTGTCAATCACCTTCTTTGATATGACATTGAAGAAGTGACACATGCGTGTTATCACAATCTTCAGAAATGAATGTTTGATTCCTCTTACTGTGATGGCGAGGAATAGCCCAAGCATAATATGACAATCATGAGGGTTGTAGCCGCTCATCCTCAAATCTGCTACGGAGACAATATTCTTTATATTCGTTGAGAATCTTGTTGGAACTCTAATTCCATTTAGACACCTGCAGATTGATCTTTTCTCATCAATTGTAAGGTTATAGCTAGCAGCCAAAAGGAAAAATTTTCCATTGGCCCTTTACTGTGGGTGAAGCTCGGGTCTAATTCCGAGAGTTTGAATGTCCCTTCGTACTTTGAGTCCATCTTTTGATTTTCCTGGTATGTCTAACAAAATACCGATGGTGCTTTCGAAGACATTCTTCTCAACGTGCATTGTATCGATAGCATGACCAATCTCCAACTCCTTCCAATAGGGCAAATATCTATAGAAGATTGACTGCTTTTTAAATGGAACGTCCTTTGAAGTTTTTTCATATTTCTTCCTCTTCTTTCCAAAAACATCTTTGATATTCTTTACCATTTCGAATAGAAATTTGCCATCTCGATGTCGTGGAGGCTGTCCAAGCTCAATTGTACCATCGAAATGGTTCCTATTTCTTCGATATTTGTGGTTTTTTGGTAATAATCTGCGGTGTCGCATATATATCGTCTTAACGAATGATGGAAGATGCATAGATTCTGTCTGGTCCACACACACTACACATGTTGTCTTTCCTTTAACCTGTCTTGTTAGGGACATGTGTTGGGGGAAAATATCTCATCTTCGGGGTTATTGCCGCAACAGCATGACAGCAGATAGTGGATTCGAAGGTTTCCAGACGTCCATCTTCGAAGATGCCTTGAATCAAGTTCGAAGTACGAAGATAGGCATTGGTTCGAAGTATATCTTCGAACTAAGGCAATTCGAGATCTTTATTGCCAGCTAAGATGGAAGATTTATCTTTTATATCATTAGATTAGTCTTTTACCATTTTAGCCCTATCAAGGGTACCGAATAGTTTCCACTATGTCGGTTGTAATAGAGGGGTAAATAGGTCTTTTCCTTAATATTTGGGCCTATAAATACCCCCCATTTCACCCTGTAATAGGGACCAAATACAAGTTATTCAATACACACATTCGAACTATTCTAAGTTGTTATCCTTTCGGAGGCTTAGAACAGTTCTCTTCGCAAACACTTCGTTTGTTAGTTTCTTTTCTACAGAAACCTGTTAGCGTAATCTTTTACGCCAACAGTTGGCGCCGTCCGTGGGGAACCTAGTCCGAAAAACTTCGTTCTCTACCAACTTCTTACATCATGCCTCCTAAGCAGAGCGCACCCCGCAATCCCACTCGGAGGTCCTCTCGGATCTCCGGAGAGATACCCTTCGACACAGTTGAAGTCGGAGGGCCTTCGACATTCCCTCTGCAAACTCCGGAAGGGGCTTCCATCCCTCGAACATACGAAGCGTCTCCGCCAACCCCTTCCATACTTCGACCACCCGGAGTCCCTTCTCCACCCTCCATCCCAATTCGAACTGATCCTACCAGTTCTCAAGACCCGGAAGATCCTTCCGGAGGAGATGAAGACAATCTTGGAGATATGGCCACTCAAATGGCCAACCTCCAAGCTGAAGTGGCAAGGTGGCGACAGGAAGCTGCGAACAGGCTTCGCTCTCAAGCCACCCCAACCATCCCAGAAGTGCCCGAAGATGATGATCTTGATTATCCCGAAGCCCCGGAGAACGCCTCCTTCGATAATGAATCTCCGCTGCATCCTGAGCTGCAGAAGGTTCGCTTTGATCCAAAGTTTTAAACTTCGAAGCTCTGTAAGTATGCCGGAGATGAAGATCCCGGAGAGTTCATTCGTTCTTATGCCCTAGCAATTGAAGCTAGCGGAGGAGTTCGAGACACCATGGTGAAGTGCTTCCCTTTAGCTCTTCAAGGAGTGGCATTAAGGTGGTTCTGGTCCTTGAAGCCAGGATCAATTAATTCATGGTCGCAGCTGAAGAAGAAGTTTATAAGCAATTTTCAGGGCACCTTCGTACCTCCCATGTCAACAGGAAGCCTTTTCCAGGTGAAACAGCTCCCTGGAGAGACATTGAGGCAATATTTTAAGCGCTTCGCTCATACGAAGTCGCAAATTCGGGGGTTGTCTGCATCTTCAGTAGTTGATGCAGCTCGGGAAGGCGTCAGTCATCAAGGCCTTCTGGATAAGCTTCATAGGAAAAGCATCTCCTCAGTCTCTCAGTTGATGTCATACTTCGAGGAGTATGCGAGGTCAGAAGAGGGTTGGCTTCGGAGGACTGCTGCTACTTCGTCCATATTGCAAGAAGTTAAAGTAGAAGTGAAAACTTCGACACAGCCACAGGAACCAGTCTTCGAAGGGCAACATGATCGGAGAAGAGGGCAAAAGCACCCTCGTTCTGAAGTCATGAATATTGCACCCCCACAGAAGTTTACACCAAGAGCTCCACAGTCTACGGGGAACAAGGCCAGCGGCTGGAGGCCGCCAAGGAAAATGGCTGGCAAGGGCCAGACCCTTTTCTGCTGCATCCATGGAGAAAATCGAAGCCATGCAACTGATACTTGCAAGGCCATACTTACCCTAAGGGGAGAGTACCTAGAGAGAACTTCAGGTCGAGGTAGTACCGACCGAGTTCCAGCTGCAGCACGCCCAGAGCCGGTCCAGGCCGTGGCGCGGATAGAAAACTTTGATGCTGCAAGACACCCTCCAGTGGCCAATGTTATGCCACCTCCGAAGCAAGAGGAAGGGCAAGATAAAGGAAAAAGAGTAGTTCTCCCTATCTCCGGAGGAGGTACCCTCGGAAGCATGTCCAAGAGACAGCGAAGGGACTACGTCAGAGAAGTAGGCCATATTGGAACTTCGTCATCTGCAGCTGCAATGCCGGAGTGGTCTCATGTTCCGATATCTTTTTCTGCGGAGGATGCAGATGGTATTAAGTTCCCGCATGCAGATCCACTGGTTATCACTGCTGATATTGCGGGTACTGAAGTCCGAAGGGTGTTGATTGACGGAGGTAGTTCGGCAGATATCATTTTTGTTCAAGCCTTCGATCAATTGTGCATTTCCAGGAAGCATCTCCTTCCAGCGGCTCGTCCTCTGCAAGGCTTCGCAGGACCTCCGCTTGATGCACTTGGCCAAATAGGCCTAGAAGTTACCTTCGGAGAAGGTTTATTAGCCCGAACTGAAGAAGTAATTTTCGATGTTGTAGATGCCCCGTATGCTTACAACGTCATCTTCGGAAGAGGCATGCTAAACCAGTTCGGAGCTGTGGCGCATCACAATTATTTGTGCATGAAGATGCCCACACAAGCAGGAGTCCTTACTGTCTTCGGATATCAAGCTATTGCTCGGAGAGCGGAATATGGCCACGGTCCCCCTCTTGATCCAAGACAAGTAAACAGTGTACAGGATAATGAAGAAATTTTTTCAGCCTCCTCCGAAGCTTCGAAGAAGTCCTTTCCGAGACCAAGTCCCGAAGGAGAGATTGCAACGAAGGTCATTGTTAATGATGGTAAAGAGTATACATTTCAATTTGGTAAAGATTTACCTCCTGAAGTTGCAACCTCCTTGGAAAAGGTGGTGGAAGAAAATTTGGATGTCTTCGTTTGGTATGACGAAGATATCACCGGAGTCGATCGGGATATCATTGAACATAGTTTACATGTAAACCCGAAGGCCCGACCTGTTCGGGAAGGACTCCGGAAGATGTCCGCAGAAAGAGCTGCTCTAGCTAAGGATGAAGTGGAGAAATTGTTGAAGGCTGGGATTATCAGAGAAGTGGCTCACACAGAATGGTTAGCCAACCCAGTCTTCGTCAGAAAGAAGTCTTCCGGGAAGTGGCGCATGTGCATTGATTTCACATGCTTGAATAAAGCATGCCTACGTGACCCCTACCCCCATGCCCCGAATTGATCAATTGGTTGACTCCACCGCAGGTTCGGAGTTATTAAGCTTTCTTGACGCGTATTCTGGTTATCATCAAATATGGTTGAAGCGCGAAGATGAAATCAAGACAAGCTTCGTAACTCCTTCGGGAGTCTTCTGTTATGTAAGAATGCCTTTCGGCTTAAGAAATGCCGGGGCTACTTTTTCGAGGTTAGTTGCTAAGGCTCTAGGTCATCAATTAGGTCGCAATGTGGAGGCCTATATGGATGATATTGTAATAAAGAGTGCTTTAAAACACCAACATAGCCTAGACTTAGCAGAAACATTCAATAGCCTTCGGGCATGTGGGATCCATCTTAACCCCGAAAAATGTATCTTCGGGCTAAGGCTGGAAAGTTGTTAGGGTATTTAGTTTCAAGCAGGGGAATTGAAGCTAGCCCTACTCAAATAAATGCGCTGCAAAAGATGGCTCCTCCGGAAAATTTAAAGCAAGTGCAAAAGCTGACTGGGCGTCTGGCCGCACTTAGCAGGTTTTTATCAAGGTCTGCGGAGAGAAGCTTGCCTATATTTAAAGCATTGAAAGGGTCTGAAGATTTTGCATGGACATCGGAGTGTCAGAAAAGATTCGAAGATATTAAAGAGTATCTGAGTAATCTTGCTACACTCACGGTGCCTACTACGGACGAAACCCTACTCCTTTACCTTGCAGCTACAGGTTCTGCTGTCAGCGCAGTCCTTGTCAGAGAAGTGGATTTCAATGGGAAGTTGGTCCAAAATCCTGTTTATTTCGTATCCGAAGCATTATCAAGAGCGAAGACTAGATACTCCGAACTTGAGAAGTTCGTTTATGCTCTGATAATGGCTTCGAGGAAGCTAAGGCATTATTTTTTGGCTCACAATGTAATTGTACCAACTTCGTATCCTTTAGGAGATATGCTCCGAAGTAAGGATTCCACTGGAAGGATTGGGAAGTGGGCAGTTGAGCTAGCACCCTTCGGCATATCTTTCTTGGCAAGGACAGCAATCAAATCGCAAGTCCTAGCAGACTTCGTAGCAGAATGGACTCCACCTGCAAATTTGGTTCCGGAGAAGTCAAGTGACGGAGTTTGGATTGTTTACTCCGATGGGGCTTTCCAAGCATCCGGAGCAGGCATTGGAGTAGTGTTGATTTCGCCTTCAGGGCAAAGAGCAATGTACTCCGCAAGACTCAACTTTAAGTCTACCAATAATATAGCGGAGTATGAAGGGATTTTATTGGGACTCCGAAAAGCACGTGCTCTAGGGGCTACAAGAATAATTATAAAGACAGATTCTCAGATAGTAGCAGGGCACGTAGACAAAAGTTTCCAAGTTCGGCATCCACAGCTTGTGAAGTACTTAGAAGAAATCCGTAAAATCGAAGCACACTTCAAGGGTATTTCCATTCGGAGTATACCAAGAGCAGAAAATGTGCAAGTGGACATCTTAGCAAAAGCTGCAGCCGGAGCTGTGGATATGCCCGAAGAATCTTTTTACGAGGAACTCAATATACCTTCGGTGCCACAAATTCCTTCTGCAGAGATTCTTTGCATTCCTAGTGCAGATTGGAAAAATTCAATTATGGAACTTTTACAAGGAGGAACAAATTTGCCCGAAGAGCCGCAGCTGTCAAGATTAAAGCTCAGAGCCGGAAACTATCAAAAAATCAACGATATATTATACAAGGCCGGAGTATGTTCCCCTCTACTCCGATGTATATCTCAAGCCGAAGGCCAAGAAATTCTTCGAGAAATTCATGAAGGCCATTGTGGTAGCCATTTAGCCCCTAGAGCTTTGGCAGGAAAAACACTTCGCCAGGGGCTTTATTGGCCTACAATAATAACAGTTGATGCGGTGAGCTTAGTCCGCACTTGTCAAGGATGCCAGTGGATTGGTCGAGGGAGTCATCGCCCACCAACAGCTCTTCAAGTCATTGCTCCGGTATGGCCTATGGCCAGATGGGGTATGGATTTAATTGGTCCCTTTCCAGTAGCCAAGGGAAATCTAAAGTTCGCAGTGGTAGCTATTGAATATTTTTCTAAGTGGGTGGAAGCAGAACCCTTAACAGCTATCACTTCGAACAATGTATAGAAATTCTTCTGGAAGAACATCATTTGCCGGTTCGGAGTGCCTAGATACCTCACAGTTGATAATGGAACACAGTTCGATGCAGAACCCTTCAGGAAGTTTTGCGAAGATCTAGGCATTCAGCTATGTTTTGCTGCAGTAAGGCATCCTCAGTCTAATGGAGCCGTAGAGCGAGCCAATGGAAATATTTTATCAGGGCTAAATCGAAGAATAGTAGGATTAGCAAAGGGACTGTGGACCGAAGAGCTTCCGAAGATTTTGTGGTCCATTCGGACTACGCAAACAAGGTCCACAGGTTTTACTCCGTTCAGACTACTATTCGGAGATGAAGCTATGACTCCAACGAAGCTCAAAGGAGGATCATTTCGCAGCACCTCATCAAACTGATTGTATTCTTCTTCGTCTTCGACTCCATCAACTCCAACAATTCTTTCTTTTCCTGGAGCAACGATGTATTTTTTCTCATCTTTAGGATCAAGTATGTAAAATACTTGTGCCATGGATTGAGCGAGTATCCAAGGGTCATCTTTATAAGCCACCTTATTAAGGTCAACTATCGTAAACCCGTAATCATCCACCTCCACACCTTCTGGATGTCTGACCCACTGGCACTTAAATAAAAGGATTTCTATAGAGTTCCCGTAGTTAAGTTCCCATATTTCTTCGATGTATCCATAGTAAGCATTCTTTTGTCCAGTGCTATCTTCTGCTTCTCCTCTGACACCACTATTTTGGCGCTGACTCTTTTGATCCTTTGCTTTGGTATAGAATGTGAAACCATTGATGTCATACGCTTGCCATGTTTTAACCATGCTCAATGGACCATAAGACAATTTATTTATCATCATCTCTTCGTCGGTTTCTCCAATCGAAAGGTTAAGATCCCTCAGCCATGATGTGAAATGAATTTTGTGTTCTTTCATAATCCATTATTCATCGCGATCTTCATTCTTTTCACGAAGCTCTTGCAGGTGTTGTTCAACATATGGTCTCATAATCGCCAACTGATGCATTACACTGTAATGTGATTCTCTTATTGTTTGGTAACTATTGTCTCGTATGATTTTCCTGCCTTTAGTTCCTTTACCGGTGAGTCTTCCATGCTGCCAAGACACGGGAACTCCTATTGGTCTTCCATCTCTTATGTAATCTGTGTAGCACTCAATGACTTCCCCAGTCGTGTAGCCCTCTATCATGGAACCCTCTGGATAAGCACAATTTCGTACGTAATCCTTGAAGATAACCATTAGACGCTCATACGCATACATATTGTGCAGGTACGTTGGACCGAGAACAAATATTTGGTCTGCTATATGTATCATATAGTGCTCCATAATATCAAAATATGAAGGAGGAAAGCACATCTCAAGCTGACACAGTGTCTCCCTCATTTGTTTACGTAATTCATTATCTCTTCAGTGTCGATCACCTTCTTTGATATGACATTGAAGAAGTGACACATGCGTGTTATCACCATCTTCAGAAATGAATGTTTGATTCCTCTTACTGTGATGGCGATGAATAGCCCAAGCATAATATGACAATCATGAGGGTTGTAGCCGCTCATCCTCAAATCTGCTACGGAGACAATATTCTTTATATTCGTTGAGAATCTTGTTGGAACTCTAATTCCATTTAGACACCTGCAGATTGATCTTTTCTCATCAATTGTAAGGTTATAGCTAGCAGCCGAAAGGAAAAATTTTCCATTGGCCCTTTACTGTGGGTGAAGCTCGGGTCTAATTCCGAGAGTTTGAATGTCCCTTCGTACTTTGAGTCCATCTTTTGATTTGCCTGGTATGTCTAACAAAATACCGATGGTGCTTTCGAAGACATTCTTCTCAACGTGCATTGTATCGATAGCATGACCAATCTCCAACTCGTTCCAATAGGGCAAATATCTATAGAAGATTGACTGCTTTTTAAATGGAGCGTCCTTTGAAATTTTTTCAGATTTCTTCCTCTTCTTTCCAAAAACATCTTTGATATTCTTTACCATTTCGAATAGAAATTTGCCATCTCGATGTCGTGGAGGCTGTCCAAGCTCGATTGTACCGTCGAAATGGTTCCTATTTCTTCGATATTTGTGATTTTTTGGTAATAATCTGCGGTGTCGCATATATATCGTCTTAACGAATGATGGAAGATGAATAGATTCTGTATGGTCCACACACACTACACATGTTGTCTTTCCTTTAACCTGTCTTGTTAGGGACATGCGTCCTGGGTTGTCAGCTATGGTGCAAAAGATCATGGCTCTTAGATTGAAGTGCTCTTTCTTGTGCTCATCCCACACACAGACACCATGTTCCCATAGACGTTTCATATGCTCCATCAAAGCTTCTAGAAAGATATCAATGTCATTGCCAGGTTGTTTTGGACCAGAAATTAGAGTAGTGAGCATAAGGTATTTTCTTTTATGGCACAACCATGATGGAATGTTGAACAAGCATAGAAAGACTGGCCACGTACTATGTGGGTTCCTCATCTCACCGAAGGGATTCATTCCATCCGTGCTATGTCCCATCCTGATATTTCTAGGATCGTCCGAGAAATCTGGATTGGCCAGGTCAAATGATTTCCACTGCCTAGCATCCGCAGGGTGCCGAAGTTTTGCATACGTTTCAAGCGATCAATCACCGGTAGGTACCACATTACTAAGGCTGGAACTTTCCTCTCCGTCTTTTTTCCAGGATGGTCTTCAATAACATTTTTATTCCTCTTCTGCAACCTCTTATTATTCTTCTTCTAGTGGTCATTGTAGTCCTCCACACAGTCATTTGGACGTTTGTATCGACTTCTGTTGCTCTACGGACATCTCTCTAACAATCCATACTCTTTTCGATATAGGATAAAGTGGTTCGGGCATGCATGAATCTTCTGAACACCCAAAGTCAACGGACAAATCATCTTCTTTGCTTGGTACGTATCAGATGGTAGACCATTGGGTTTCGGCAAAACCTTTTTTAGGAGTTGTAAAAGATCTGAAAAACTAGTGTCAGACCATCCATTGCTGGCCTTCAGTTTCATAAGCTCAAGAATTGTGTACAACAAAGTATACTGCTTATCGCATCCGTCACGTTCCTCGTAAAGAAGGTTTTTTGATGCTTTGTCAAGTGCTTCAAAGTTATTGTATCCTTTGGTTGTAGTTCTCTGCAACAGCACCTCAGGCGCAACATTTCGCATCAGTTCCTCCACATCAAAGGCATCATCATCATCATGTTGATCAACATCATCATGTGTTATGTCGGATGTATGATCACAGCCTCTTCTATGTTGATGAGCATCTTGCGGCACATTAGAATCTTCAGGAGGATTTTGGCCCATCTCACCGTGTTTTGTCCATATATAATAGTTCTTCACGAAACCATTTTTCAGCAAGTGAAATCGTATGGTTTCACGATCTGAACACGGATACATCGCTTCGTTTCTACAAACTTTACAAGGACAATATATTGTCTCTTCACTCTAACGGGAAGCATATTGTGCGGCAGCTTCAGTAAATTCAGTTACTCTGTTAAAATATGCCACCACATCTCCGTCATTGGACGAGTACATCCAGGACCTGTGCTCCATCTAAAACATATATTATTTGAAAAAATATTAATAAATTTTAGTAATTTACAAATTGAAAATATATTGATTTATTATCTCTCATAACAACATTAATTAAAAATGCTTTAATTCAAACTATGTATTAAGCAGAAAAAAAATATTAAATAAATTAACTACATTGGTTTTCTCTCTCCAAACAACATAACTCTAGATCTATAATCATAAATCAAATTAAAAAAGAGATTAAAATGACGTAAATCAATATACAAGTGATGAATAATTGTGAGGAGGGTCATATTTGTTCATTTGGGAGAAGGAAACACTGTAAATGGAAGATTATTTGAAAATTTCTATTCACAAACCCTAAACTAGTAAAAAGATAATAACTCATTGTATACATGATTAAATACAAAATAAATGTGAGATTCGGCATGGATTTACCTCCTAGAATGAAATCCTTCAAAAGAAACGAAAACAAAGCCTCCCCCCTCTTTATCTAGATTTTTGTCGCCATTGTACGGACAAAATTAAATGCGAACTCCGGTAGAGCTCGGGGAGGAAGAAGCTACGCATTTATAGCTAGAATAGTAGTGGCGGTCCCAAGTGATGTCATCAATACTTTAGTGGCAGACAGCTTAGCAGCGGCGGGCAGCACCAGCACCCGCCACTACTATTGGTAAAATAGTGGCGGTCCGGGAAGATGTCAGCATCGACCGCCACTACTTTACCAATAGTAGTGGCGGGCGCTCGTGCTACCGTCAGCACCAGCAACTGTAGTGGCGGGCATCTAATGGCCCGCCACTACACTGGTTTTGCCCAACGCCACTACAATGACGTTTTGTAGTAGTGCAACTCCTCCCGCGAGCCGGCGTGCGGCGGTCACCCTGGGTTGCTTCGAGGCCATCAGCCAAGTCTTCAGCCGCACCGACACGCATCGAGCGCATCGGAGCCGCTCCGATGCCAACCCCGAGCTCCGTAGCTTCGGAGCAACCCTGAGGCTTCGGAGTACCTCCGAAGCATTCGAAGCGGATAGTCGATTCGCTGCAAGCGCCCTGGGTCTCACCTTGAGTTGATTTCCTATAGGATTAACCATCGGTATTATCTTGTGCGCTTCCTTCCTTTTCTTCCGTTCAGGGCCTTTGAGTAGAAAGAAGCGAGGGACTACTGTTGGGGGAGATAATCCCGATGGAGATTAGGAGCGTGAAGGACGGGAGCGCTGTTCGAAGGAAGGGCTTCGTTAGCCAGAGGCCGGATGCCCCTTTCTGGAGGTGTCGAAGGACCTGAAGACCGGAGGCCCGAGGCCTCCGGAGGCTGCGAAGCAGGCAAGAGGGGCCTCGTAGTTGCGAAGCAGGCAGGAGGCTGGAGCCAAGTCCTCCGAAGGTGCGAGGGGTCCGACACCAGGACAAAAGACCAGGGACCAGTTTAGTCAAAGTGGTCTAGGGACAGGATCACAATAGTCTACGCTGCATCTGGCGCTGCTGCAATGCCAAGAATTGCTGATACGCTGTCAGGGTTACGCTTTTTGTTTGTACTATGGGGCTGCCATTCTTGTCTGTACTATAGGCCTGTGTTAGGTAGTGCTACTGCCAGGAGGATTTTGGAAGTATCGGACCCCCAACCGGGCTCCTCTATAAATACTTCCCTTCCCCCTGTTGTAAGGACACGAGATCCCAGAATACAGCTTTGAGCTTAGCCTCTCATTACACACACATTCTCAAACCTGTTGGTTTAGTCCGCTGCTCCAATAGATACCATATTGAAACTTCTGATCAGTAAAAAATTCCCTGATTCTAAATCAGAACTTCTAGATCGTCGGAACTTCTGATACCATATTAGAACTTCTAAAGCAACATTTGCTCTCTATGTCAAGACGGGAAAATAACTGGAACTTCTGATACTTCCTATTGGAACTTCTGATCCATGGAATTTTCTTGGGCATAACCTTCAACCTCCCACTTGCACAAGAACCAATTCTTTGCATGTTTTTAATCCATCCCCTTAAGTGTGTGACCCGATAGGTTCATACACTAATATCTGTTTACGAAAACCGTTTCCGACACACTGATCAATAGTGGTACCTAACAGCACATATTGACCCCTGAAAGCGTACACAATCAAATTTTCATGAACCTTGATATACTCAAGCACTAGTCCCTTTACAACACGCCATCAGTCAAGCTCAAGGCGAGATACGTGCCACCCTTTTTGGTTAACTTGACATTTTCACTCGATCAAGTATCAGATTAAAATCATGACTATTCCTTATTCATAGTGGCATGGCCATGCACTTTTCCAATCCAATACCTCGAGGGGCCTAGAGACGACTCTCCCGTTATTAGGAGGGGTAAATTCCATCTTGACCGCTCATATCCCAAGACATGTTTCACACCACACCTGAAAACAACACTTATTGCTACCCTGTTACGGACTAGCATTAAGAAGCATCTAAGTGTGTCACTACACATTCTGGAATCAAATGACGATCTCAGGTCCAAGGACTCTGCAGGTACACCATTTGAGGTGACAACTGTTGGCACATAACAATCTCAGCATCATCTCAAGTGGGTCTGTCCAACACCATATTCACCAACATGTGTCCACATCACTGATTTGACATATCTATGTCTATGATCTGTGAAACACAATCATCAATCAGTCGGATGTACTAATCCATGTATCATCACTGTCCCACATGATGACTAGATTAGGGACCGTTTTGAACAACATCGTCATAAAGCAAATAGTTTCACATAACAAGTCATACTTATTAATTAAATGCAAACGATATTTATTCAAGGAACAAGATAACAATTATCCTCATACATTAGCATAGACTCTACCAACATCTTCCACAAACATATGACTTGCCCACGCAAGTATCTAATACCCATGGAGCTCATATTCGCCTCATGCTTGGGCTGTGGAAGAGGGTTCATCAACAGATCCGCCATGTTCAAATCCGTGTGCACCTTGCAAATCTTCACATCACCTCTCTCAATGATCTCACGGATCAAGTGATATTGCCGAAGTATATGTTTGGATTTCTGGTGCGCTCTAGGCTCATTGGCTTGCGCAATGGCACCACTATTATCACAATAGAGGTCCACTGGACTGGACGCACTAGGAACAACATCGAGCTTAGAAACAAACTTCCTGATCCAAAAAGCCTCCTTCACTAGTTCTGAAGTAGCGATATACTCAGCTTCTTTCGTAGCATCGTCCACCGTCTCTTGCTTGGAACTCTTCCAACTCACTGCGCCTCCATTGAGGAAGAACACAAAATCAGATTGCGATCGAGAATCATATTTATTGGTTTGAAAGCTAGCATCTGTGTTACCACTTACAACGAGCTCCTCTTCACCACCGTAAACCAGGAACATTTCCTCAGTCCTTCTCAAGTACTTGTGGATACTCTTTACTACATCCTAGTGACTTTCACCTGGGTTCAATTAGTACCTGCTCATAACACTAGAGCATATGACACATCTAGGCGTGTACATAGCATGGCATACATGATGGATCCAATTGCGGAGGCATACGGGATCGCACTTGTTGGCACAAAAGATTACGCTAATAGGTTTAGGAAACTAAGTGTTTGACAAACGAAGTGTTTGTTTGAGTAAACTATTCCAAGCCTCCGAGATGGATAATAGCTTGAGATAGTTCAAACTGTGTATTGAATATCTGAGTATTCGATACCATTTACTGAGTGAAGAGGGGTATTTATAAACCAAATACATGGGAAAAGACTTCTTTACCCTCTAATTACAACCAACTAAGAAGATATTGTTTAATATTCTTCATAGGGGTAAAAAATAAACGACTAGTCTAATTAGTGAGAAGATAAATCTTCTATCCTTGCTGGCAACCCCCCTTCGGGTGAAGAGTCTTCGGGAGGCTCCTTGCGCTGAAGCCTCAATGGAGTTATCAGCTGTATAGGGCTCCGAATCCAACATAGTCTTGATGCTTTTAGGATCTTCGGAGACAAGTTTCTGACTTCGTTTCTTCTACTTGTGTTGACATAAAAGTGTCCTTGGCTTCTGGAGGATGAAATATTTCCCCCAATAGTAGCCCCTCGAATACTTCTCTCCGAATTGTCTATGCAATGAAGAGGGCACTATATGCAAGAAAATAATTTCATGCTTATAATTTAGAAGGGAACTTGAAAAACTTTACCATCCTTAAAAACATTTGGAAGTTGAGGGTCTTCGGACCAATTTCTGTGCGGAGACATCCATGAAAATGGCTTCAGAGATAGACCCTTTGCAGAGCTAATATAGCCATTAGTCTTGAAGGCCGTTAGACTTCAGAGACGTTAGACTCAGAAATAGAGCCGTTACTCTCTAAGGGGGCTAACGGTCGATTCATCTTTGTAGGTTGTAACTTCTCATGAAATGTTTTTACAAATTATGACGGTATCGGGGACGTAACATGGCAACCAGACGGCGTATTGTAATGTACAGTACAAGGAATCCATGCTATAAATAAGAAAGTAAAGTTAAATTTCGGATACTTTATCGACTGCTTTCACATTTCACCTTTCTTCTTCCTGAGCTCATCTTCTCAAACTCTCTTTTTCTCCGATGGTGAAGACAAGCCACAAAGCTCTCGTCCTAGCTTCATCCTTGGCCCGGCAGCAAGCGATGGCGGCGGTAGCGGTGGCGGGGCCTTCAGATAACCCTCGCCCAGCTGGTCGTCATGACATCCATCCGGCGTCTGCCAAGTAAACGGATCAATCGTATTTCTTGGGGGCATCGTCATGCTCGAAGAAGTCGATTGCTGCAACAATCACCAGGAAGATGGGGCTTAGAGTTAAGGTGCGCCATCGTGGGGGTGAAGTGATCCCGGAACCACGTGCCAGAGAGGTAGTGGTGTTCGAGGCGTTCTTCGAAGCCGGATTGGGACTTCCAGTAGTGGATTTCCTCTCCGAGGTACTGAGGTTGTTCCATGTCACCTTGCCCCAACATTCCCCAAATGCAATTGCTTGTTTGGCCATCTTCGAATGGGCAATGTGGGCCGAAGGATGCGCCAGGAGAGCGGAGATCTTCATAGCTCTCCATAAAGCTTCGTGCCAGCCGAATACCATCATCGGAGTCAGAGGGGAGAAGATGGTGATCGCCTTCAGGAGCATCAACTTCCAACTCCGCGACGAGTTCCAGGACCGGTTCCCAGCGAATGCCATCAATGATAGATGGTACTTCGACTGGATTCTTCACTGGTTCTACGCTGAGGTAGGAACGGACTACGCCTTGGTTGCACCCTTGGAGGGCATGTTTTACCGAAGGGAGGCAGAGGTCCAACTGGACCCAAGCCAGCTTCAAGTCCGCCTCGGATTGTTGCACTCCGTAAGTAATCGCATGAGCATGTGTGACTTGGCGGAGGAGTTCATCGGACCCTGAATCCCTCCTCTGATGGATGCTTGGCCGATCAACTTCGAGGAAAACCCGGAGGGGGGACCTCGGGAGATCCCTTCAAGCTCCACAGGTAAGCTTTTCATATATCTGCATCAAAGTGTTTTGCACACATTATCGATTTTACATAAATGACTTAATCAAAATGATATCTTATCTTTCAGCTCCGCGTGTGACCTTTACTCCGGAACAAATCGTCTGAGCTGCGGAGAAGGTTCTTGGAGCCCCTACGCCTGTTGAAAAGGAGTAGAGGGTGAAGTTGGTTGAGACTTGGGAGCGGTTCAACCGAGTATGGAGTGTACTCGGAGTTGAACCCCCAACCCTTCCAGATTGGTCCGCCTTCGACCAGGCTCCGAAGAAAAGGAAAGCGGAGGCCAGATCTTTGGGTCTAGTGAAGACTCATACGAAGAAGGTGGTCTGAAAGCCAAAGGCCCTTACTACTTCGAAGTCTCCTGTCTTGTCGCTTGAGGAGCCATGCTAAATAGCGTGGGCCTCATGGCTCCAGATGTGATGAGTCATTGTCAACGATAGTCAAAGAGGACTGAAAAGAGACAGAAGACCTGCTGCGTCTGGGCCGCGTGTGACTCAGGTACATGGGCAGCGAGCGATTGTCGGGTAGAGGGGCCGCGAAGTCGGGTTGGCCCAATCCGGGTACATGGGCTAGGAGCAGCAGAGGATCCACTGAACTATTGACCGGGATTGACTCAGGTACACGGGTGGCGAGTGATTGCCGGGCTGAGGGAGCCGCGGAATCGGGCCGGCCCAATCCGGGTACCCGGTGCGAAGACGGTGGACGCTTTGTCAGTTTCGGCGCAAAACTGACGACCGTTGATTTCGGATCTGACCGTCCTGAGGCGAAGCCGTAGCTGCTACGAAAGCTCCGCATCAGGACAAGTTACCTTTATTTAGGTTTTTACTATTTTTCCTTTAGGCCCACAGTCTGTCAGTCGAGTCTGTAAAAATTCCTAAGGGCATTTCGGTCTTTTCCATTTTTATTCAGCGTCTGTAAAAAACCCTAGGGGTATTTCTGCATTTTTCCTTTTAATGGGCTGCCTATAAATAGGCCCCAATATCCTAGGGTTAGGGCACCCATTTTTGAAATACACTTTCCCAAATTTCTGAAATTGTGGGTCACTTTTTGTGTTCTTCTTCCTGGTTCTTCCTCCGCCACCGGCGTGTACTTCTTCTCTGCCGCCAGCATTTTTCCACCGCCGCCACTTCTACGACGCGTGCAGGCTCGACAGTGTCTCTGCCTCGTGCAGCGCAGCGGCGTGCAGCACAGCTACGCAGCTAGCCGCACCTAGTTGCAGGCTGGATAGCGCTTGCGTGCGGCAGCGCACAAGCCGCTAGGCTACGCACGGCGAGCAGCAGCAAGGCAGCTTGGAAGTTGTGCTTCAGGTTGGAAAATCAAGGACACACGCCGTGGTTTGCTTTGGAAGCAAATCTACGTGGGCCCCACAATCAGATTGATATCAGGAGCTTCTAGGAAGACAGGCACAATGTGTTTAACGAACACGCGATAAGCTACAGGAAGCCGCAACTTGGAGTTCGTGCAGCGAGCGAAGAAGAACAGTACTCAGCGCACGCAAATCGTGGTATTACTGTAGCATGCTCTCTCATTTTTAATCTTCCTATATCTGCAGTATTTTTGCTTAGAAAAATCTTTCATTTTAAATCATATATTCCAGTTTAGTTCATCTGTGATTAATCGTTTTATTAAGTTCTTTTATTTCAAAATGCATTAGATATTCACTGATAAATTTATGAGCACATTTTATTTACTGCATTTATTTTTGATCAGTTTAAATGCGTTAAATAGTGTGTCTGCTTTACTAGATGAACTTCCTATAAACTGTGAATATTCTGCTTGTGTTTGATGGATCATCTGTGTTGTGGTAAAACTTTTGTGAAGATGGCGTTCGTTCTGTGATGATATTTTAATCTGCCTTTAAGCACTGTGTTGGGTATTGGGAGCAGGCCATTTTCGATTAAGACACCGGTCATTTTTAGGCTAGATCATTTTATGTCTTGTTGATCTGTTTACTTTTCCTTGCTAGTTCTGTCGAGGTACGTTGGGTATTGGGAGCAGGCCATTGATTCGAAAGAATTTTTTAGGCGCCCATTCACCCCCCCTCTGGTCGCTACTTTCGGTCCTACAAGTGGTATCAGAGCTTGGTTAGATTTTTTTCCATACCTTAACCGGTTCTAAACCACAGTAGTGATCATGATGTCTCCTGGCAAGGTCCCGTCCTTGGAAGCTTATGGCTATAATTATTGGAAGACTCGCATGCGAGCCTATCTGATGAGCCAAAGCTCGGACATCTGGGACATCTGTATTCACGCTACTTTCACAGTGTTGCCTGTTGATGAGCGTGATTCTCCGGATATCATTGCCCAACATCAGAACAACAACAAAGCAGTGAATATTCTATTTTCTGGTTTAGGTCCCACTGAATTTGAGCATGTGAGCCATCTCTCCACTGCGAGAGAGATCTGGGCTACCCTCCAGGCACACCATGAGGGGACAGCTCAGGTCAAAGCTCGACTCTATCAGACCTACCGGCGTGAATATGAGAATTTCACACAGAAGCCGGGTGAATCTGTTGAAGCCTTGTTTGGTCGCTTTCAGTCGATCATCAACAAGCTTCGGGACAACAAGGGTGAGGGTGTTCAGTTAGTCTCAGATCACGAGCAGGCCCTCAAGGTTCTCCATACCTTGGACCCAAAGATCTAGGAGATCAAGGTATCCTCTATCGTTGAGAGCACTTCTTACGATACCTTGACAATTTCTGAGTTGTTTAGCAAGCTGAAGGCCACTGAGGTAGATATACAGCTGAGATCAAATCTCACTGGTTCTGGATCAAAATCCCTGGCACTTGCTACACCTTCTGTTGATCCCTTTGCTGTGAGCTGTGCTGGGTTCTCCTTGATGTCTATCACTGAGGACCAGCTTGAGTTGTTGGGAGATGATGATTTGTGTCTTTTTAACAACCGGGTGCGTCGTGTTTATGACAAAAGAATGATCAAGAGACACGGCACAAAATTCGGGTGCTTTGAGTGTGGTGATCCAGGACACTTCATCGCCGACTGCCCCAAGCGCAATGGACACAAGAAGGGCACCGGTGGTGGCTTCCACGACTCCGGCAAGCACGACAGCTCCTCCTTCAACAAGGGCAAGCCAAAGACCAGATTGTTCAGAAAGGCCCTGAAGGACTACCGGCGAGAGAACAAGAAACGCGACAAGGCCTTCTTCGCTGAGATGGAGAAGAGCTACTCCAAGCGGTCTACGTCTTCTTCCTCTTCATCGAGCTCAAGCGATGAGGAGATTGTCATCAGGAAGGGGAAGGACAAGGACGATCCAGCAGGCCTTTGCTTCATGGCCTTCGGGGACAGACCGAAGAGCCGCTCACATCAGCGCCGAAGATCCCGCAAGAGTTTCTGCTCAATGGCTCTTGGGGATAAGGAAGAAAAGAGCTCCTCCGATGACTCCGACGACGACGACAACAAGGTATCATCTTATGAACGCGAAATCGTTGATTTACTTGAAAGCAATCGTCAGGAGTTAAAATATCGGGAAAAACTGCTTAGAGGGGCCAAGAAGAGGATAGATGAATTAGAGAGTGAGCTTGCCGTAGCCAACGGCAGAATTGAGAGTCTATCTTCTTCCCCTTGCTTGGGTGATAGCAGTGAGTGCCCTAAGTGTGAGGTGCTTCTGTGTGACCTGTCGACTCTGAAGTCTAGGTACACAGAAAGGGTTGATGAGAGGGACGCTTTGGCCACTGAGCTTGAAAGCGCTCAGCTGGAGCTGAAAGATGCTCAAGCCACTGTCGTCGTACCCTGTGCTGATTGCCCATCTCATCTTGCTAGTTTAGCTGAGCTGAAAGCCAAGGACGATGAGCATCTGGGTGATTTGGAGAGAATGAGAGCTGAGCTTGCGCAGACTAGGCTAGAGCTTGAGACATTGTCAGTTCCACCCACTGTCTGTGAGAACTGTCTGTCTCTTAGACTTGAGTTAATTAAGCTAAACGCCGAGAAGTCTGTCCAGGTAGATAGTGAGTGTGAGACCTGCTTGTCTCAGGTGGAGGTACTAGCATCCTTGAGAGAGGAGCTAGCTGATTCTCAGAATGAGAACTTTTACCTCCGGTCTATCCTGAGTTGGATCAGTGCCAGGGAGCCACAACTCGGCATGATGATCCAGCAGTTCAAGAGGCAGGATGGGTTTGGGGTAGGTTATACCTACACCAAGGTTGACTTTGAGAGTACCATTAGCCGGGCAATGGAGTGGAGTAAAATGACTCCTGAGCAGAGATACCCTAAGATTCAGTCCACTGAGTCTTCCCAGGCTTGTCAGCCCAAGGATGGAGTGATCCATGAACCACCCAAAGCTCCACCCAAGAAACCCATCTGGATTCCAAAGCCCAAACTCCTCCACACTTCTCTAGACTCTCTTCCTTGACCCTCTCAACCCAAGAAGACTACACCGAACACCACTAAGCCCAAGAACCCCAAGCCTCAACCACATCCCAAGAAGCCCACCTATCATTGTGAGTATTGTCAGAGAGATGGGCATCTTGCGGAGTTTTGCTTCAGGAGGAAGCGGGTTGAGAGAGCTCGTGGTGGTCAGGAGCAGTTCTACCAGCAGGGTGGTAGACTGCGTGTTCCTCGACGCGGGGAGAGGCTGGAGGCCAGGCCGCGTTGTGTAGGTGGTGGTAGAGGAGACGACTTTCTTGCTCGTACTCCAGTTGGTGGTGGTCGTTCCGGCAGAGCTCCAGACTTTTTTGGCTACGGTCCTGGATCTCGTGGCCGAGGCTTTAGGCAGAACCGAGGACCGCGCTTTGAGCCGCGTTTTGGTCCAAACTTTTCTGATGATTTCTGCTTTCCGTCTTTTGAGCAGATGGCTCGACACTGGTTTAGCTCTTTTGCTAAACCCGGTGCCGGACCATTTGCTCCCACTTACAACCACTGATTGTGCAGGATCGGGGACTGGAGGACGTTTGGATCATGGACTCAGGATGCTCTCGCCACATGACGGGACATCGCAGATGGTTCTCCAGTCTCACTCCCCCGAGCTCCAAAGAGTACATCACTTTCGGGAACAGTGGTCAAGGGAAAGTAAGTGGCATTGGCTCAATTCGCATTTCAGACCATTTTTCTCTGAAGAACATTGCTTTGGTTGGAAACTTGAACTTCAATTTGATTTCTGTTTCGCAACTTCTTGAGGATGGTTTGGAAGTGCGTTTTAAGAAGGGCAATTCTTCTGTGTTTGATTCTAGAGGGTCTTTGATTTGTAAGATCTTACCTTTCTCGCTGTTTGATTGCTGTATCTTATTCTGAGCTCTGGAAGTGGCATAGGAGGTTAGGTCATTTGAGTTTTGATCTGCTAGTCAGGTTAAGCTCTATGGACCTCATCCGAGGATTGCCCAAGCTTAAAATGGAGAAAGATCTAGTTTGTCATCCCTGTCATCATGGGAAAATGGTTGCCGCTTCTCACTCACCTGTGACTCAGGTGATGACTTCGTATCCGGGCGAGCTGTTGCACATCGACACTGTCGGTCCAGCTCGGGTACGCTCAGTCGGTGGGAAGTGGTACGCACTTGTGATTGTTGACGACTTTTCTCGATTCTCGTGGGTTTTCTTTTTGGAGTCTAAGGATGAGACTTTTCACTTTGTTCATCACCTGATCCTGAAGCTGAAGAACGAGAACAATGGTCGGATGCGAGCAATTTGCTCCGACAACGGCTCTGAGTTCAAGAACTCTCAATTCGTCAGCTTCTGTAGTGATCAGGGTCTTGACCATCAGTTTTCTGCTCCTTACACTCCCCCACAGAACGGCGTTGTGGAACGAAAGAACCACACGCTAGTCGAGATGGCCAGGACGATGCTCGATGAGCACAGGACTCCTAGGCGCTTTTGGGTTGAAGCCATGAACACGGCTTGCTATCTGGCCAACCTCATTTTTCTTAGAGCTTACCTACGTAAGACCTCATATGAGTTGCGGTTTGGCAGACAGCCCAAGGTGAGCCACTTGCGAGCGTTTGGCTGCAAGTGCTTTGTGCTCAAGAAGGGAGGGCATTTGGACAAGTTTGAGTCTCGTTGCTGGGATGGTGTTTTTCTTGGTTACGCTTTGCATTCTCGAGGTTTCCGTGTTTGGAACCTCGAATCTCAGCAGCTTGTCGAGACTTGCGAGGTTTCTTTTGATGAGTCCTTGCCTTCTTTGAATCCTTCTTTTGAGCTTTCTGGTGATGGTGAGCTGGGAGAGTCCATCTTCGAGGAAGATGAGGATACTCCAGCTGCTGATGAGGGTGGGCCTTCTGCACCTCCTGCAGAGCCCACACCTTCTGAGACTTCGACTGAGGACGAGGGCGGACCTCTGGTCACTTCTTCCACTTCGATCGAGCCCCCTCAGTCGAGTCCAGAGGTGCCAGCTGCTGACTCCGGAGAGGTGACTTCAGATCACCAGGGATCCCGAGCAGTTCAGCATGATCACCCCTCAGAACTCATCATCGGTGATGTGTCTACAAGAACTTTGCGTTCATCTGTTGACTCTCTTGCTGTGTTTGCTGAATCTGCTTTTGTTGCATCTTTTGAGCCCAGAGACGTTTCTCATGCTCTTTCTGATTCTAATTGGATTAATGCCATGCAAGAAGAGCTTGAGAATTTTGTCCGCAATTGGGTTTGGACACTAGTAGAGCTGCCACCAGGATGCAACCCCATAGGCACCAAGTGGGTGTTCAAAAACAAGCAAGGTGAAGATGGGGTTGTGGTGCGCAACAAAGCTCGACTAGTTGCCCAGGGTTTCTGCCAGAAGGAAGGTATTGATTTTGAAGAAACCTTCGCTCCTGTTGCCCGTCTTGAGTCCATTCGCATTCTTTTAGCTTTTGCCGCTTCGAAGGGTTTTAAGCTCTTTCAAATGGATGTCAAGAGTGCTTTTCTGAACGGGTATATAGAGGAGGATGTTTATGTTAGGCAGCCCCCATGGCTTTGAGAACCCTAAGTTTCCTCGACATGTTTTTAAATTGCAAAATGCTTTAAATGGGTTGAAGCAAGCCCCCAGGGCTTGGTATGACCGATTAAAGCAGTTTTTGTTGGGAAAGGGATTTGTGATGGGTTCTGTGGATAAAACTCTCTTCTTGCTCAGAGATGCTTCAGATTTTTTAGTCGCTCAGATATACGTGGATGATATTATCTTTGGTAGTACTACTAATGATCTTGTGTCCAAGTTTTCTGAGCAGATGCACAGCGAGTTTGAGATGAGCCTCATGGGTGAGCTCAAGTTCTTTCTAGGGCTCCAGATCAAGCAGAACAAGGACGGCACCTTCATTCACCAGGGTAAGTATACTCGGGACATGTTGAAGAAATTCGACTTTGGTGGAGAGCTGAAGCCTCAGATGACCCCAATGGGTACATCTGGGGGCCTGGACAAGGACGAGAGCGGTGTCAAGGTCAATGTTGGACCGGAAACGGCGACCAGAGGGGGGGTGAATGGGAGCTTTTAAAATTTCTGGCTAAAACTTAGCCTTCGGTTCTGTTCTGTCTTCTGCGGAACAGGCTTCGAACACTACCTTCGAAGGTCTGGTTCGGAGGTACTGCGACAGCTCCGAACACAGGCTTCGTAGGAGCAAAAGTTCGAAGCCAAGAAGACTTCGCTCCACTAACCACCCTCGAAAATCTACTCTGCTAAGTCAGTGCAGGCTCCGCACACGAGGTGCTCCGAGCAGGCTTCGCACTTCACCCTTCGCACGAGTGGACAGCCCTCTGAGGACTTCGACCAAGCACTTGGCGGCAGCAACTGGTGCTGGGCTTCGTACGCGAAGGTCTACACGCACACAAAATGGACTACGCTAAGGGCTTCGACACAGGAAGCACTACGGGAAAAGAACAGGGCTTCGCTAGTAAGCAGCGAGGTCTTGCCTCGTGTTACACAGAGCGACAGCCCACTGAAAAGCACACTTCGCGGGAAAAACACTCTTCGCCAGCACAGGCTTCGGTGAACTAAAAACTAGCGAGGTATGCAAAACGAGCTCAAGCAAAAGCACACGAAACAGGGCTTCGCCGCTTGAACAAAGAACACAGAAAAAAGAACTCTCAGGATGTATTCAATTGAAGTGTATGGCTACCGGAGCTCAACAGTAAATGCTCAAAGTGTTAAATGTTACCTACCGAGCCCCCATATTTATAGCCCACGGCTTCATCCTAAGGAAGTGACTACTTTACCCCTAGGGTTTACATCCATTTTGTCTCTACAGAACTAAGGGGTACAAAAGGTAGTCCACCTTTATTTTGGAGGCTTCTCTGTCAGCTGCAGAGGGGACAGTGTCAGCCTTTTTCAGAACAGACAGTGTCAGCCTTTACAGTGTTGACTTCTGGAACCTCCCTTCGCACGCGAGGGGTGCGGAAGCTTCGGCGAGAAGCCTGCAGCCTGTTGGCCTTCGCTCCGCCGAAGAAGTCCTTCGATACAGTGACGGTTTTGAGCCGAAGCCGTCAAAGCCCCTTGGGCCTTCGCACCACCACCTCCGGAGTGGATCACAACGGCTTCGCAGCTACTCCGAGCTCGAACACCGTCCGTCCGTGTACCGAAGCCATGCATGGCCGAAGCACCACAAGACAACCTCACTCCGAAGCCCCACCTTCGGAGTACCACCCTTCGAAGTCCCTCCTTCGTCCAAGGCCTCCGCATGAAGCATTCCATGAGCACTCCGTCGCAGTGTCTCACTCCGAGCACACTTCTCGACGAGCCTCACCCGGACCATGCCTTCGATGCGCCTCGACTTCTGAGACCTTCGTCGGGTACCTTCGAGTGTCTCCCTCCGGAGCACACTTCGAACTCCTTGCCTCCGCAGAGGACTTGTTCCACCAACTCCGAAGTCACTCCATTCGGAGTACCTTCGAAGTGCCTCACCTCCGAGGACTTTTTCTCGGAGTACCTTCAGCCGGAGCCGCGCTCCGCACTCTCTGCCTTCACCTGGCACGCCTCGACCCGAGGACCGACCCGGACCACCTTCGCAGCCACCGTGACGGAGCTCCCCGCTTCCCTGGCATCAAGCCACCCGCTTGACCCAGGTTCACCTGGCTCGAACCCTGTCCGTCGCCTCCGAAGTCCCTGCGCACCACCGACAAGCAAACAAGTGTATCCAGTACTCCGGAGACCTCTCCGGGTTAGCAACCTCCGGCACACACTCCGGTGTACCGCCCAAAGTACCGAAGCCATCGGTACGAACCCTGTCATCGTGTACTGCCGGACCCCTCCGACAAGTACACTCCGCTGCAACAGCTGCAGCAAGCAACCACCGAACACCCTTCGGTAACACACCTCCGAACACCCTTCGGAGGTACCCTTCGAACAGAGGGTAAAAGTCTGTCAATCACTCATCACAAAACACCGAAACCACCCTTGGTTTCTCAATCTCCCCCTTGATGAGTGCATTGACAACCAAATCCAATTTCAAGAAAAATGAAAAGCTTTCAGCACACAAGTGACCATAAAAACTCAGAAAAGAGCCAAAGCATGTCACTTGATAAAATTTTTCTCCCCCTTTGTAACGAAGTAAAAGCCCTTTTTGGCAAATCTCCCCTTGATAAATACTCCCCCTGAGTTAAGCAAATTTTTCTCCCCCTTTATGTCAAAAATTCTCCCCCCTTTTTTAAAAAAAAAATTATGCCTTCTTGCGGCAGAGAACATAGCAAACCTCTCCGGAATTTCTCCCCCTTTGGCAATGCAAGCATCAAGGAGCATTCAAAAGATGCAAAGCTTCGACATGAATAGAATTGCAAAGACATATAATGCAAAAATATGCCAAAATTAACACAAATGATCATGTGCTCAGCTCAATTTAACAATCTGTGAAACAAGATGATGGCATGTGATTTTGTCATTTTGAAGTAAAAGCATCACCACTTTATCAAAGCAGCTAGACAAGAGAAGGCAAGGACTGCGCAAAGCTAACAAATTCTACCTTAGATAGACAAGTCTTGTTCAAAAGGAGCTGTGAAAGCAAACTTGATGAGCAATTAATTTTGCTGTTCTTTTTCTTAATGCCAGGGGTTATTTGTTTGTCCACCTTATACTTTCCAATCAAGCCAAGCCTAGGCATAAAAGCCATCTGAAGCTTAAGGCGGTGATTTTGGCATACACTACACTATCCCAGTTCAGACCAAAGTGCAATGGTAAGCAGTCTAGAATAGAGTAGTGCGACAAACAAACCCTCCTGGATCTTTTCATTTAAACCAGGCAAATCATGGATTTTTGATTTTGATTCAGATGAATGAAATATTTTGATGAATATCCATGAATAATGAACACATTTTTCAAGATGCAAATTTTAGCATCCAAGGAACAGTGTCTTGCTGTCAAGTAGATAAAAGATAGCTAAAAGCAGTCCAGCCTAAACAAGCTAGATACAAGATTGTGCGGTGAGCAAGTTTTGATTTTAGAAAATAAAACATCATGCACAAACAATGTTCCAGACATATTTCATAGAGCTGAGCTGTCATGATTTCTTTGAATTAAAAGCAGGCATATAATAGCAAAAGATGTAAGTGCAATTCCACACATAATGAGCATATGCAAGACAATTAAAATCAGCTCCTCCTCACAAAATGCCGTAAGGGTGACAAATGCCAAGTTCCCCACGCAAGTAAGCAAATCGAGATGCATCGAGGGGTTTTGTAAAAATATCGGCAAGCTGGTGTTGAGTATCAACATATTGAAGTTCAATATCACCCTTCTCATTGTGATCTCTGAGAAAATGATACCGTACATCAATGTGTTTGGTTCTGGAGTGCTGAACCGGGTTGTTTGCAATACAAATAGCACTAGTGTTATCACAGAAAAGTGGAACACTCTTATAATCTAACCCGAAATCCCGCAAAGTGGAAACCATCCACAAAATCTGAGAGCAACAGCTAGCTGCAGCAACATATTCGGCCTCAGCCGTTGATTGTGCAACACTAGACTGTTTGCGGGAAGACCAGCAAACCAGAGACGTACCCAGAAAATGACAAGTACCAGAGGTACTCTTCCTATCAATTCTACACCCAGCAAAATCCGCATCTGAATAACCTCTAAGACATAAAGATGAAGACGATGAATACCATATGCCAAATTCAAGGGTGTGTTTGAGATACCTTAAGATGCGCTTAACCGCTTGGCGGTGCGAAGCTCGTGGTGAAGCCTGAAAACGAGCGCACAGACACACAGCGAAGTGTATGTCCGGCCTCGTGGCAGTCAAGTAGAGGAGGGAGCCGATCATGCTCCGGAACTCCTTCTGATCTACGGCTTCTCCATCTTCGTCAGGGTCCAATGCTACAGATGTAGCCATTGGAGTGGCGAGGGGCTTCGCATCGGACATGTCAAACTTCTTGAGCAGGTCCCTGGTGTACTTCGTCTGGTGGACGAAGGTACCTTGTTTGCTTTGCTTGATTTGCAAACCAAGGAAAAAGGTGAGTTCACCCATCATAGACATTTCAAACTCCCTGCTCATGGTATCTGCAAACTCGGCAACCAAAGCATGAGAAGAGCCACCAAAGATGATATCATCCACATAAATCTGAACTAGGAGGAAATCTTTGCCATGCTTGAGAGTAAACAAAGTTTTATCAACAGAGCCCATCAAATACCCTCGCTCAAGCAGAAAAGACTTAAGTCTATCATACCAAGCCCGAGGGGCCTGCTTGAGTCCATAAAGAGCCTTATGAAGTTTCAGGACTTTATGTGGGTACTTGGGGTTTTCAAAACCAGGGGGTTGTTTTACATAAACATCTTCACCTATGAAGCCATTAAGAAAAGCACTTTTGACATCCATTTGATATAGTTTGAATCCCCGGGATGTCGCAAAGGCAAGCAAAATCCTAATGGCCTCAAGGCGAGCAACAGGTGCAAAAGTTTCAGTAAAATCAATCCCTTCTAGTTGAGAAAAGCCCTGAGCTACAAGTCTAGCCTTATTTCTAACAATGGTTCCATCCTCCCCTTGTTTATTTTTAAAAATCCATTTTGTTCCAATGAAATGAACATTTGGTGGAGGATCAACTAAAGTCCAGACTTGGTTTCTTTCAAAATTCTCAAGCTCTTCATGCATGGCATTGATCCAACTAGAATCAGAAAGTGCATGACTAACATCTAAAGGCTCGAAAGAAGCAACAAAAGCAGCATTAGTGAAATGAGCGTGAGAACGTGTTACCCTTTGATCAAGCTCACCAATGATCTGCTCGGGAGGGTGCATCCTTTGAACATGATGTGGGGCCTCGCGGCGGGATGCAGTCTCCCCCTCAACTTGTGCGTTGGAGTGGTCCAAGATGACCGATGTTGAGGTAGTCGCTTCGGGACCTCGTGCCGAAGTAGTAGAAGCGGGGTCAGCTTCGGGGGTTGATGTCGAGGGTAGTGGAGGATCATCCTCGAATTCTCCGGGATCTTCGTCTTCGAATAAGGTCTGTTCCATGTCGTGTTCATTTGCCTGTTCAAGAGCAGAACTAACAGAGGGGGTTGATTCATCAAAAGTCACATCACATGACTCGATGACAGTGTTAGTTTCCAAGTTATAAACACGATAAGAATGACCATGAGTAGTATAACCCAAAAAGATCCCGTCAGAAGATCGCGACTCAAATTTATCCAAGTTACCACGTTTTAGGATAAAGCAGCGACAGCCAAAAACTCGAAGATGAGTAACCTTGGGCTGTCTCCCAAAACGCAGCTCATAAGATGTCAAATTTAAAATTGAGCGCAAGAAAATTCGGTTTGAGATGTAACATGCTGTGTTCATGGCCTCAGCCCAGAATTTTCTAGGAGTCCTATGCTCATCAAGCATCGTCCTAGCCATCTCAACCAAAGTGCGGTTTTTCCTCTCAACAACACCGTTCTGTTGAGGAACCCGCGGAGCAGAGAATTGATGTTCTATGCCATGCTCCATGCAAAAGTCAACAAAGAGACTATTTTTGAACTCAGTGCCATTATCGCTTCGAATGAATTTTAATGCACCAGGGAGTTCAGTAAAAAGTCTCAAAGCCAAGCTCCGAAAGTGTGAAAACACTTCATCCTTGCTGGCAAGAAAGAAGACCCAAGAGTAGCGAGAGAAATCGTCGACAATAACAAGTACATACCACTTGCCGCCTAAAGAACTAACCCGAGAAGGACCTACAGTGTCCATATGAAGAAGTTCTCCGGGTTGTTCAGTCATCACTGTGGTGACTGGCGAATGCGAAGCGGCAATCATTTTTCCATGTCGACAAGGAGCGCAAACTAAATTCTTCTCAAACTTGAGCTTGGGCAATCCTCGGATCAGACCTAGGGCGCTCAGACGAGCGAGCAACTCAAAGCTCATATGCCCTAGTCTCCTATGCCACTTCCAAAGCTCAGAAGTCGAATGAGCAACAAGACAATGAGAAGAACCAGACGACTCTGAAAAATCAGCTCCAAAAACTCTCCCAACTCTAAAGATCTTACACACCACAACGCCATCTGAATTGAGCACTTGCGAAGTATCGCGATGAAATCGCACTTCGAAGCCCTCATCAAGCAACTGAGATACAGACAACAAATTGTATCACAGGTTCTCAACCAAAGCAACATCTTTGAGAGTGAAGTTCGTGTTAATTCTTACCACACCTTTACCTTTCACTCTACTCCTTCGATTGTTTCCGAAGGTGATATGTTCCCTTTGCTTGGTTGTGGTGAGGCTGGAGAACCAATTTGCATCTCCGGTCATGTGGCGCGAACAACCGGAGTCCATGATCCACGTGCCCTCCAAGCCTCGACCTGTCGCCTACACATGATGAAAACGTCTCGATCGCTCAGTGCTGGGGTGAGTAAAATAATGACGAGGCATCCAGCACTGAGTGACACGAGTAGTAGGCACAGTAAAAGTAGACGGTCTACGCACATAAAAGTCAGAATGATGCAAAGTGCGAGGTCTACCTACATGCAAAGAACGCAAAGCATGTCGAGGTCTCCTACTCTGACGAGGTACAAAGCTACTCGTCTGAGGTCTACCACCATATGGAACATGGTGAACACCTCGAGGAGCAAAACCTCTCCGAGAAGCACGAGGAGCCTCGAAAACAGGACGAGAGTAATACTCAGACTCATGCATACCTAAAGATGGGTAATGCATGTCCTGATAGCTCATCGCCTGTGCACGTCGCTCATCCTTGATGCGACGGAAACAGAAACCAATCAAATGACCTGCCCGCTGACAATAAGAACAATGAAACACTCTCCTGGGGGCACTCTTATGGGTCACAGGAGCAACTCTCACAGGCTCCTTGGGTTTCTTTTGTGTGGTTTTCTTGGGAGGATTTTTCTTGGCAGGAGGAGTGGTTTTCTTTGGTGGATGGGTAGGCTTTTTGGCTGATGGGGTGTCCAACAGAGCTCTCTCTTTCCCTAGGGTGGTGG
The DNA here is from genome assembly GCA_019279435.1 of Zizania palustris. NCBI lineage: Eukaryota > Viridiplantae > Streptophyta > Magnoliopsida > Poales > Poaceae > Zizania > Zizania palustris. Next base: position 50,493,385 of record JAAALK010000080.1, read on the forward strand.
GAGAGGTGAAAACAGTTTTGGTCTTACTGTCTGAAGCTATCCTCTCATAACCCAAACCTAGAGCTACCCCGGCTCTGTCAGCACACAACTTGGTCTTGGCCAAGAGCAAATCCATCCTACCCTTCCCTTCAGTGCATTTATTTACCACAGAAAGAAGGTATTCATTTTCAGACATGAGGTTCTCAGCTCGCTCTCTAGCAGTGCCTAGCTGGTCCTTAAGGGTAATGCAAGTGTCACAAACAGGTTGCACATCCTTAGAACTACCGGCCCTCTCCAATCTAGCCTCTAAATCATGAACATGCTTATCACGTAAATTAATGCTATCGCGTAATAAAGAGCAGTTCATGCAATCAATAACATCATGAGGTCTAGAATCCACCTCCAAAAGCTGCTTCTGTGCAGTCTCAAGCTCAGAAAGAGTTTGAGCATGTACAGAACGCAACTGAGCAAGCTCACCCATGACAACAGAACAAGACTCACATTCAGCATCATCAAACTTAGACTTAAGCATGGCATATTCAGTAGAAACATTTTCTAGCCTAAGTCTAAGGTCTTTTCTTTCTCTAGCAGCTTGCACCAGTAATCTATCCTGACCTAGCACTACTTCATTCAGCTCATCTAATTTAATTAGAAGCTGGTCAGATGATAGGTTTACCTCAGATGAGTCAAGCTCATCGCCGCTGTGATCGCTGTCGGCCATGAAGCAAAGGCCGGTGAAGTCACGTCCCTTCTTATCCTTCTTGTCCTCCTTCCTTGGGGACTCCTCCTCCTCAGAGCTCGACTCCTCAGTTGAGGAAGTGTCGATGTCGCTGAGAGCAGCAACAAAAGCTCTGGAAGCGGCCTTGGCTACTTTCTTAGCCATCTTGCCGCGCTTGCCCTTCACAAAGGGTTTCCTCTCCTTCTTGTGGTATTTGGGGCGCTCACTCTCATCTCTCTTTTTGACCTTGGGGCAATTGGCCTTAATGTGAGAGGTGTCGCCACATTCATAGCAGCCACTAAAACCACTTCTCTTCTGATCCCGTCTCTCATGATGAAAGCGGGTGAACCTCCGGGCAATGAGAGCAAGCTCATCATCAGCGAGACTGTCCACCTGCTCCTTTGTGACGGAGACCAGGGAGGACAAAGCAAAACCATCTGCAAGAACACAAGTGCCTGATGTGCTTGGTTCTGCAGTGGCGCCACGGCTAGTGCTAGAAACCAATGCCAATGGCTGTGGCAAAGAGCTTCTGTGCACTGCAAGAGATGCCTTGGCAATCTCTGTGGACTTTAGCTTGCTAAAGAGTTCGTCACAGGTCAATGTGTCAAAGCCTGTGGACTCCTCAATGCTGGATATCTTCACCTCCCATATGCTACGGTCAAGAGCATAGAGAAGCTTGATAGCCCTATCGTGATCACTGTAAGCAAGCGTCCCGTTGGATCGCAAGTTACTCACTATCGCGTCAAAGCGAGAAAACATGGCATCTACAGATTCACCCGGTGCCTGCACAAACAGCTGATACTGTTGATTGTAGGTGCTTTGGCGCCTGGCCTTAATCTGAGCAGAGCCCTCATGAAAGACAGTGAGTGTTGTCCAAATCTCCCTAGCAGTCCTAAGGTGCTGCACCCTATCAAACTCACTCCGACTCAAACCAATGAACAGTATGTTCCTTGCCTTTGAGTTGGCAATATACTGATCTTTTTCAGTTTGAGTGGTGCGGGTATCAGGGATGGAGTATTGTGAGTCCACAATCTCCCAAATTGCATTTCCTTGGCTTAACAAGTAAGCCTCCATGCGCACCTTCCAGTATGCAAAATCTGTCCCATCGAACAGAGGAATTTTACTGCCTCTATCCATGTCGCCAACAGATCACAAAACCGGTTAAGGTCAACTGGTGATCTTAACCCGCTCTGATACCAATTGTTGGACCGGAAACTGGCGACCAGAGGGGGGGTGAATGGGAGCTTTTAAAATTTCTGGCTAAAACTTAGCCTTCGGTTCTGTTCTGTCTTCTGCGGAACAGGCTTCGAACACTACCTTCGAAGGTCTGGTTCGGAGGTACTGCGACAGCTCCGAACACAGGCTTCGTAGGAGCAAAAGTTCGAAGCCAAGAAGACTTTCGCTCCACTAACCACCCTCGAAAATCTACTCTGCTAAGTCAGTGCAGGCTCCGCACACGAGGTGCTCCGAGCAGGCTTCGCACTTCACCCTTCGCACGAGTGGACAGCCCTCTGAGGACTTCGACCAAGCACTTGGCGGCAGCAACTGGTGCTGGGCTTCGTACGCGAAGGTCTACACGCACACAAAATGGACTACGCTAAGGGCTTCGACACAGGAAGCACTACGGGAAAAGAACAGGGCTTCGCTAGTAAGCAGCGAGGTCTTGCCTCGTGTTACACAGAGCGACAGCCCACTGAAAAGCACACTTCGCGGGAAAAACACTCTTCGCCAGCACAGGCTTCGGTGAACTAAAAACTAGCGAGGTATGCAAAACGAGCTCAAGCAAAAGCACACGAAACAGGGCTTCGCCGCTTGAACAAAGAACACAGAAAAAAGAACTCTCAGGATGTATTCAATTGAAGTGTATGGCTACCGGAGCTCAACAGTAAATGCTCAAAGTGTTAAATGTTACCTACCGAGCCCCCATATTTATAGCCCACGGCTTCATCCTAAGGAAGTGACTACTTTACCCCTAGGGTTTACATCCATTTTGTCTCTACAGAACTAAGGGGTACAAAAGGTAGTCCACCTTTATTTTGGAGGCTTCTCTGTCAGCTGCAGAGGGGACAGTGTCAGCCTTTTTCAGAACAGACAGTGTCAGCCTTTACAGTGTTGACTTCTGGAACCTCCCTTCGCACGCGAGGGGTGCGGAAGCTTCGGCGAGAAGCCTGCAGCCTGTTGGCCTTCGCTCCACCGAAGAAGTCCTTCGATACAGTGACGGTTTTGAGCCGAAGCCGTCAAAGCCCCTTGGGCCTTCGCACCACCACCTCCGGAGTGGATCACAACGGCTTCGCAGCTACTCCGAGCTCGAACACCGTCCGTCCGTGTACCGAAGCCATGCATGGCCGAAGCACCACAAGACAACCTCACTCCGAAGCCCCACCTTCGGAGTACCACCCTTCGAAGTCCCTCCTTCGTCCAAGGCCTCCGCATGAAGCATTCCATGAGCACTCCGTCGCAGTGTCTCACTCCGAGCACACTTCTCGACGAGCCTCACCCGGACCATGCCTTCGATGCGCCTCGACTTCTGAGACCTTCGTCGGGTACCTTCGAGTGTCTCCCTCCGGAGCACACTTCGAACTCCTTGCCTCCGCAGAGGACTTGTTCCACCAACTCCGAAGTCACTCCATTCGGAGTACCTTCGAAGTGCCTCACCTCCGAGGACTTTTTCTCGGAGTACCTTCAGCCGGAGCCGCGCTCCGCACCCTCTGCCTTCACCTGGCACGCCTCGACCCGAGGACCGACCCGGACCACCTTCGCAGCCACCGTGACGGAGCTCCCCGCTTCCCTGGCATCAAGCCACCCGCTTGACCCAGGTTCACCTGGCTCGAACCCTGTCCGTCGCCTCCGAAGTCCCTGCGCACCACCGACAAGCAAACAAGTGTATCCAGTACTCCGGAGACCTCTCCGGGTTAGCAACCTCCGGCACACACTCCGGTGTACCGCCCAAAGTACCGAAGCCATCGGTACGAACCCTGTCATCGTGTACTGCCGGACCCCTCCGACAAGTACACTCCGCTGCAACAGCTGCAGCAAGCAACCACCGAACACCCTTCGGTAACACACCTCCGAACACCCTTCGGAGGTACCCTTCGAACAGAGGGTAAAAGTCTGTCAATCACTCATCACAAAACACCGAAACCACCCTTGGTTTCTCAGTCAATGAGAGAGAGTTTCGAGGGATGATCGGTTCACTACTGTACTTGACGGCGACGAGGCCAGACATACAGTTCGCCGTGGGACTGTGCGCACGCTTCCAGTCTTCACCACGCGCGTCTCATCGGCAGGCTGTCAAGCGCATCTTCAGGTATCTCACTTATGCGCCTGATCTTGGTCTTAATTATTCAACATCATCATCTCTTGATTTATCTGGCTTTTCGGACACTGACTTTGGTGGGTGCCGGTTGGATCGCAAGTCGACTTCTGGTACTTGCCAGTTTCTTGGTTCTTCTCTTGTCTCTTGGTCTTCTCGAAAGCAATCTGGAGTTGCTCTTTCGACCACTGAGGCTGAGTATGTAGCTGCTGCTAGCTGCTGCTCACAATTGGTTTGGATGATTTCCACTTTGAGAGATTTTGGGTTGTTCTTTTCTACCAGAGTTCCTTTGTTTTGCGACAGCACAAGTGCAATTAGTGTAGGGAAAAACCCATGTCTCCATTCAAAAACCAAACACATTGATGTGCGCTTTCACTTTTTGCGGGATCAATATGAGAAAGGTGTCATTGACCTTATTCATGTTGATACCCATCATCAGTTGGCTGACATTTTCACCAAACCCCTAGATCAGTCTACTTTTGAGCGTTTACGAGGGGATTTGGGTGTTGTGTATCCTTTCTAGGATATTTTGCGTCAGTTTTCTTTCTTCTTACTCTTTTCTTGAGTCTTTTTGTGTGTGTTCATATCATACATATTCACATATCACACTTTTGAGCCTGCTTCTGTTATATGATTGAACTGCTTTACTTATTCTAGCTGGTACATGCTTTTGATTACTTGTCAATGATCATGCTTTGGTTCAGTTCACTTGATATGTCTGATATCTGTCATATGCATGGCTTTTATGCTTTAAACTTGAAAACTTAATCACCATTGCTTCTGGTAACTAGCATGTGTAGCCTGAGTGCTTTTTGCTATCTGTTACATACCTTGTAGCTAGTTCCTCACATAGATGCAGATATGCAACTTGGACATCTTTATGCTTTAACATGGAAAATATGCTATAAAAATGATAAAAAATCAAAAATGAATGAAAATTCCATGCCTTTTTATGCTTGAGTTGAAAAGATCCAAGTGGGTTTGCTTTGTCGCATTGCATTGTTCTGGACTGCTTACCATAGCACTTTGGTATGAACTAGGACAATGTAGTGTATGCCAAGACCAATGTCTTAAGCTTCCGATGGTCCAGTTCTAGCCTAGGCTTGACTTGGTCGGTTAGCATAAGGTTTGACATGCAAATAACCCTTGGAAAAAATGAAAAAGGAAAATGAAAAAGCCTGAACATTTAAAAGATAACAAGTTTGCTGAAGCACTTTGTTTTGGACGATGCTTATCTTGGTAAATATCAGTTAGCTTCTGCATCTCATGCTTTACCTTGCTTGTTAACTGGAAAATGTGGTGATGCCTTTGTTTGCAAAAACTAAAAAATGCGTGCTAATGACTTTCTTTAGATATCATCTATTGTACTGATCATGCCATGTGTCTTAGACAGTATGTCTTTTGCTATACTTGCTAGATGATTGTAATTGCAGTTAATCATATCTGAGAAGCATGCTTTCTACACTCCACCTGCACCCCAGTTGCATTCATTGCATATTTTGAGGGGGAGTTGCATTTCAGGGGGAGTCAGTGTCGTTTTAGAGTGCTTGATGAGTTCACTTGTCAACAAGGGCGAGAAATTTTGGTATAAGAGTTTAAGGGGGAGTTTTGGCTTTCTCTGGGATCTGTTTCAGGGGGAGTTTTTGCCCCGTTTGTCCTTACTCTTTTGATATCCTTGTTGATGTTTCTGAGACTGCACTCGTTTTGAACTTTTACCTTTGGTTAACCATAATGATTGTTTCTTGCATTTGTTTGGCTTTTGGTCATTAGGGTTAAACTTTTTACTTTATTTTCTTCTTCTTTGTTTTCTTGTGTTTTTGTTTTCGTGTTTCCACAGTTGTTCGCAGGTACTGAAGAGCAGATGAAGAGAAGTGTTGACAATGCACTCATCAAGGGGGAGATTGAGGAGCCATGCTGAATAGCGTGGGCCTCATGGCTCCAGATGTGATGAGTCATTGTCAACGATAGTCAAAGAGGACTGAAAAGAGGGAGAAGACATGTTGCGTCTGGGCCGCGTGTGACTCAGGTACACGGGCAGCGAGCGATTGTCGGGTAGAGGGGCCGCGAAGTCGGGTTGGCCCAATCCGGGTACATGGGCTAGGAGCAGCAGAGGATCCACTGAACTGTTGACCGGGATTGACTCAGGTACACAGGCGGCGAGTGATTGCCGGGCTGAGGGAGCCGCGGAATCGGGCCAGCCCAATCCGGGTACCCGGTGCGAAGACGGTAGACGCTTTGTCAGTTTCGGCGCAAAACTGACGACCGTTGATTTCAGATCTGACCGTCCTGAGGCGAAGCGGTAGCTGCTACGAAAGCTCCGCATCAGGACAAGTTACCTTTATTTAGGTTTTTACTATTTTGCCTTTAGGCCCACAGTCTGTCAGTCGAGTCTGTAAAAAACCCTAAGGGCATTTCGGTCTTTTCCATTTTTATTCAGCGTCTGTAAAAAACCCTAGGGGTATTTATGCATTTTTCCTTTTAATGGGCTGCCTATAAATAGGCCCCAATATCCTAGGGTTAGGGCACCCATTTTTGAAATACACTTTCCCAAATTTCTGAAATTGTGGGTACACTTTTTGTGTTCTTCTTCCTGGTTCTTCCTCCGCCGCCGGCGTGTACTTCTTCTCTGCCGCCAGCATTTTTCCACCGCCGCCACTTCTACGATGCGTGCAGGCTCGGCAGTGTCTCTACCTCGTGTAGCGCAGCGGCGTGCAGCACAGCTACGCAGCTAGCCGCACCTAGCTGCAGGCTGGATAGCGCTTGCGTGCGGCAGCGCACAAGCCGCTAGGCTACGCACGGCGAGCAGCAGCAAGGCAGCTTGGAAGTTGTGCTTCAGGTTGGAAAATCAAGGACACACGCCGTGGTTTGCTTCGGAAGCAAATCTACGTGGGCCCCACAATCGGATTGATATCAGGAGCTTCTAGGAAGACAGGCACAACGTGTTTAATGAACACGCGAGAAGCTACAGGAAGCCGCAACTTGGAGTTCGTGCAGCGAGCGAAGAAGAATAGTACTCAGCGCACGCAAATCGTGGTATTACTGTAGCATGCTCTCTCATTTTAATCTTCCTATATCTGCAGTATTTTTGCTTAGAAAAATCTTGCATTTTAAATCATATATTCCAGTTTAGTTCATCTGTGATTAATCGTTTTATTCAGTTCTTTTATTTCACAATGCATTAGATATTCACTGATAAATTTATGAGCACATTTTATTTACTGCATTTATTTTTGATCAGTTTAAATGCGTTAAATAGTGTGTCTGCTTTACTAGATGAACTTCCTATAAACTGTGAATATTCTGCTTGTGTTTGATGGATCATCTGTGTTGTGGTAAAACTTTTGTGAAGATGGCATTCGTTCTGTGATGATATTTTAATCTGCCTTTAAGCACTGTGTTGGTGTCTTTTCGATTAGGACACCGGTCGTTTTTAGGCTAGATCATTTTAGGTCTTGTTGATCTGTTTACTTTTCCTTGCTAAGTCTGTCGAGGTGCGTTGGGTATTGGGAGCAGGCCATTGATTCGAAAGAATTTTTTAGGCGCCCATTCACCCCCCCCTCTGGTCGCTACTTTCGGTCCTACATCGCTGCAACAATCCGAAGATGAAGAGGATGTAGACATGGCGATGGCGGAGGAGTTCGAAGCCCTTCTTGTTGGGGATGAAGAGTCTTGAATGGGAGTCGAGGTCTCCGTTCGAGATTGCGTGGTGGTGGCACCTATAGTTGAAGGTAACCCTGAGCAGGCGGAGACTATAAATGTCTCGTCTAGCTAGGAAGATGCTCCTGCCATGGAGGAAGGCGGAGTCAATACTGTAGAAACCCAAGTCTTGGCTCCGGATGAAGAGATAGCTATAGTGGTCGAAGATATATCTGCAGCCATTACTTCAGTTCAAATCCGGAGTCCAAAGAGGACTTCGGTCAGATGTTCGAGACCCCGAGCAGTCCGATGCTAATCTGGCAACAAGATGCCGGAGGTAAGCCCCAACTGAATACCTTTTCTTCTTCTTTTCTTTTTACCTACACAATTTAAGCAATATCATATACCTTTGGTCTTTATAGGATCGGCTCTAGTGGAGGTGGCTTCGGCTGTGGAACAGGAGGTGACTCCAATTTTGAAGGTATCTCTAAAGGAGGTGGCAGGCCCTGGAAAGGGTAAAGGTAAAAGTTGGCCCATGCCTGCTCCCCTTCTAGAGTGGACTCCATCGGAGTCTACATACGGAGGCCAATCCATAGAGGCCTTCGAGGGTGCTTCATTGCGCTTCGGTCCTTCTCCTAGCGATGATTATTAGAGTGCCTTGTCAAGGCTTCCTATCCTGGCCCCCTTCCTTGAACGGAGGACAAGGCTTCAGACTTTGTTAGAGCCTCTAGCTCAAGCTAGTCGTGAAGTTGGGGAGATTGACTTGGTCTCCATCCTTGGAGAGGCCAAAGGGTCAGAGCTTGATGCTGCTCTCGAACGGGCAGCTTACCAGGTACGAGGCACCTACAAAAAATAGTTTAGTCTAAACATGCATATATAATTTACTTACATTGTTCCTCTTCCTTTGCAGCATGTCGTTCTAGCTCGAGCTGCGGTCATGTCGAACGAGCGAGAATGCAGCCGGCTCAATGAGAAGGTGATGAATCTTGAAGGGAGTCTTACCGACTCTGAGAACCGAGCTTAGATCTTGGAATAGATGGCTTCGGTAGAGCGGAGCGCTAAAGCTAGGCTGGAAGCTGCGAAGGAGGAGCTCAAGGCTAGTAGGTTGTACTCCGGGCCCAAGTGGAAAGGATTCGAGAGGAGCAGGCAACTTCAGGAGCTGACCTTGTCAATCTCCGAGAAAAGTAGCAATGTTTGGCTGAGGAGGCGAAGAAGTTGCTCAGACAAAAGATTGTCCTAATGATGGAGATAGACAAGCTCTGACTAAATCGAATAAGGAATTGACCGTATAAAAGATAAAGTGTGAGTGTGCGGCCTCCGAGACCATGGACGCCCTCCGAGGTGTTCTGTAATACTTTGGTACTTCCTACGCCTCCTCGTCATCTGTCAATGACTCCCTAATGCGAAAGATGAAGATGATCCAAGCAGCAGCAAAGACAATGAATACTGCAGGTACTCGGTATGGAGAGATCTTCGGCCAAGTAGCTGCTGTCGGAGTGCTTCACTACTACGAAGACATCGGAATGTCTGTTTCGCCGGAGCCCAGAGCAGCCCCCGCTAGCTTTGGCGATGACTATTTGTTGACCCCTTCGCCTGACGTGGTCGCAGCTTGGGAGGCTTTTCAGCCATCGTAGAGAGCTGAAGGCCGGTCAGCCGTGATGGCGTGGATCGATGAAGGCCTCCATCAAAATCAAGCATGTGTGCAGCCTTCGAGCAGCAAGCCTCCTTCAGACCCGAAGGTTTTGTTCTCCTTAGGGCTCCGCTTATGTAAAAACTTATGTTTTTGTTCTCTTTTGAATGAAAAGACATATTTGGAAATGTTTTTAGGCTTTTTGACCTTTTTTGGATGAGATCAAAGTGTTAGAGGTTAACGAAGAGCTCTGTCAACAATGGGATACCTTTGAAGCCTTAAGGCCCCACACGCGTCTCCGATTTTCAATTCCTCGGTGGAGCCATGGAGAGGTTATACCCGAAATATGTAGGGAAGTATTAGCCTATATTAAGGAGGATAAAAGGGAAGAAGTTAATGTAGTGTCCTTATCTTCGGAGGACATTGATTGGTCTGAATAAGAGTGGTCTGGTGAGGAGCAAATGAAGAGTAGCCCTGAACAACTTCGGACCTAGGCCAAGCTTCAACAAGAGCAAAGAGATTTCCGCGCTTCAAATAAGGGGAAAAGAGTTAAGCGTAAAGTTCTAAAGCCTCCAGGCTCCAGGACGAGTCGCCTTTGAAGCCGAGCCAACTTTGAATCTAGCTCTAGAGATTGAAGGGGTCTCCGTTTCCTCCTTGGCTTAGACACATATTTTTCTTAGTGTAATAAAATTTATTGAGTAATATAAACTGAAATGCTTCGAAATTGTCTCATTACCTCCTAGCCGCTCTTTGAGGGTAAGCACCTTCGATTTTAAAGCAAAGATGGTTACACACAACGATTGTAATGCCAGCTAAGAGTACAATTTCAATAACTTTTATTTTTGCATGGCTCGGAGCCCCTCATTATATTGAAAAGGAATTAAGGACTCGTAGTCCAAAATTCGAATAGATGGTCGCTTGGGACCTCGTACATTTCTTCGACCCCATTGGTTAGGAGTCTAAAAATGGTAGCTTAGGCCTCTTTTTCAGATGTGGTCTCTTCGGACTCTTTTTCGGATGTATTAGGTTCTGATTATAATGGTCGCTTTGGACTCTTTTTATGGACGCTTTCAAGCTAATTGCTCAGAGTCTGAATCATTTGGTCTCTTTGAACTCTTTTTATGGATGCTTTCAAGCCGGTGGCTTAGAATCCATATCATTTGGTCTCTTTGGACTCTTTTTACGGATGCTTTCAAGCTGGTATCTTGGAATCCGCTTTCCATGGTAGTTTTCCTCCTTGACGGATGCTTCAAGTTGGTGGCTCGAAGTCCATAAATTAGGTTCGAATGAATAATACTTACCTCCACAATTAGCTCTGTCCCCCTAGTGCGTCCACTAGGAGTAGGAATCATCATGAGAAGCATGCATTATTCGAACCATAAACTTTACTCATTTAGAAAGTGTTTACAAATGATTATAAGGAGCCCCTATGCGAAGTATCGCTTAAGGTTCTCCGTATGCCATGCATGTTTTAAATCTTCACCTTCTAAATTAGCGAATTTAAAAGACCCGGGGAATCCTGAACGCGGGATGATATATGGTCCTTCTCATTTATTTCCTAATTTCCCCAGAGCGATAATGCTTCTGTTGGGGGAATATATTTCCCTTGAACAGGGGCCAAATGACGTCAGCCTCCGACAGCCTTCGGCCCAGAGCCCAGCACTAGCGGAGCCTGTTTTCTCTCTAAGTGTTGTTTTCAGGTCCCAAGGTGCCTTTCGGGGCCTGTAGCTCCAGAGCCCACAGATCGGGGGGTCCGGCTCGGAGCCCCCAGTTCGGGCCCGCCCTCCGGGCCCAGGACGCCGGAGGCCGCCCTCCGGGCCCAGGACGCCGGAGGCCGCCCTCCGGAGCCAAGTCCGGAGGCCGCCCTCCGGTAGCCAAGTCCGGAGGCCGCCCTCCGCGAGCCAAGTCTGGAGGCTGCCCTCCGGAGCCCAGTTCGGAGGCCGCCCTCCGGAGCCCAGTCCGTAGGCCGCCCTCCGCGAGCCCAGTCCGGAGGCCGCCCTCCGGAGCCCAGTTCGTAGGCCGCCCTCCGGAGCCCAGTTCGGAGGCCGCCCTCCGGAGCCCAGTCCGGAGGCCGCCTTCCGGAGCATGCTTCGAAGTCCCCCTCCGGGGTACACTTCGAAGCCTTCTCCCCAGCCTCCGCCTTCGGTGTGTCTTTTAGCTGATCAAAGCCTGGCATAGCCTGACATGTCTGTAAAGCTGTAAAGTTGTCTGGTACTTTTGTATAGTAGCTAGCTCCCTTTCCCTGTCTACCCCTATAAGCCTAGGGGCTTGTAGAGGGTATCTTGGTCTTTTCCTTAAGGCCTGCGTGCCTATAAAAGCAGGGTCAAGCCCTTGTAGCAGGACACACGCTGGAGGGGGCCAAGAAACCCCGGAAATATTGCTCCATCCTGGGGCATACCATGCCAAATCCACCACAACTGGACGTAGGGTTATTATCTCTCAGGAGAGGCCCGAACCAGTATAAACCCTTTTCTCCTTCTGTTAGAACCCATCGAGGTTCATTCTCCACATAACACTCCACCACATAAAAACCTGCTGGAACTAATACAATTGTTCCAACAGTTGGCGCTGTCCGTGGGGACCTTAGTCCTAGAAGCTAAGTTCTCTACCACTGTCTACAACTCGAAAGTACGCCTGAGGGGGGAGCTTCGAAGCTTTCTTGCTTCGCGCACCCTCCGGCAAGGGGCTTCGGGTGTAGCTCGAAGGCCACCTTCGCCTTCCCCCATCCTTCACATACCGGAGCTCACTCTCCGGCAAGGGGCTCCCCTCCACGTTTCGAAGGCTGTCAAAGCCCCAAGGGCTACAAGGTATGTACGGCCTGAAGCCTTACTTCGATGCACCAATCTGCAATTACATTAATATAAATTCGAAGCCCTGCTTCGCCTTAAAGCCGAAGCCCTGCTTCGCCTTAAAGCCGAAGCCCTGCTTCGCCTTTGAAGGCAAACATTTGCTCCATCTTATTGAAAAACCGAAGCCATGCTTCGCCTTGCCAAAAACCGAAGCCACGCTTCGCCTTGTCAAAAACTCGAAACCTCGCTTCACTTTGTTTAAAATACGAAGCCTTGCTTCGCTTTATAAAATCCGGAGTACCCCTCCGAAGGCTACACAGTGCCCCCGGGCCCGTAGCAGTGGGCTAAAAGGACCGCGAGCCGCTGGCCCGGCGCGTCCAGGGATTCCGGGCTCCGCACCCGAAGCATCCCAGGGATTCCGGGTTCCGCACCCGAAGCATCCCAGGGTCGAAGGCGACCTAGAGCCAAAGGTGGCTCAGAGTCGAAGGTGGCTCACATTATCACAGGTTCGGTGAATCCACACCAACTATCCTTCTCATTACAGGACCAAGTTCCGAAGCCTTGCTTCATTATCCTTACACGCTCCGAAGCCTGGCTTCGCGTGCTCATATACTGTACGCCTAAGCGTCTCGAAGTCATACTTTGCTAAAATCTAAGCGCATTTCAGAACCTCGCTCACGCACAACATCCAAATCCTAGCATGCCGAAGCATGCCTCGCTAAGCTTGGTTGTGCCGAAGCCTTGCTTCGCACTAAGTTAGCACGTTCGAAGCTCAAAAGAGGCCTTCGCTCAGTGAAATTCTGAGCAGCCGAAGCCTTGCTTCGCACCAAATTAAAGCATTCGAAGCCCAAAGAAGCCTTCACTTAAATAAAAATTTCATGCGTCGAAGCTGCCGAAAGGCGCACCCTTCGCATCTTTTATTTCTTGCCCGCACCAGCAACGACTAAGTCCCTAGCTGCCACGAGCAAAGGGGGAAGCATGTATGCGAGGTGTGCGAAAGTAATACGAAGTACGAGCGTGACAAGCTAAAACGTTCGAAGCCAAACAATGCGAAGCATACAGACGAAGTATGCAAATATAACTCCATTCATTGTATATTGAGAAGTGTGTTACAAACATACTTCGAAAGCAAACTACGTATAGTCGGTATCTAAACCTAAGAAGAACCGTGTCCGAGGCCCCAACCCTCGCTTGCCCCTTTTTCGGCCAGAGCCACCTCGGCTGGACGTTGCCTCGTCGGAGCCCGCTCTCCCGCGAACGGCCTGATGGGGGAGTGGTCCCGATCTTCCGCTAGGTAAACGATAAACTTGGGTTGGTGGAGAATCTCGACGTTGGCGATCCAAGGCTCCGGTCCGGCGGATCAAAACCTTGCAATCGTTACACCACTGTCTCCGTTGGTTATCAACCACGCAGAACGCGATTGACCTCGCCACGAAGGCTAATTCCTGCAAGCGAACCCAAGAACACAAGCAAGAACAGGAAGGATACAAATCGAATGCCAAATCACAGACAAACGAAGATAAGGTGAGGTTTCACAAACGCCAATGCAGCAGCCAATCGGTCTGGTGCAAGAGGCGGGATCTAAACACAACAGTGTAGATGCAACAAAGCAAAACCTAACCCTAGAGTTGGCTGGCGTGAGAATATATAGGGCGGCGGCCTGTGGAAGGGGAACAGACTTGGGCTGTGGGCTAGAAGACGTACAGACTCAGATTATGGCCAACATGGCCCAGTTCTGTCACGCAGTACTGTTTTAAATACACAGGACGACTCGAGACTCCAAATGAGGTGAAGCCAATGGCAAACGATCCGTCTTCTCCTCAGCTTTCCAAAAAGTTAAAGAACGCGCCAATCGGACTTCGTATGAGGAAGTTATGCCCATTTTGGTGAAAGGTGGTCGATGTAGTCCGAACCAGCGAATTCTTGACTTCAAATCATCCGTGCGGCTCCGTCTTCAACTCCAACTCTCCTATTCCATCTCCCATGTTCCTAAGCAACAAAATATCACTAGTATTCAGTAGCATCCCATCCAAACAAATATAATCAAAGTTGCTAAGGAATGAATTAACCTCATGGTTCAAGCGACGGGCACGGGCGCGTGTGATTGGTCCTTGTAGTTGAATTGTAGGTGGAGGCTCCATGTGTGTATCATGTGAAGTGATGTCCTCATCATCCTCCCCCTCTTGAATTGGAGTCGTCCTCGACTCAAGCTCATCATCATCTCCCAAATAGGGCTTTAAATCTGAAATGTTAAATGTGGGACTAACCCCAAAAGCTGCAGGCAACTCAAGCTTATATGCATTGTCATTTATCTTCTCAAGCACACGGAAAGGACCATCAGCACGGGGCATCAATTTAGACTTTCGTAAATTAGGAAAACGATCCTTGCGCAAGTGCAACCAAACAAGATCACCCGGTTCAAATGTTATCTCTTTTCTACCCTTACTACCATAAGCACGATATTTCTCATTCATTTTCTCTATGTTTGCTTTAGTAGTTTCATGCATCTTAAGTAATAATTCAGCACGTGTAGTAGCATCAAAATTCAAGTTTTCAGATGGTGGTAATGGTAGCAAATCAATAGGAGCACGCGGATTAAAGCCATAGACCACTTGAAACGGACTTACCTTAGTAGTGGAGTGTACTGACCTATTATATGCAAACTCAATATGAGGTAGACACTCTTCCCAGAGCTTCAAGTTGGTCTTCAAAACAGCCCTCAACATGGTGGATAATGTGCGGTTGACGACCTCCGTTTGTCCATCCGTTTGGGGGTGACAAGTAGTAGAAAATAGCAGCTTCGTCCCCAACTTATGCCACAACGTCCTCCAAAAATGACTTAAGAATTTGGCATCACGATCTCAAACGATGGTATTGGGAACTCCATGCAAGCGTACGACCTCTCTGAAAAACAAATCAGCAACATTTGTAGCATCGTTGCTCTTGTGACAAGGTATAAAATGCGCCATTTTAGAGAAACGATCTACCACCACAAAAATACTATCTCTCCCCCTCCTAGTTCTAGGTAACCCTAACACAAAATCCATAGAAATATCCTCCCAAGGTACACTAGGAACGGGCAGAGGCATATAAAGACCATGTGGGTTTAGTCGGGACTTAGCTTTATTGCAAGTAGTGCATCGTGCCACATAGCGCTCAACATCTCGTCTCATCTTAGGCCAATAGAAGTGGGTGGACAGCACATCTTCAGTTTTCTTTGATCCAAAATGACCCATCAAACCACCACCATGTGCTTCCTGCAATAACAACAAGCGAAGAGAGCTAGCCGGCACACATAACTTGTTAGCACGAAAAAGATATCCATTATTCAGCACATATTTGTTCCAAGCACGGACATCTGTACAATTTGCAAAAGCATCTTTGAAGTCCAAATCAGAAGCATACATGTCCTTCGATGTTTCTAAACCAAAGATCTTATAATCAAGTTGAGAAAGCAATGTATAACGTCTAGACAAAGCATCCGCAATCACATTATCTTTCCCTTTCTTATGCTTAATGATGTATGGAAAAGTTTCAATAAATTCTACCCATTTAGCATGTCGTTTATTCAGATTTGCTTGACTACGTATATGCTTCAATGCTTCATGATCCGAATGAATAATAAACTCCTTAGGCAAAAGGTAATGTTGCCAAGTTTCAAGCACACGCACTAAGACATATAATTCCTTATCATAGGTAGAATAGTTCAACTGTGGGCCATGTAATTTCTCACTAAAATAGGCCACGGGTTTACCTCCTTGCAGCAGCACACCTCCTAATCCAAAACCGCTAGCATCACATTCTAGTTCAAAAGGCTTACTGAAGTCGGGTAGCTGAAGTAGAGGTGCATGTGTAAGGCGATCCTTGAGTGTGGCAAAAGCTTGTTCTTGTGCTGGTTCCCAAGTAAAAGTAACTCCCTTCTTGGTCAACTCATGTAAAGGACCGGCTATGGTGCTGAAATCTTTCACAAAACGCCGGTAGAAACCTGCAAGACCAAGAAAACTACGTACCTGTGTGATAGTTTGGGGTTGCGGCCAGCTGTTGATGGCTTCTACCTTTGCCGCGTCGACCTCAATACCCTGTGAAGTGACAACATAGCCAAGAAACACAACTCGATCCGTGCAAAACGTGCACTTCTCAAGGTTACCAAACATTCTAGCTTCACGGAGGGCAAAAAAAACAGCACGTAGGTGTTCAACATGTTCAGTGAGAGACTTGCTATAAACCAAGATATCATCAAAGTATACAACCACAAAGCGTCCTATAAAGTGCCGTAGGACTTCATTCATCAAGCGCATGAAGGTACTAGGTGCATTAGTAAGTCCAAAAGGCATGACAAGCCACTCATATAATCCAAACTTTGTTTTAAAAGCAGTTTTCCATTCATCACCTAGTTTCATGCGAATTTGGTGGTAACCACTACGGAGATCGATCTTAGAAAAGATAATGGCACCACTAAGCTCATCAAGCATGTCATCCAATCTAGGAATAGGGTGTCGATATCGAATGGTGATATTATTAATAGCACGACAATCAACACACATGCGCCAACTACCATCTTTCTTAGGTACCAAAAGAACGGGTACTGCACAAGGACTAAGGCTTTCACGAACGTACCCACGATCAAGAAGGTCCTGTACTTGGCGCTCAATTTCTTTTGTCTCCTCCGGATTGGTACGGTACGCTGCACGATTAGGAAGAGACGCTCCCGGGACCAAATCAATTTGGTGCTCGATGCCGCGTATCGGTGGCAGCCCGGGTGGTATCTCAGCAGGAAAAACATCATTAAACTCCTGCAAAAGGTTAGTGACTGCAACAGGAACAGAGCTAGGAATGTTCGTAAGTGAAAACAACACGTTTGTGCAAATCAAGCCATATAGCAAGGGGGTATCATCACAAATTTCAGCAAGGTCAGTTTTAGTTGCAAGCATGACACGCCCTTTCAGATTTATAACTTGTGATGAAGAAGGAGAAGCAATTTTATCTTTCTGTTGCCTCAAAAACGTCTTAGCTACTTGCTGATTTTCAGAAGGTTGTTTGCTCTTTTGTGCATCCCTAGCATGTTTTTCTTGTTAGAATTTTACAATTTCAGCAGGAGTCATAGGAAGCAATGTAACTTTCTTTCCTTTATACATAAATGTGTATGTATTGCTCCTACCATGGTGTGTAGCATCAGTATCATACTCCCAAGGTCTACCAAGTAATAGAGAACATGCTTGCATTGGTACTACATCAAAATCAGCAGCTCCGAAGTAGGTACCAATGGAAAATTTGATGTGAGCAGTTTGTGTTACCTTGACCTTACCGCTATTGTTGAACCATTGCACATGGTAAGGGTGTGGATGCGCGCGTGTGGGAAGTTGAAGCTTCGTTACCATGTCGTGGCTCACCAAATTGTTGCAACTACCGCTGTCAATGATGACACATACACGACGGTTATTGACGCCGAAGAAGGTCTGAAACAGATTGTTCCGTTGTGCCCTGTCGTCCTGCTCCATGTGAGTGCTCAAGACGCGTTGTACAATAAGTGCTTCAAGGTCGGCAGTGGCATCTGACGCAATAACAGCGTCATCGTCGAATGTATCATCATCTCCTGCAATGTTAGCAGCAAGTGCATATTCATCTTCAACATCACTAGCACTTACATAGCCACCGTCTTCCGTAGCAATATAAGCCCGCTGACTAGGGCAGTCCTTCATAACGTGGCCATGTCCTTTGCATCTGTGACACTGGATCGCTGCAGAACGTGCAGTAGAGGCTGCCGAGGAGGTGGGCTTGGCTGGCGCCTTGGATGCTGCAGTCTTGGAACTCTCAACCTGGGCTGTAAATGTAGAAGGTGCTGATGTAGCCGCCGGTCGAGAAGGGGGTGCGGGTGGTCGTTGCTGCTGCCCACTTGAGCGTGAAGTAGCACCACCAATGTTGGTCCTCATGCTGTGTTGTGGTTGTTGGCGACCCTGCAATTCTTTTTCTGCAATCATAGCAAGGTGGAAAAGACGAGTGATAGTATTGTATTCTTTATAATCAATTATATCCTGAATTTCACGTCTTAAACCACCATAAAAACGGGCCATTTTATCCTCATTGTCCTCCTCAATTTCAGCACGCATGCAACCTATTTGCAACTCCTGATAATACTCCTCTACTGATTTATTTCCTTGGTTTAGGCGCTGCAATTTTTTTCTCAAATCACGTTTATATGAAGGAGGGACCCATCTACCACGCATTTGCCGTTTTAACATATCCCAAGTTTGTGGTTCATTTCCAACCTGAACTATTTCAGTCCACCAAAGAAGAGCATATCCAGTGAAGTCACTAGTAGCTAAACGCACGCGGTGGATAGCAGGAACCATATGAGCATTAAATTTTTGTTCGACTGACATCTCCCAATCTAAATATGCATCTGGATCATAGGTGCCAGCAAAAGGAGGTACTGAAAATTTTACCTTAGAGTAGGGATCATTGTTCCTGTGGTTGTCATTGTTACCTCGTGGAGGGCGGTTGCGGTGGCCGCCCATACCTTGACGGTTGAACTGAAAGCGATGATGTGCAGCCTCATCAGGTCCAATGCCATTGTTCCCAGCATAGGATAGGTCATCTTCCTCTTCAATATGGTCGTCTTCCTCTTCCACATGGTCATTGTTGGCTCGTGCAGCAGGCAAGCGTGTTTCCAAGGCAGTCATCCGGTCTACTAGGTCAGCCACAGTACGTGCGAGACGTTCGATGGAATGTTGGGTCTGCCGCTGAGACTCTAGTAGAGCACGTCGTGAGACACATTCATTAAAATCAGATGGAGGGGTACCACTGTTATCTGCCATGTTAGTGAAAGACAAAACAACAAAGAATAATCCTGATGGAAAACAGCTAGGTGTGATGGTGGATGTGTGGTGGAAGCAATCCGTCAAGCACCTTACCCACGCTTGCAAGTGTTCTTACCACGCCGCAGTGAGGTCACCGGCCTACAGGTGAGGAACCAAGTGGAGGGTGGTGTACAATTGCAAGAAATGATCCTGTCCTGACCAAGAGAAAGGTGTAGCTTGGAAGGCAAAGTGAGTAGCAAGGATTAGCGATAATAATAACAGTTAAACCAAGTTCAATAAGTATTCCCTAGTACTCGTCAAAGTTGCTGGCCTTAGTGCTCCCAAAGTGAAAGTTCAAGCAATAGAGGGAAACTATGATCCCAAAAATCAAAAAGGAAGCAAAAACAGGCCAAATTCAGCTCTCTATAGATCGGACAAGGGATCGGACAAGAGATCGGACAAGTGATCGGACAAGGGTATGTGCACAAATTTTTTTTTTGCTGCTGATCGGATCGGACAAGGGATCGGACAAGAGTTCGGACAAAGGTTCAGACAAGAGATCGGACAAGCAACAAACAGCCAAAGACTGCTTCAGATTGGACAAGAGTTCGGACAGGAGTTCGGACAAGAGTTCGGACAAGCAACAACAGGACTGTTTCTCTTTTTTTTTATATTTTTTTTTCTTTTTTTTTCACTCTATTTTTTTTTGAAACAAGGATGACAAGAGATACAACCACAAAAATTGGCACCTGCAACTGAGGTGGGATGTGGCTCACAAAAATTCAAACAAGTTCGCTGTCCGGCGAGCAAAAACTTTGTCCAATTTTTTTCTTTATCTTCCTGATTTTTTTTGGCAAGTTTGGTGAGGGCTAACCGGGTCAGGAACACGCTCAAAAAATTTCAGATTTTTCTGCCAAACGAGCGAAAAGTTATGCCTGTTTTACTGAAGGGGGGTCACAAAAAGCAGATGTGGAAAACAAATAGGATTGCGGAAGGGGGGGTTTTTCGGTGGGGAATTTTTTTCTGAGACACAAGAACAACTACTACTCAAACGACACAGAGGGATGACTAAACCAGCAACAAGACTCGACCAAGAACACAAACTCAACAAGGTTAAAACTGAAATTAAAATCGCAAGGCACAAAGGGGTTCTCGGTGGGGAATTTTTTTTGGTGCGGTTTTCCGGACTCTAGGTAAAAACAAAAGCAGATCGAGATTACCTAACGGGAAATCTGAGCTCTGATACCAGCTGATGGGGGAGTGGTCCCGATCTTCCGCTAGGTAAAGGATAAACTTGATTTGGTGGAGAATCTCGACGTTGGCGATCCAAGGCTCCGGTCCGGCGGATCAAAACCTTGCAATCGTTACACCACTGTCTCCGTTGGTTATCAACCACGCAGAACGCGATTGACCTCGCCACGAAGGCTAATTCCTGCAAGCGAACCCAAGAACACAAGCAAGAACAGGAAGGATACAAATCGAATGCCAAATCACAGACAAACGAAGATAAGGTGAGGTTTCACAAACGTCAATGCAGCAGCCAATCGGTCCGGTGCAAGAGGCGGGATCTAAACACAACAGTGTAGATGCAACAAAGCAAAACCTAACCCTAGAGTTGGCTGGCATGAGAATATATAGGGCGGCGGCCTGTGGAAGGGGAACAGACTTGGGCTGTGGGCTAGAAGACGTACAGACTCAGATTATGGCCAACATGGCCCAGTTCTGTCACGCAGTACTGTTTTAAATACACAGGACGACTCGAGACTCCAAATGAGGTGAAGCCAATGGCAAACGATCCGTCTTCTCCTCAGCTTTCCAAAAAGTCAAAGAACGTGCCAATCGGACTTCGTATGAGGAAGTTATGCCCATTTTGGTGAAAGGTGGTCGATGTAGTCCGAACCAGCGAATTCTTGACTTCAAATCATCCGTGCGGCTCCGTCTTCAACTCCAACTCTCCTATTCCATCTCCCATGTTCCTAAGCAACAAAATATCACTAGTATTCAGTAGCATCCCATCCAAACAAATATAATCAAAGTTGCTAAGGAACGAATTAACCTCATGGTTCAAGCGACGGGCACGGGCGCGTGTGATTGGTCCTTGTAGTTGAATTGTAGGTGGAGGCTCCATGTGTGTATCATGTGAAGTGATGTCCTCATCACGGCCCGTCTAGGCTCCAAAGCCCGTAGGCTTCGTCTTCCACTTTGCAGGTCGCTCCAAGTTAGCGAAGCAGGCGGTGCCGTATCGAAGGCAGAAAAATCTAGGGCTTCGTCGCCTGCTAAGGCCGTTCGCGAAGGCAAAGACAAAGGGCTCTGAAGGGACTCCGTCTTCACAGCGGCTAGTAAATCCTGAGCTACTTCAGAGATGGCTTCGCCGTTAGGCCCCCTTGGAAGCTTAAACCGAGGGGGGCCTTCGGACCTAGCTACTTCGAGGATCGCCCACAGCTGTTGAAGCTCTTCGGAGTCCTCGAGGACTTCGAGGTCTACGCTCGGAGTCTGAGCCTGGGCAGGTATAAAGAACCCCCGCATTCATATTAATAAGCTGATAGAGTTTTTACAAGCCAGCAGCTAAGTATTACAAAAGGCCTAAGGAGATCTACACCTTCGGAGGCGGAGGTGTCGAAGTCGAAGGCTAATCAGGCGCAGCAGGCGCTTTGGCTCGGCGGTGTCGAAGGGCCTTCTGGAGGTCGAGGACTGCGTCGCAGCCTTGCTCCTTCCAGGGTTCCTGCAGCCGCCGCCAGGCTCCGCGAACTTCGGCCGGAGGCGTCACCAAGTGCGGAGCCCCGAAAGCCACTGGGGTCATGGAGGTTGCCGCCCGAAGGTGGTCACACCACGCGGCATGGAGCATCTGCAACACCCCTTGGCCCGCGACTCGACCGGCCATGAGAGCGAAGCCCGTCAGCGCTTCGTCCGCTATCGAAGCCGCAGTCTTCAAGAAATCGGCGTGGTCCCCAATCGGGTCCTGCTCGCCAAAGTCCGGAGCCCGGCACTCGATCCCTATTTTCTCAAGGACCTCAGTCAGGCTCTGGGTGGCTTCGCCAAGATTGGCCACGACGAAGCTCTCAAGATCCTGAGCCCGTTGGCGGAGCTCCTCGTTTTCCTTCGCCTGTCGGGCCTCGGCATCCTTCGAAGCCTGGAGCTCCGGCGCGGAGCCGAGCCGTCTCCGAGGCCAAGGCCTCCTTAGCTTCCTTCGCCTCAGCAGCCGAAGCCTCGGCCCGCCTCTGCTTCTCGGCTTCCTCCGAGACCTCACGGCGAAGGGCCTCCTTCTCCTCTGCGAGGCGCTCCATCCGCCTGTCGGCCGCAGTCGAAGCTGCCGCATTCAGTGCGAAGGCCTGCAGAGGTTCAAGAAATCATAAGTACCAACGAAAGGCTAACATGTAGTTCGAGGCTGCAAGGGGCTTCGCTCACCCGCATGAGGACTTCGTTCGAGCTGACAAAGAGATCCGTGGGGTCTAGGTGGCTAAGCTGGGCCACCAAGTCCCCCCCCCCTCCGCAGAAGCACAAGCCTCGCGGAAACCGTGGATCGCCGCCACCGTCACGCCCCCCCTCGGCTTGAAAGGGTGAATCACAGCCACGGTCGCCTCCGTGGGCTTCGGCGAGGTGGGGCTCAAGCCCACCACGTCCACTTCTTCTTCGCCTCGAGGGACCTCGCGGCCTACGCTTCCTTCGTCGTCGGACGAAGTGCTCTCGGACTCCGAATCGCTGCCGCTGCTGCTGCTACTGCCGCTGCTGCTGCTACTGCCGCTGCTGCTCGAAGCTTCCGTGGGCTTCGCTTCGGCAGGCTTCGATCCACCTTCGCCTGCCGGCTTCGCCACAGTGGGCCTCGCATCATCTTCGTCCTCTACAGGGAGCCAAGTCAAAATCCGCATATTGAAGAGAAACATGCAAAAGAAAAGAAGGGTTTACCATCGTCGGAGATCTCTTGGAAGGAGGGTGGGGCTAAGTGTGCCCTCCAGCTCCTTCGCTGCGAAGTTGGCGCATCCACCTCCGCGCCCGAAGTTGGTTCCGCTGGGCCATCCGTGGCCTCCTTGGCGGCCGGAGTGTGCGCGTCGGCCTTCGCCGCCGAAGGCCTCGCCGCCAGGGGCTTCGCTGCCTTCTTGGAGGTCGGAGTAGTTGCGGGCTTCGCCGCAACCTCCCCCGAATTAGAAACTTCGGCCGCGGGGACCTCCGTCCGAGGTCCCGAAGCATCCACTTCGTCCTCGTCCCCCCTCTTCCTCTTGGCTCCGGCCGACGAGGTAGTCAGGTGGGCGAAGTCCGGTAGAGCAGGGAGCCCTCCGAGGTCGAGCGCAGTCCATACCCTGTTCCAGCGCTCCCAGGACCCCACCAGTGCAAGGCGCTGGGTCTGCTCCTCGGGGGTTGGAGTCCCGACGACTCGATCCGCCGCCGCGATGGCCTCCTCCGGGGTCCTCATTTCGAGGTTGGCTTCATGAAAAGTTTGAGTTAGAAGTGAAAATCTAGGAAGTATTAAAAGCAAAGAGATTGCGAAGCCTTATAGAAGCGGTCGAAGGCCAACTCGCTAAGTTCACCTCGACCCGAAGCCCGAAAGAGCCCCTCCGGCCAGGAGCGCGCGAGGGGACTGAGCTGGAGGGTGATGAACTCCTCCGCGAGGTCCCTCATACTCATCTTCGTCACCACTCTCCGGAGCAGCAGGATCCTCGAGCGAAGGATGTCTTCGCTGGTCTTCACCACACCTTCGCGCCGGTACAGGATGTGGGCGTTGGTACTCCGAAGGGGGGAGCTCGCGCCGACGGAGGCGTAGAACCACTCTTGGTTCCACCTCGAGTACCACTTGTTGTTTACGGCCCTCGCAGGGAAGGCGTCTTGGTACTCCTTCCGGAGCTGGAAGTTGGCGCTGCCAAAGGCCAGCGCCCTCTTGACGCGGTCTGTCCCCTCCCTCGGCTTCGGCTGGCAGTTGGCGTCATGGAGGGCGACGAAGACATCCGCGCGGCCCTCGCAGCCCTCGGCCCTCATGGCCCACTCGAAGACAGCTAACCTCGCCACTGCGTTGGGCGAAAGCTGAGGGAGCTCGAGGTTGTAAGCCTTAAGGACTTCCCTCAGCATCCCCACTGCAGGCAGTCCGAGGCCAGCTTCGAAGAAGGCCTCGAACACCACCACCTCGTCGGCACGAGGCCTCGGCTCAGCCTCCGACTTCTCCGGGACCCGAAGCTGGATCTTCGCCGCGATCCTCCCTTCGGTGGCCCTCCGGGCCGACTCCTCCGTGGAGATCGAGGCCCTCATCTCCAGGGTCTGCTCGAACTTGTCGGAGGGCGTCCGAAGGTCCCTTGGCCCCAGCCGCCTGGGCGGAGGCTTCGCCGCTGTAGCCGCTACCGCTTGCAGTTGGGCGGAGCTCGAGCTCGGGCCCAAAGCCAAAGACTTCGCCACGGCCTTCTTTGGCATCTCGGCTGACCTTCGGTGCGAAGGGCTAGAAGCTGGCGAAGGGCTAAAGATAGCGAAGGGGGCTCTGCGCGAAGCTAGGAAGAGGAGGAGAACGAAGGTTGTAAGGCAGTGAGAAGGAAGCGAATGAAAGTGTGCCGAAGCCGCACGCGATAAGCCCCTATTTATAGGCGCGGTAAGAATTTCAACCGTCGTGGGCCGAACCCACCACCAGGCGGGCCTTCAGCGAAGGCGAATCGGCCCAGAGCAAGGTGACGGTAACTTTTCTGACCGTTGCGGAGCCGTTCGGACTCCCCGAGGTCGCTCTGGCAACTAGCGCGGGGCTACTGTTGGGGGAATATATTTCCGTTGAACAGGGGCCAAATGACATCAGCCTCCAACAGCCTTCGGCCCAGAGCCCAGCACTATCGGAGCCTGTTTTCTCTCTAAGTGTTGTTTTCAGGTCCCAAGGTGCCTTTCGGGGCCTGTAGCTCCAGAGCCCTCAGATCGGGGGGTCCGGCTCGGAGCCCCCAGTTCGGGCCCGCCCTCCGGGCCCAGGACGCCGGAGGCCGCCCTCCGGAGCCAAGTCCGGAGGCCGCCCTCCGGTAGCCATGTCTGGAGGCCGCCCTCCGGTAGCCAAGTCCGGAGGCCGCCCTCCGCGAGCCAAGTCCGGAGGCCACCCTCCGGAGCCCAGTTCGGAGGCCGCCCTCCAGAGCCAGTTCAGACGCCGCCCTCCGCGAGCCCAGTCCGGAGGCCGCCCTCCGGCGCCCAGTCCGGAGGCCGCCCTCCGGAGCCCAATCCGGAGGCCACCTTCCGGAGCATGCTTCGAAGTCCCCCTCCGGGGTACACTTCGAAGCCTTCTCCCCAGCCTCCGCCTTTGGTGTGTCTTTTAGCTGATCAAAGCCTGGCATAGCCTGACACGTCTGTAAAGCTATAAAGTTGTCTGGTACTTTTGTACAGTAGCTAGCTCCCTTTCCCTGTCTACCCCTATAATTAAGCCTAGGGGCTTGTAGAGGGTATCTTGGTCTTTTCCTTAAGGCCTGCGTGACTATAAAAGCAGGGCCAAGCCCTTGTAGCAGGACACACGCTGGAGGGGGCCAAGAAACCCCGGAAATATTGCTCCATCCTGGGGCATACCATGCCAAATCCACCACAACTGGACGTAGGGTTATTATCTCTCAGGAGAGGCCCGAACCAGTATAAACCCTTTTCTCCTTCTGTTAGAACCCATCGAGGTTCATTCTCCACATCACACTCCACCACATAAAAACCTGCTGGAACTAATACAATTGTTCCAACAGCTTTGCAGTACTAAATGACACAGTTTAAGTTCATTAAGCTTTATCTTCGGATCATACAAAGTCTTTGTCTGATGTTGATACTTCATCAGGTTAGCAACAACTCGAAGCCTTGTTTCTTCAGTTAGGTCAAACGAAGCCTGTCTTTCATTTTCTATTTCAGGTTCGATGGTGCGAAGGGATCCTACCTTAAGCTCCATCGGCGTCATGGCTTCATCTCCAAATAGTAACCTGAAAGGGGTGAAACCTATGGACCTTGCTTGATTGGTCTGAATCGACCACAAAATCTTCGGAAGTTCTTCGGTCCATAGCCCCTTCGCTAGTCCTACTATTATTCGATTCAGGCCTGATAAAATAGTACCATTAGCTCGCTCGACGGCTCCGTTGGATTGGGGATGACGGACAGCTGCAAAATACATTTCAATATCAATACCTTCACAAAACTCTCTGAAGGGATCGACATCAAATTGAGTGTCATTGTCGATTGTCAACTATCGAGGCACTCTGAACCTACAAATAATATTTTTCTATAAAATTTTTTGTACATTCTTTGAAAGATAGCTGTGAGGGGTTCTTCTTCGACCCACTTAGAAAAATATTCAATTGCTACCACTATAAATTTTAAACTACCTTTTGCCATTGGGAAGGGGCCAATGAGGTCCATACCCCATCGAGCCATTGACGATACCGGAATAATAACTTGAAGTGGTGTTGGTGGACGATGACTCCATCTTCCCATCCATTGACAACCTTGGCAAGTGCGGACTAAAGCCTCCACATCTGCTACTATTGTAGGCCAATAAAGCACCCGGGGAAGTGTTTTGCCTGCTAAGGCTCGAGGGGCAAGATGGCTACAACAAAGGCCTTCATGAATTTCTCAGAGTAAATCTTGGCCTTCGGCTTGGGAAATACATCAGAGTAGGGGAGAACATACTCCAGCCTTGTATAAAATACCATTGATAATATGCTAATTATGGATTCTTAATTGCAGTCTTGATAGCTTTGGTCATTCGAGCAAAT
This sequence comes from Zizania palustris, assembly GCA_019279435.1. Lineage (NCBI taxonomy): Eukaryota > Viridiplantae > Streptophyta > Magnoliopsida > Poales > Poaceae > Zizania > Zizania palustris. The sequence continues at coordinate 50,519,935 of JAAALK010000080.1, forward strand.
TAGCTTCGCCTTGCAATAATTCCATAACTGAACTCCGCCAATCAGTGCTTGGTATGCAAAAGACCTACGCAGGAGGGAGTTGGGGCACCGAAGGGGAGGCAAGCTCTTCATAAAAAGCCCCTTTTCGGAATATTTATGGCTCCGGCTGCAACTTTTGCCAAGATATCTGCTTGTGCATTATCGGCTCTTGGCATGCTTCGGACATATATCCCTTTAAATGATGCTTCGATCTTGCGGATCTCTTCTAGATATCTAGCAAGTTGTAGATGTCGAACTTGCAAACTTTTATCAACGTGCCCAGCTACAATTTGGGAATCTGTTTTTATAACAACTCTTGTAGCACCAAGGGCATGTGCCTTGCGAAGACCTAGAAAAATTCCTTCGTATCCCACCAATATTATTGGTGGACTTAAAGTTCAGCCTTGCGGAGTACATTGCTTTCTGCCCTGAAGGCAAAATTCTCACCGCTCCGGCACCTACTCCAGATGCTTGAAAATCTTCATCAGAGTATATGGTCCATATTCCTTCATTTGATTCTTCCGGAGCCCATACTACAGACGGAGTCCACTCTGCTACAAAATCAGCCACCACCTATGACTTGATTGATGTTCTTGCTACAAAGGAGATGTCGAAGGGTGCTAACTCAACGACCCATTTTCCAATTCTCCCTGTAGAGTCATTGCTTCGGAGCATATCTCCCAGAGGATAAGAAGTTGGTACAATTACATTATGTGCTAGAAAATAATGTCGTAATTTCCTCGAAACCATTACTAGAGCATAAGTGAATTTTTCCAACTCGGAGTATCTGGTTTTTGCTCCAGATAAGGCTTATGATACAAAATATACTGGATTTTGTAACAACTTCCCATTGAAATCCATTTCTCGAACAAGGACCGCACTGACAGCGGAGCCCGTAGTTGCAAGATAGAGTAGAAGAGTTTCATCTGCGATGGGCATAGTGAGTGTTGCATGGTTGCCAAGATAGTCTTTAATATCATCGAAACTCTTCTGGCACTCTGGCGTCCATGCAAAATCTTAGAACCCTTTTAAGGCTTTGAATATTGGGAGGCTCCGCTCTATAGACCTTGCCAAAAATCTGCTAAGGGTTGCGAGGCGTCCGGCAAGATTTTGAACTTGCTTCAAATTTTCCGGTGGAGCCATTCTCTGCAATGCACTTATTTGAGTATGGCTAGCTTCGACACCCCTGCTCGAAACTAAATACCCTAACAATTTTCTAGCTTGAGCCCCGAAGATACATTTTTCGGGGTTGAGGTGAACTCCACCTGGTCGGAGGCTCTCAAAAGTTTCTGCTAGGTCTAGATTATGCTGGTGCTTTGTGGGATCGGAATGGCGACTAGAAGGGGGGTGAATAGGCGCCTCGACAAATTCTCGTGAATCTGATGGCCTGTTCAAATCACCCAACGCACCTCTAAGATATCGCAATATCAAACTTTATGATCACATGAAAACAGGTTATAAAATCAAACAAATTTCCAAATCAGATTTCAGATGATGAATCAATTTTATCACAAAATTTCTGAAAACTTCCTGAATATGAATAGTGACACTATATTCAAAACTGATCACAGACTTAGGTTTTCAATTCAATTTCAGTTCTGATAATTCCAATTAATAAAACACATTCAACCCTTGAACCAGATTCAGCTTAAAAAGGATTTGAATAATGAATCACTACCTTGAACAAACTCTGCATAATTAATATTTCAGAGAAATGAAGACACTCACTTCTGAATGGTGGACAATGAAAAGTAGATAACAATACAGTATATGAAAATCCAATACAATGTTTATTTGTCAAGACATACAATGTAAGTATTCACTAGAGAACACCTAGATCATATGACCAGACAATTTTGTATCACTGAATACAATCTACTCTGTAAACTAAGAAAAAGATCCACAACAATTGATCACTTTGTCACAAAACATAGAACACCCTTTACTCTCAACCAGACTGGATAACAAATACTAGCAATACAGTAGATATAATGAACCCAGATTGAGCTAGATGACGTACTAAATTTCAGTATACACGTGTTTTGTAACACTGATCAAAGGACTAGACAGTAAAGTAATAATTGAGCTGAAAACTGAAACTATATACTTGATCAGAAAGACTGAAAATACTTGTCCGAAAACAAATAGTAGTCACAGCAATGGTGATGAACTAAAACTGAGTTGAAACTTCAAACAACAAATCTGGCTTAAACATGTTTATTTAGACCTGAGAGCAAAACAGTTTAACAATTCACTTCTAATCAGACAGTAAAAATCTTAGATGAAAGATTTGATAAAGACCTTATCCAAGAAAAGATGTTCAAAAATATTTCAGACAACAAACCAGTTGCAAGCAATTTCTGTAGAAATATTAGTTGCTGATGCACCTGACAGCAATAAGACCAGCAACTTAAGAAGACAAGAAAATAAGTCACAACATTTTAGAACAGCAGGCAGCATGTCAAATCTGTTTACCAATTTGTGTCGGATTGACTACAAGAGCTATATAAATCCAGAGCAATAGTACATGACTAATGTGTAAATCACCACATTTAACTCAGCTAGCAACAGAGATTAGACAAGGAACAACAAATTGATTCAGGGACAAAAGGAACTTTTCAGTGAATCAAGAGATTAGAATAGCAGTATTTTCTGTAGCACAACAGACAACAAATAGTGATAATTCAGAGAAGCACATTTGTTTCAGCAGCACAAATCCAGAGTCAACTGAGTAGATGACAGAACTTAATACAACTGTATAAGGAACAAACACTGAAGCAGTTCTATTGTCAAAGAACACAGATTAGAATCAGTTTTCACACAAGTGATGCCAGAGGAACCAAGAATCATTCAGATTCTTAGGATTCTTGAAGCTTTGGATGACAACACAAAAGACAAAGCATAGAACAAATAAAGTAACTCTGGCTGTGTAGAAACAACTGAAGATGATGACACAAAATCAGGAGCAATATATTGACCAGAATAAACATCAGAACAAGGATTTGATCAATAAACCACACAATGAAGTTCCTAAAGTTGTGCTTGACTACAGAGAAGACAACTTACAGTGAATCAATATATTGGCATCGATCTGATTCAACTAGCAGTTTTGCTTCACTGTATTCGGGCAGATTTTGTAGCCTTGCGACAAAATGCTTCACGGTGCTGTAGATCATCCAGGAGCACAGCGGCGGCTGTAGCATATCCGACAAAAAGATCAAAAGAATCTCCAAATCATCTCAGTTCTCAATCAAAACTCAGACTCCCATTTTTCTGTTTTGTTTCATCCGGTTCAAATAGTAAGTTGGAGAGGGAGACCCTTAAAAGGGACCTTCTAGATAGCCACTTTTACAAAATATCCCTTCAGCAATTTCAGAATATAAATACCCTGAAAATTGCCTCGAATTGACTATAAAAACAAAATTACAATTTGACTCACCTCTCAATATATTTTCAGAATAAGACCATTCTAAAAATATACTAAAAGATTACACTAAAAACTGAAATACTCAAACTAAGACTAAATTCCTATTTATTGTATTAAAAACATTTAGTGATTCGACGGTTCTCAGCAAAAACCGACAAAGCATCCCTTGATCGTCGATGACCGTCTTCAGCCCACGAACTCGACCGCCAACAAGTCTCTCCTGCTCTCGATCCCTCGAGTCGCCTTGTCACGTGAACTAGCTTCCCTTTCACTTACTCAATCGATGCTTCGTCTTGATCAATCTTCAACTCACGTCCTGTTCGACCTCCATGCGTACATCTGAGTCCACTATTCATGTTCAAGAAGGCATCTAAAATTTTGTGAATTCAACTGAAACCTAAACTGAATTTTGTTTTCAAGGTTAATTCAAAGTTGTTCATGTTCAGGTCACTTTCTGTTATACCTCTGAATCTAATTGAATTAATTGGTTGAGAAAATATTGTGATAGATCTGTATTTCAATTCCAAATTTCCTTGAGGTGTGTTGGGTGTTTTGAAAAGGCCATATAATTCACGAAAATTAGTTGAGGCGCCTATTCACCCCCCTCTAGTCGCCATTCCGATCCCACAATTAGTATCAGAGCCAGGTTAGATCACCAGTTGACCTTAACTGATTTGTGATTCTTGTTTTGGCGAAATGGAAAGAAGCTCAAAAATTCCGATGTTTGATGGTCATGATTTTGCCTATTGGAAGGTGCACATGGAGGCTTACCTTCTAAGCCAAGGAAGTGCCATTTGGGACATTGTTGATTCCCAATATGTGATCCCTGAAACTCGGACTTCAGAGACTGAGAAATTATAGTACGAATGCAATATCAAAGTGAGAAACATATTGTTCATCAGTCTGAGTCGCAAAGAGTTTACAGGGTCTAGCACCTACGAACTGCGCGTGAAATTTGGACCACTTTGACAACTTTTCATGAGGGCACTACTCAGATTAAGGCTAGGAGGCAAAGCACGTATAATCAAGAATACAAAATGTTTGTGCAAGGCCCTGGCGAATCTGTAGAGGCCATGTTTGTGCGTTTTGATGGAATTGTGAGTAATTTGTGCTCCACTGGGACTTTTGCTTACTTTGACCACGATAGGGCGATCAAACTTCTCTATGCTCTTGATCGTAGCATATGGGAGGTGAAGATCTCTAGTTTTGAAGAGTCGGCGAGCTTTGACACTTTGACTTGTGACGAACTCTTCAGTAAGATTAAGTCGCCAAGGCATCTTAACCAGGAGTTGGAAAAGCTTTGTTGCCTTCGATTGCTTTGGTTACTAGTCCTGGCAGTTGTATCTCATCTAGAGATATTTTTCTGGCGTTTCTAGAGTTTGTTCTTATTCTGGTGCTTTTGAATTGTCCTTCCTTATCTCTGTCACAAAAGAACAAGTGGACGCTCTAGATGATGACGAGCTAGCTCTCATTGTCAAGATGTTCACTCGCTTCTACAATGATAGACGAGACAAAAGGAGAGGAGGGTCACAAGGGTGTTTTGAATGTGGAGATACGTCTCACATAAAAGCGAATTGCCCTAAATTGAAAATGAAAAATGAAAACGAGCACAAGCACCAAAAATGGAACAAGAAACCCTACTTTAGAGGTAAGCGAGGAAAAGTGGCTAAAAAATTAGCCAGAGCTTTTGTGGATGCCCTCAGTGATATCGACAGCATGTTAAGCGAGGAGCCAAGCTTAGAGGAAGAGGAGCCTCCCAAGAAAGAGAAGAAAGAGAAGAAGGAGAAGAAGATAGTGGACCTCACCAACCTTTGCTTCGTGGTCGATGGCAACAACAGCAGTGACGAGCTCTACACTTCAGAGGTATATCTATCCCAGGATCAGCTTCTTGTTCAGAATGATGAATTGCATGATGCTATTTATTCTCAAGATAGATTACTTAAACTTGCTGCTAAAGAACGAAAAGAATTAAAACTCAGACTTGAAACTATTTCCACTGAACTAGCAATTTTGAAATCTAAGTCTGATGATGCCGATTGTGAGTCATGTCTTACTGTCATGAATGAACTTGCTCAGTTGTGTTTTACACATGCTCAAACTGTTGAAAAACTTGAGTTAACTGAAAAACAACTTTTGGTGGTGGAGTCTAGTCCTGCGGTTATCAACGAATGCATGAACTGTACTTTACTTGTTGAAAGCATTAATTTGAGAGATAGTCATGTTGATGAACTTAAGGCTAGATTGGAGAGTGCTGAGTGTTCTAAGGATGTGCAGCCGCCGTGTCCCACTTTCATCACCCTTAAGGACCAACTCAGCTTTGCTAGAGAGCAAGTGGAAAATTGAAATGTGAGAATGATTACCTTCTCTCCGTGGTGGAAAAATGCACTGAAGAAAAGGGTAGGATGGATCTGCTTTTGGATAAAACCAAAATGTGTGCTGACAGGGCAGGGTTAGCTCTCGGGTAGGAATATGAGAGAACTACTCCAAACACTGTGAGCAAAACTGTGTTCACTCCTCCCACTACCCTTGAGAAAGATAGAGCCCAGTTAGACACTGATCAAAAAGCCAACAATCCTACTCAACCTCCAAAGAAAGCTCTTCGTTCACCAGATGAACCTCCTTAGCAAAAACCCAAGAAGACTGTGAGATTTGCGCCTGAGACCCATGCTCACACACCCAAGAAAGTATATCACTGCTCCTGTTGTCATCGGGTGGGTCATTTGGTTGGGTTTTTCTTTCGTCGTATCAGGGATGAGCGACGGTGTTTTGCTATGAGCTTTCAGGACATGCATTACCCATCTTTAGGTATGCATGAGTCTATTTTTTGCCCTTATCCTGATTTTGAGGCCTCACATCGTCTAATGAGTGATTTTGCCCCTCGTGGTGTACACCATGCTTCATATGGTGATAGATCACGTGTAAGAGGCTTTGATGCTCGACAGGTTGGGAGACCTCATCGTTTTCCAGGTTTGCGCTTTGTAGGTAGACCAAGCACTTTTTATCATGGTTCCTATCCGGTGCATGATCAGTCTACTACTTTGCCTGGTTCTCGAGTTTTGCAATGCTCGATTCCAAAACAATTTTAACTCACCCTTTAACTGAGCATTCGAGAGCTTCTAGCATGTTTTGAGGGGGAGTTGTGTAGCATTGCATGAGTTTTTGTTATATGATTAACTGCTTTTACAACTACATGCTTTATAATGGCTTTGTAGTATTGTCTTAATACTGTTGACTGTACTTGGCATGTTTTCATCTGATAATTGTCATGAGCATGGCTTTTATTTGTGAAAATTTGAAAACGATCACTACTTAATGTAGAAACTAGCTTGAATAGGTTGAGTGCTTTTGCTATCTTTTACACACCTGATAGCTAGGTCCTTTTTATTTGGATGCTAATACGCAACTTGATTTCATTAAAAATATTATGCTGAAAATGAAAATGAATGAAAATGAAAAACGAATGAAAATGAATGATATTCATGCTGTTGTGTGCTAAAATTGAAAATATCCAGGTGGGTTTGCTTTGTCGCACTACTTTGTTCTGGACGACTTACCATAGCACTTTGGTACGAACCGGGACATTGAAGTGTATCCCGAGATCAATGCTTTAAGCTTCCGATGATCTTTTGCTTGACCTAGGCTTGGCTTGGTCGGTTAGCATAAGGTTGACATGCAGATAACCCTGCACAGAAATGAAAAAAATTCAAATACGTTGCACATCAAGTTTGTTGAAGCTCCTTGCTGTGGGATATGCTTATCTAGTGTGTGCTTGATTAGCTTTTGCATCTCATGCCTTGACATGTCTAGTATGCTAGTCTGAGTGGTGATGCTTTTATTTGCTAAAATCTGAAAATGTTTGCTCATGCCTCTTGTTTAGATGGTATGCACCTGAGCTGGTTATACAGTACTTTTAGATGATATTCAAGGCAAATGCTTGTTTGTACGGTAATTGAAGTTGCTCATGTTTTAGGAGCTCACATCTCTACTTTACCCTCATTCCCCTCTTTGCATCCTTTTATCTGCTTGATGCCTGCATTGTCAAAGGGGGAGAAATGGTATACATGAATCTTTTGGAGGCTTTTGGATTGCTTGGTTAAGGGGGAGTTTTCATCATGCCTTGAGATGATATGCCTTTTGATGCTTTTTCCTTGCTTTGCATAATGTTGTGGCATGATGATGATATGCCTTTTGATGCTTTTGCCTTGCTTTGCATAAGGTTGTGGCATGATGATGATATGCCTTTTGATTCTTTTGCCTTGCTTTGCATAAGGTTGTGGCATGATGATGATATGACTTTTGATGCTTTTGCCTTGCTTTGCATAAGGTTTTTGCCCAAGAGGGAGATCTTTTATCAAGTGACATGTTTGTGCTCTTTTATGAGTTTTTATGGTCACTTGTGCGCTTAACTTGAATTCTTCATCATGTCTTTGCTTGGGGTTGTCAATGCACTCATCAAGGGGGATATTGTGAAACCAAGGGTGGTTTCTATCTGAATGATGAGTGATTGACAAGGATGAGCATTTGAGAGATCGAGCAATGGAGTGTTGGTTTGAGTGCATCGAGGGGTTCGATGTGAAAGTGAGGATTGTGTGCCGAGGGTTTCGGTTGTGCGTCGTGTTCT
>JAAALK010000080.1:50528100-50644930 GCA_019279435.1 Zizania palustris
TCCGCTAGATGCACTTGGCCAGATAGGCCTGGAAGTAACATTCGGAGAAGGTTTACTAGCCCGAACTGAAGAAGTTATCTTGGATGTGGTGGATGCCCCGTATGCTTATAATGTCATCTTCGGGCGAGGCATGTTGAATCAGTTCGGAGCTGTGGCGCATCACAACTACTTGTGCATGAAGATGCCCACACAATCAGGAGTTCTGACAATCTTCGGAGATCAAGCCATAGCTCGGAGGGCAGAATATGGTCATGGTCCTCCTCTTGATCCGAGGCAAGTAAACAGTGTCCAAGATAATGGAGAAATTTTTCAGCCTCCTCCGAAGCTTCGAAGAAGTCATTTCCAAGACCAAGTCCCGAAGGAGAGATTGCAACGAAGGTCATTGTTAAAGATGGTAAAGAATACACTTTTCAATTTGGTAAAGATTTACCTCCCGAAGTTGCAACTTCCTTGGAAAAGGTCGTAGAAGAAAATTGGATGTCTTCGCTTGGTCTGACGAAGATATCACCGGAGTCGATCGGGATATTATTGAGCACAGTTTGCTTGTAAACCCGAAGGCCCGGCCTGTTCGACAAGGACTCCGGAAGATGTCCGCAGAGAGAGCTGCTCTAGATAAGGACGAAGTTGAAAAACTGTTGAAGGCTGGGATTATCAAGGAAGTGGCCCATACAGAATGGTTAGCCAACCCAGTCTTCGTCAGGAAAAAGTCCTCCGGAAAGTGGCGCATGTGCATTGATTTCACATCTTCGAATAAAGCGTGCCCACGTGACCCCTACCCCATGCCCCGAATTGATCAACTAGTTGACTCCACTGCAGGTTCGGAGTTACTAAGCTTCCTCGACGCGTATTCCGGTTATCATCAAATATGGTTGAAGCGCGAAGATGAAATCAAGACGAGCTTTGTAACTCCTTCGGGAGTCTTCTGCTATGTAAGAATGCCCTTCGGCCTAAGAAATGCCGGGGGCTACTTTTTCAAGATTAGTTGCTAAGGCTCTAGGTCATCAACTAGGCCGTAATGTAGAGGCCTATATGGATGATATTGTAATAAAAAGTGCTTTAAAGCACCAACATAGCCTAGACTTAGCAGAAACATTCAATAGCCTTCGGGCGTGTGGCATCCGTCTTAACCCCGAAAAATGTATATTCGGAGCTAAGGCTGGAAAGTTGTTAGGGTACTTAGTTTCAAGCAGGGGAATTGAAGCTAGCCCTACTCAAATAACTGCGCTGCAGAAGATGGCTCCTCCGGAGAATTTAAAGCAAGTGCAAAAGCTGACTGGACGTCTGGCCGCACTTAGCAGGTTTTTATCAAGGTCTGCGGAGAGGAGCTTGCCAATCTTTAAAGCTTTGAAAGGGTCCGAAGATTTTGCATGGACACCGGAGTGTCAGAAAAGCTTCGAAGATATTAAAGATTATCTCAGCAATCTTGCTACACTACGGTGCCTATTGCGGACGAAACCCTACTTCTGTATCTTGCAGCTACAAGCTCAGCTGTCAGCGCAGTCCTTGTCAGAGAAGCAGATATCAATGGGAAGTTGGTCCAAAATCCTGTCTATTTTGTATCCGAAGCATTGTCAGGGGCAAAGACAAGATACTCCGAACTTGAAAAGTTCGTTTATGCTCTGATAATGGCTTCGAGGAAGCTAAGACATTATTTTTTGGCTCATAATGTAATTGTACCAACTTCGTATCCTTTAGGAGATATGCTCCGAAGCAAAGATTCCACTGGGAGGATTGGAAAGTGGGCAGTAGAGCTAGCACCCTTCGGCATATCTTTCCTGGCAAGGACAGCTATCAAATCTCAAGTCCTAGCAGACTTCGTAGCAGAGTGGACTCCACCTGCGAAGTTGACTCCGGAGAAGTCAGATGACGGAGTTTGGACTATTTACTCCGATGGCGCTTTCCAAGCATCAGGAGCAGGCATTGGGGCAGTATTGATTTCACCGTCAGGACAAAAAGCAATGTACTCCACAAGACTCAACTTTAAGTCTACCAATAATATAGCGGAGTACGAAGGAATTTTATTGGGACTCCGGAAAGCACGTGCTCTAGGGGCTACAAGGATAATTATAAAAACAGATTCTCAGATAGTAGCAGGGCACGTGGACAAAAGTTTCCAAGTCCGACATCCACAGCTTGCAAAATACTTGGAAGAAATCCGCAAGATCGAAGCACATTTCAAGGGTATTTCCATTCGGAGTATACCAAGAGCTGAAAATGTGCAAGCGGACATTCTAGCGAAGGCTGCTGTCGGAGCTGTGGATGTACCTGACGAAGCTTTCTATGAGGAGCTCAATGTGCCTTTGGTGCCACAAGTTGCCTCTGTAGAGATTCTCTGCATTCCTAGTGCAGATTGGAAAGATTCGATCATAGAACTCTTGCAAGGAGGAACAAATTTGCCCGAAGAGCCCCAATTGTCAAGATTAAAACTCAGAGCAAGAAATTATCAGTTAATCAACGGTATATTATACAAGGCCGGAGTATGTTCCCCTCTACTCCGATGCATATCTCAAGCCGAAGGCCAAGAAATTCTTCGAGAAATTCACGAAGGCCTTTGTGGAAGTCATTTAGCCCCTAGAGCTCTGGCAGGAAAAACACTTCGCCAGGGGCTTTATTGGCCCACAATAACAGCTGATGCGGAGAGTTTGGTCCGCACTTGTCAAGGATGCCAGTGGATGGGTCGACGGAGTCATCGCCCACCAACAGCTCTTCAAGTCATTGCTCCGGTATGGCCAATGGCCAGATGGGGTATGGATCTAATTGGTCCCTTTCCGTTAGCAAAGGGAAATCTGAAGTTCGCAGTGGTAGCTATTGAGTATTTTTCTAAGTGGGTGGAAGCAGAGCCCTTAACAGCTATCACTTCGAATAATGTACAGAAATTCTTCTGGAAGAACATTATTTGCCGGTTCGGAGTGCCTAAATATCTCACAGTTGATAATGGAACACAGTTCGACGCAGAACCCTTCAGGAAGTTTTGCGAAGACCTAGGCATTCAACTATGTTTTGCTGCAGTGAGACATCCTCAGTCGAATGGAGCCGTTGAGCGAGCCAATGGAAATATCTTATCAGGGCTAAATCGAAGAATAGTAGGGTTGTCAAAGGGACTGTGGACCGAAGAGCTTCCGAAGATTCTGTGGTCCATTCGGACTACGCAAACAAGGTCCACAGGTTTTACTCCGTTCAGACTACTATTCGGAGATGAAGCTATGACTCCAACGGAGCTCAAAGGGGGCTCATTTCGCAGCACCGAACCAGACATCGAAGAAGAAAGACAAGCTTCGTTAGATTTGTCAGAAGAAACAAGACTTCGAGCTGTAGCTAATTTATCAAAGTATCATCAGCAGACGAAGACTTGGTTTGACCCGAAGGTTAAGCTCAGCGAGTTAAGGCCGGGTCATCTTGTTCTACGAAGCATTATAGCACCAGGGAAGTTAGGTAATAAATGGGAAGGTCCATATCTAATTGTCCGCTCGGGGCGCCCTGGTTCATTCAAATTAGCTAATTTAGAAGGTGAAGAGTTAGCACATACGTGGCATGCGGAGCACCTAAAGCGATACTTCGCATAAGGGCTCCTTGTAATTCGCTTGTAATCACCTCTAAATTAATAAAGCATACACCCTGATGGTTGCCTTCCCCTTGACACTCCTAGTTTCCCGAGCGGACGCGCTGGGACAGAAGTTGATCGAGAGGGAAGTGTCATTAAGCTGGGTTGTATTTCCGGACTTCGTACCTATAAAGTCGAAGCCTCCGGTGTGGTGGCTGAAATCCATCCGGAGCCCAAGCTGATACCTTGTAGGCATCCGTAAAAGAGCCAATACCACATTCTACGGAGTCCAAGCTTCGGCTGGTAGACTTCCGTAAAAAGAGCCGAAGGTGGCCAAAATCTGCGGAGTCCAAGCTGCAGCTTGCAGACATCCGTAAAAAGAGCCGAAGGTGGCCAAATTCTGCGAAGTCCAAGCTCCGGCTGGTAGACTTCTGCAAAAAAGAGCCCAAGGTGGCCAAATTCTGCGAAGTCCAAGCTCCGGCTGGTAGACTTCTGCAAAAAAGAGCCCAAGGTGGCCAAATTCTGCGAAGTCCAAGCTCCGGCTGGTAGACTTCTGCAAAAAACAGCCGAAGGTGGCTACAATTTCTGCGAAGTCCAAGCTACGGCTGGTAGACTTCTGTAAAAATAGCCGAAGGTGGCTAAAGCAAAACAGCATTCAAGCCATAAGCTTCGAATGTCTGTTATAAGTCCAAAGTGACAAATTTCTTAAGACACTAAAGTGTCCTCGAAAGTCATCTCAATTGATTTCTTTCGTAAAAAAAAGGGTACCAAGTTACCATTCTTCTGACTACAAAGGTCGAAGACATTTCATAAGATTTCAAAAGATCTTTAAAATGACAGAGGGGCTCCGAACCCCCAAAAAAAATTGTACTCCGAAGTTTTTTCTTTGCGCATAACCATCTTTGAATACAGTTCGAAGTTGCTTATACCCAAAGAGGGGCTAGTAAATATGGAGACAATTTTAAATCGGCATCCATTATTGAAACAAATATGTTTACAGATTACATTATGAAAATTGGTATCTATACCAAGAAGGAATCGGAGACCTCTTCGGTCCCGAGAGCTAGGGGTGGAACGACTAGTTCCAACATCGGAAGTTCTAAGAACTTTACGTTTAACTCTCTTCCTCCCCTTCGAAGCTCTAAAATCCTTTTGCTCTTGTTGAAGCTCGGCCCAAGTTCGAAGCCGCTCGGGGCTTCTTTCCCAGCTTCTAAGATCTTCAGATCTTTTATTTTGGGCTTCACCTTCGTCTTCGGACCAATTAGTGTCTTCGGAAGACGAGGTGTTTGCGTCAATCTCTTTATCTTCCTCTTTGATATAAGACAATACGTCTTTGATTACTTCGGGCGCAATAACGCCGGAGTCATCTCGAGGGATAAGGAATCGAGGACGCTTATAACTCTTTAGAAGTTCGAAGGTGTTCCACAGTGAGCGAAGTTCGCTGTTAAGCTCTAACACTTCGATATCTTCCATAAGAGGCAAAGCCTAAAAATATGACAAACAAGACTTTCATTGATAAATATTTACAAGCATCAGCTTTACATAATCAAAAAATCCTAAATAATCCTAAACCTGCGGGTTCGGAGGAGGCTGACTGCTCGAAACTTGACTCCGAACTTGCTTTTGGCGTTGGCCTTCATCAATCCAAGCTTTGATCGCAGATCGACCTTCGGCTCTCCACGAAGTTTGGAAGGCTCGCCAAGCAGTAGCTACGCCTTCGGAAGGAGTCAAAAGTCTCGCGTCGTCGAAGATGATGGAGCCCTCTGCGCTCGGAGTGATTGTTCGGCCCAAATCCTCGTAGTAACGAAGTATTCCAAGGGCAGACACTTGTCCGGAGAGTTCTCCATAACGTATGCCTGCCGTCTTCATTTGCTTCGCTGCTCCTTGGATCCTCTTTAACCGGCGCAAGCAGAGTCACATTGTCATCCGAAGGTAGTGATCCAGTAGTACCGAAGTACTCCAAGACACCTAGCATCTGCTCGATGACCTCCGAAGCCACCTTCTCAGACTTGAGCTTTTCCGCATTAAGTGCATCCTTGACCGAAGTCGTTTCTGCTAAAACTCCGGAGATTCTAGCATTCTCCGTAGTCAAAGCATTCTTCTGAGTCCGGAGTTGGCCAGTTTCTTCTTGTAGCCTTACAAGTTCAGACCCTTTGGCAGCATCCTCCGTCCGCAATCTTTCAATCTCCGCTCGAAGCACAATTCTTTCTGCTACGAGCTCTTTCTTCGCAGCCTCCAAGCTTTGCCTAGCCCTTCGCTCTGCTAGTATTACATTGTCCATCTGAGCTACTCGACCTTCGGAGAAGTTAAAATTTCTTTGAAGAGTTTCGTTCTCTTCCCGATGTTGAGCAATTTCGTTTTCGTTCGATAAAGCTGCAGCGCGGGCTAAGACTGCTTGCTAAGAAAAAGAAAAATTGAAATAAGAAATTATTCATATATAATTTGCTATTTAGTTCGAAGATGCTTTATACCTGATAAGCTGCTCTTTCCACAGCAAGGTTAAGCTCCGAACCCTTCACTCTGCTTAAACGGGCTACCAGTTCTGTTTCCCCGACTTTGCGACTGGCTTCACCCAAAGGTTTAACCAAAGTCCCAAGTCCGGTTTTCTCCTCCAAAAAAGGAGTTATGAGAGGAAGCATTACTGAAGCCTTCTGATCAGCTCTGCTTAGCGAAGGTCCGGAGAGTTCTTCTGAGGCTCTTGGAACTTCTGAAGATGGCCCCCCCTCAGTCGATTCACTTTCATCTGATGATTCAGATGAAGTCGATCCTTGAGCAGGGAGAGGCTCAATGTGTCTTTTTCCTCTTCCAGGCCCCGGTAAAGTAACCCCCGGTCGTGGCTCTAAAGTTGTCGAAGGTCTTTGAATTGTATCTTCGAGGGATACTTCGACAACAGGAGGCTCTGAAAAAACAAAAATATTACACATTGTATAATTTTGCAAAAATTGATAAGAATTATGCAAAATTTACCTTCGACATTCTCTGGAATATCGAGCACCGGACTGATCGGAGGATCAAAAGTGTAGTCCTCATCCGAATCAGCCGCTAAATCTTGGACTGCAGGAGCATCGTCCTGAAGAGTCCTCGTTACTTCTTCGAGAATCGAAGCCATAGTGACTTCGACTCCACCTTCATCCACAGGAACTCCGGCCTGAGTTGTATCTTCTTGAACTACCGAAGTCATTGGTTGATCAGCATTATCTCCAGACTCCGGTACGTTCGCAGCCACTTCGGCCTCATCTACACCCATAGAGGCTTCAATTTGTTCTTCCTGGGTATCCGGAGCTCTTACTTCTTCGATGTTGGCTTGGGGCTCCGGAATACCTGCAGTATCTTCAATGTGAATACTTCGTTGAGTTGCATCTTCATCAATTAATTTTACTAATAAAATACCTTCATCCTCTTTAGAACCAGAAAGTGAGGTTCTTGAGATTGAAGGAGCAGGATCCGAAGGTGCGAGATTCTTTGGCTTCCGAGCCACCTTCTTCACCGGAGTCTTTGCTGAACCTGAAGCTCCGGCTTCAGCTACTCTTTTCTTGGGGCCTTTCTCCTGAGGCACCCAATCCATCAGAGAGGGTGGAGTTAACTCTAGCATTCCCCATACTCTGTTAAATCGCTCCCAACTTCCGACTAATTTGATTCGCCATTCTTTTTCCGACGGAGTTGGAGCACCCAGAATCTTCTCCGAAGCCCTTACAATTTGCTCTGAAGTAATAGGGGCTGAAGAAGCTAAAAAATAATTCGAGTTAATCTTTCTTCGAAGTAAATATGTACTATGCATGTTGGTTTCGAAGTTACCTGCAGGGCTCGAAGTATAGTTAATCTTGCGAAGACCGCCTTCCGAGTCATCTTCGAAGACGATAGGCCAGTTGGCCATCAATGGAGGAATTTGCAGTCCGAGGAACTCTTCGGCTAAGTCCCGCATACTCAACCTTCTGCTGATTTTCTGAAGCAAGTTGAGGCGAGCTTCGAGTTGGCCTTCGTCAGGTTGCACTAAGGCTTCTTTCCGGAACTGGATTTCTTTGAGGGGACCGGCCAGAGGACTCCTCACTCCAACTTCGGCATAAAACCACCTCAGAACCCAATCGGTGTACCATCTAGCATTGATGGCCTTAGCAGGGAATTGCAGGGCATATTCATCGCGAAGCCTAAAATTGATGCTTCCGAAGGAAACCACCACTTTCTCACCTCCGGAGCCTACGAAGGTCTTTGGATGACAAGTTGCTCTATGAAGCGCAGCGAAGATTTCAGCCCTCCCCTCACAACCTTCAGCTCTCAGTGCCCACTCGAAGATAGCTAATCTGGCTACAGCATTCGGAGACAGTTGGGGGAGGGTTACATGAAACAAGTCAAGTACTTCGGCCAAGAAATCTACAGCCGGGAGGCCCAAGCCCGCATCGAAAAAAGCTTCGAACACTACAACTTCTCCGGGTCTCGGTGATGGAATCGATTCTTTGCCTGGCTTCCGAATCATAACCCCATCACTAATCTTTCCCCCCGCTGTGATTGCCAAAGACTCTTTCTTGCAGGTAGACGGCCCCAACTCAAAAGATTGATCCAAGTATTTAGTCGAGGGTGGGCACAGACCTTGGTCGTCGGGGATTTGGGGATTTCTCCCCCCTGCCGCCATGGATATTGCCGCCTGCATCGAGGGTGCCGCCGCCAATGTTGCCGCCGCTGCTGCTGCGGCTGCCTGTTGCCGAGCCAAGGCCGAAGGAGGCGCAGATCCCTTGGTCTTCACCATCGCGATTGTCCGGATTGATTTGAGGGAATGGAGACTAGAGCTCAAGAACTCGAAAGCTAGGGCTCAAGAACTCAAAGGGCTCAAAAAGCTTTTGACTGAGAGGAAGCGGTGAAAAGGTAATCGGGTAAGTTTTGAGGCTCTTTATTTATAGCCTAATCTTTCCGTTTGTTACCGTTTGAGCTTTGCCCTTTCGCATTCCCGCCTGTTATTTTCCTCCGAAAATAACGCCTCGTATAGCTTCCATTAGAAACAGAAACTAACGGCTATTTTTTCTAAGTCTAAAAAGACTTTCGAACTTCCTAAGTCAGTTCTAAGATAGTTCGAAAAGTAATTATCTTATGATTGACTCGAAGTTCATATCTTCATGCATTTCGAAGATAAAATAAAAACCAATAACCCCTATGATTGGTTATCTTTTCTTTCCGTATACTGCTCTCCTAACGTTACAGGTCCAACGGAGAAGCGTATTCGAGGGGCTACTGTTGGGGAAAATATCTCCTCTTCGGGGTTATTGTCGAAGCAACATAAAGACAGTCAACCAGTTCGAAGATTGTCCGAAGACCATCTTCGAAGATGCCCAGAACTTCATTCGAAGACCGAAGACAAGCACTAGTTCGAAGTACGTCTTCGAACTAAAGCCTTTCAGGATCTTTTCTGTCAGCTAAGATGGGAGACTTATCTTCTATCCTATTAGATTAGTCTTTTACCATTTTAGCCCTATTAAGGAAACCGAATAGTTTCCTTAATGTCGGTTGTAATAGAGGGGTAAATAGGTCTTTTCCTTAATGTTTAGGCCTATAAATACCCCCCATTTCACCCTGTAATAGGGACCAATTACAAGTGATTCAATACACACTTTCGAACTATTCTAAGCTATTATCCTTTCGGAGGTTTAGAACAGTTTGCTTCGCAAACACTTCGTTTGTTAGTTTCTTTTCTACAGAAACCTGTTAGCGTAATCTTTTACGCCAACAGTGAACTAAAAGCATGATGGGCCTCGGGCGATACTTTCAATATCGGCCTTTTGACACTTTAAGCGTTTTTCCAGACACTTGGGAAGTACTTTTTCAAATATCTACCATTTAAAACCCTTCGAAATCGCTCTCCTTGTAAAGACTCTAATACATATGCATTGCCTTGAGCGATTTCAACTACCTTAAAAGGTCCTTCCAACTAGGCGACCATTTACCAAATTTCGATCTCTTAGTGCCTACTGGCAAAATCGTTTTCCATACTAGGTCGTTGATTTTAAATGATTTTTCTTTGACCTTCTTGTTGTAGGATCTAGCTACTCTTCTTTTATCTTTTTCTATTGCCTCTAGAGCCTTCAACCTTTTATCGTTCACTTCATCTAAATTATCCTTTAGAATTGTCTCATATTCATCGACCGATAAGCCATATTGCTTAAGAAACCTAAGTGAGCTAAGATCCACTTCTACCGGTAGAACGACTTCTTTTCCATATACCAACTCATATGGACTGACTTTAGTGGCACCGTGTTTTGCAACTCTACTACCCCATAAAGCTTCAGAAAGCACCTCATGCCACCTCTTTGGAAACTCTTCAATCTTCTTCTTGATTACTTTAATCATAGTTTTGTTACTAGACTCGGCTTGACCATTGGCCTGAGCATAATACGGGGAAGAGTTTACCAATTTGATCCCATAGTATTCGGCAAAGTCCCTCACTTCTTTAGCAACAAACGAATTACCTTGGTCTGTAGTGAGAGTTTGGGGAATGCCGAATCTGTGTATAATGTGCTTCAAGATGAAATCAATTACCTCGTTGTGAGTCATGTTCTTGAGCGGCACGGCCTCGGTCCACTTGGTGAAGTAATCCATTGCCATCAACACGAAACGATGCCCTTTTGAAGATGGAGGATGAATTTGGCCGATGAAGTCTAAGATCCAACCTCGGAACGACCATGATTTGATAATAGGATTGAGCATCGATGCAGGTGCTAGCTGAATATTACAAAACCTTTGACAAGTTTCACATCCTCTATAGTATTTAAAACAGTCCTCAATCATAGTCGGCCAATAAAAACCCGCCCTTTTGAGCATCCAACTCATTTTTGGGGCGGAATGATGAGTACCGCAAAGCCCTTCATGTACTTCACCAGCAGCAACTCTAGCTTGATCAGAGTCCAAACACTTCAAACGTACTCCATCGATAGTTTGGTGATACAACACATCGTCAAGCAAAACAAATTTGAACGCTTGTCGTTGAGCCTTCCGATCAACCTTTTGGCTTGGATTTCTTAAATATTGAACGATTGGGATCCTCCAATTTTCCTTACTGATGAAAGGAGCAATGGCCAAATTCCCACTAGAATTGGCCTCTAGATTTCCCATTTGGACCTGCCCGCTAAGTGCTAAACCCTCCTGACAACAGTCGGTCGGACCGGCAATGTTGGCCTAGTTCAATCGGCTATTGCAAGTTGTCTGGCATGGATCGGTCTGACCGGCATGACATGGCCGGTTAGACCGGGAATGCAAGGGCAGTCTGACTATGCTTACAAGGCTGGTCAGACCGACGTTAGTACTCTCGGATGATACATCGTCTCCAAACATTGGCTTTTCTCGTGTGCAGAATTTACCTTTGCTAATTTGATAGCCTGATGCTTGTTGAGCCAAGTCATTTGTAAGTTAGTTGGCTTCTCTAGATACATGAGTAATCTCAAAATCATCAAAGGTGGCAATTAGGTCTAGACACTTGTCTAAGTAGCTATTTAGTAGACCATTAAAACATTGAGCGAGTTTGGATACTTGTTGCGCAACTAATAAAGAATCACCATATACACAAACATATTTTACACCCATGGAGTTCAACAACTCAATACCTAGCAATAGGGCTTCATATTCGGCTTGATTATTAGTTGAATGAAATTCTAGACAGGCCGAGGTATCAAAGTGCATACCACTTGGTGATACGAGCACCACTCCAACACCTTCGCCATTTTTGCAAGCCGAACCATCAAAATAAAGTTTCCATGGTAATACCTCAATTAAAGCGACTTCGTTAATCCAATTGACATCTACATGGTGATCCACTATAAAGTTAGCCACGATTTGGCCTTTCATAGATCTCAACGGTTCATAAGACAAATCATATTCAATCAACGCATATGCCCACTTGCCAATTCTACCACTTATAATCGGCTTTTGCAACATGTACTTTATGACGTCCGTTTGTCAAGTGACAACACATGTGCTAGGGAGAAGATAGTGACACAGTTTGGTACATGCGTAATAAAGGGATAAACACAAACGCTCCACAAACATGTACCTTGTCTCGGCATCCAGAAGTCAATGACTCAAGAAGGTGATGATGTACTCCTTTCCTTAAATGTCTTGAGTCAACACGACTCCAATCACATTCTCCTCCATGGCGATATAAAGCTGAAATGGAATCCCGGCCTTCGGCGCCCTTATTACCGACGGTGTCGATAGGCACTCTTTTATTCTCTCGAAGGCGCGTTGCTGACTTGCCCCCGAAGTGAACTCGACTTCATTTTTTAGCCGGAGTATCGGGACAAACACATCAATTTTGCCAGACAAGTTAGATTTAAAGTGTCGCAAATAGTTAACCTTGCCTAGTAGTTTCTGCACATATTTCTTACATGCTGGCGCTAAACATCCTCTAATTTTCTCAAGCCTCTAGGATCAATTTCAATGCCTCTTTCATGGATCTTGAATCCTAAGAACTTGCCCGCCGACAAGCCAAAAGCACACTTGAGTGGGTTCATTTTTAAGCTATACTGGCGCATTCTTTCGAAAGCCACTCTCAAATAGGCTAGATTGGTCCCCATAGCATCCGATTTGACCACAACGTCATCTATATAAACCTCTAACATAACTCCTAGCAAGTCATGAAAGATTAAGTTCATGGCACGTTGGTAGGTGGCGCCAGCATTCTTTAAACCAAACATCATTACTACCCACTCAAAAAGCTGACAAAACCGGGGCAGTGAAAAGCCGTTCTAAAAACGTCCTCTTCGGCCATAAAGATTTGATTATAACCAGCGTTGCCATCAAGAAAACTTAGAACCTTGTGTCCTGAGGCATCGTTGATCAACATGTCGACTATCGGCATGTGATACTCGTCTTTTAGAGTGGCCTTGTTCAAATACCTGAAGACGACGCAGATGCGGATCTTGCCACTCTCCTTCTTCTCGACAGGCACGATGTTAGCGACCCATTCCGCGTACTTGCGTGGCCTAATAAAACCTGCCGCTAATAGACGTTCAACTTCCTGTTTAACTCGGTCATAGATGGCTGAATTGAAGTGGCATGGCGACTGCTTACAAGGCCTAAACCCGAGTTTGATGGGAAGTCGATGCTCAACAAGCTCTCAGCTTAATTTGGGCATCTCGCTGTAGTCCCATGCGAAGCAATCAACATACGATCGAAGCAATTTTATTACTTCGACCTTTACATCATTATTCAAATTCTGATTTACAAATGTTGGCCTCGGAACACTACCATCTACTATGTCTAATTGCTCTAAAGGGTCGGCCGGCGAGAAGCCTTGACCTAATTTTTCTACTTCGCTAAAATCTTCAATGGCTTCAGTGATACCGTCTTGAGAAGACTGATATTGCTCCACACAAGATTTTAGCCAATCAAGATTAGCGCTAGACATTCTGCTACCTTAGACACAACCGAGCCACACTGGCCGACTTTATGGAAATAGGAACGAACCTCCCCTCCCCTCTGACACATTGACAAAATCGTAATCCGAGAGGTCCCGCCTCGACAAACATTCTATCTCATCATGGGTGGCATCACCGGATGCATCGGCCAAGCAAACATGGGCTGATGTATCGGCGTGTACTATCTCGATTTCATCACCATCCCATTGTATTAGGTGCTGGTGCAGGGTAGACGACACACACTGGTTTGCGTGGATCCAATCACTCCCAAGCAATAAATGATAATTACCTTGCACGTTGACGACGAAGAAGGCAATAGGTAGCATCTTGTTCCCTACTGTCAGCTCCAGAGACAGCATGCCTTTTGCCTCTGTCATGTCGCCCTTGAAGCTATTGAGGGTAACATTGGTCTTCTTCAGGTCGTCGTCATCTTTGCCGAGCTTCCTTAGAATGGAGTACGTCATTAGGTTCATGGTGGCTCCACCATCGATGAGCATCCTTGAGTTCGGCTTTCCGTCAATGTGTCCCCTTATGTAGAGAGGCATAAGGTGACGACTCATATCTCCAGGCTTCTCGAACACGGCGCCCCGCGGGCCGAGGTCTAGCAGCGCGACCCTGGCCTCCTCTTGCAGTGGAGCAAACTTGAAAGGTAGCATGACAACGCTGACATCCATCACCTAAGGAGAGGGCCCCTGGGAGACGGGTGTGTAGTCGTCGTCGAGCAAGTCATCATCGTCGGAGCTAATAACGGGAGTCGGTTCATCGACCATGACCGGCCTAGGTCTCCAAACTTTCTTCGCCATGGGTCGAGGATGGATTTCTTCAAAAAGTGCATACCGTGCCTCCTCGGCCTTCTCTTCTCATATCTCTTGTGCCCGCAAGCGTTGCAGCCTACTCTTTTGTGACTTGGACATCCCTGAGGGTGCCCATGATGGCTGAGGACGGGTGCTGGGCGCCACGGTCTTGTTTCTAGTATTTTGGCCAAACGGGACTTGCCAGATCGGCCTCGAACATCTTACGCTTGCCATAGGATGTCTTCTGGTAATGGTCGGTCAGACCGACCATGGTGGGCCAGTCGGACCGACCATGGTCGGCCAGTCGGACCGGCCCGTGCCGAAAAAAACTATAATGTCGGTCGAACCGGCTGTAGTAGGCCAGTCAGACCGGTCTTCAGTCAGGGCTTTGGCCAGGCTCGGTGATGCATATTTGCGCTGTCCTACTGGGGCACCCTTCAGGATTGCGACCTCTTGGGATCACACCCTAATGACTATGGTCTCCGGGGCATCTTCACGTTCATCCCCTTCGGCTCCTTCCTGTGAGGTTTAGTTCTGAGGTACTACGGACAGGCGATGAATAATACTCTCATCCTGCACCGGACCACGTAGTTGCCACTCAGAAACACTAGAAGGAATGTGAGTGTTAGTAGCTAGACACTGCTTGGAGCTCTCCGATAGTGGAGGCCAAGTCGGAGCCATCATCCAGCAGTAGGGTGATGACATCAGAGGCTCTAGCGGCTTTGCACACTGGGTGCCGAACCCGTTGGCCTGTTGGAAGCTCGGCCATGTCGAAGGTACCTCAGACCAGACCAGCGAAGGGTCCTGCCAGGGTTGAGGTAAGCTTGCCCATGGTGGACATGGGTCCAGCCACTGGAGGCTGAATCCATCTGGAGGCTGTAACCCACTCGGAGGGGATGGCTTCAGCCATTGAGGCCCGAATTCTCCCGAAGGCTGGAATCCTTTCGGAGGAGGTGGGTTCGACCACTAAGGTACGAACCCTCTCGGAATATGGGGCCAAGCCGGAGGGGAGGTTGGCCACTAAGGACCAAACCCTGTCGGAGGCTGGGACCAACCCGGAGGGGGGTTCGGCCATTGAGGTCCAAACCCTATCGGAGGCTGGGTCCAACCCGGAGGGGGGTTCGGCTATTGTGGTCCGAACCCTACCGAAGGCTGTACCCACTACGAAGAAGGGTTTGGGCCTTGAGGGCCGAACTCAACCCTCGTGGGGCTTGGTCTTCTAGTGGGGTTCGGCCGTCCCGGAGCCCGTGGCCAAACACTTCTCCTCTTGGACATTCGCTGGTTCTTGTCCAAGAGCATCTTGTATGTCACCTTCGGCCTTCTACGGTGCCTGGCCGAAGATGATGGCTTAACATTTTCCTTCCACACACCTACCTCTGAATTCTTTGGTACGAGTGTGTGTGTGAGTGTCTCCTACAACGACCGCTTTCCATTTAGCCGACTCAGCCTATTCTGGTCGAATCAACACTTTCTTTCCCTCGAGCTCAACGTTGTTCATGGGAAAGGGGTCTCTATCCAATTTCATTTTTGGATTTGCTTCTATTTTCAATCGTCCTTCCTCTATGGTCGATTGAACCTGCCGACAAAAAACATTTCAATCGTTAGTGTAGTGAGAATGCGAATCATGCCACTTGCAGTAGGGACGCTTCCTTAATTCGTCGGCGGATGTCATGACTTGCCTTTCGGTAGTCGTAGGAGTTGATTTTTAATAGGAAATCAAATATCTTATCACACTTGGTTACGTCGAATGAATATCTAATTTCATTAGGCCGACTCTTAGAGGGAGACGGCTGCAATTTAGAGCAGGTGATGGGTTTAGACTTCACGCTCCAAGTCCATTAGGCTGTGTACGTATTGGCCGGATCTTCTTCCTCTTCGGATTCTCCCTCGTCAGAGTGCTCCATCATGTGGATTTCAGCTCTTGGTTTATTAAAAGTCTTAACGAATTTTCTATCTTAGGATCGACCTTCCTGGACCAGAGCCTATTGCAAGACTTGGCTAACATCTAGAAGATTCCGATTATCCATTCGTTCCTTAATTTCTGCCCATAGGCCAATAAATGCGAGGTCTGCCAGGTCTTTTTCCAATATGTTTAGGCTAAAACATTTATTCCTAGTGTCTCTAAAGCGGTTGACGTATTCAGAAACACTTTCGTTATATATTTGTTTAATCGCCGTGAGGTGTGACAACCTAAGCTCGGTCTCGCCCGTGTAGAAATAATCATGAAACTTCTACTCTGGCTGAGCCCACATCTGAACGGAGTTCGGCAGAAGCGCCGAAAACCAAGTGAACGTGGCGCCAGACAATGATAGGGAAAATAACCTGAGTTTTAATTCATCCGACCCACTAGCTTCACCACATTGTGCTAGAAATTGACTAATGTGCTCTAGTGTGGATTTACTACCCTCGCCGTCCAATTTAGTGAAGTCTGGGACTCTATAACCATGAGGGTATGGAATGGTATCAAAGTGGTCGGGATATGGTTTCCGATAAACCCTAGCTCTATCCCAAGGTGTAAAGCTGGTGCATTCCCTAAATAGCGCGTGAATACGTTCCTCAATATCATCGTGGTCTACTGCTTGTGCGTGTCTCTCATGTGGTGGCGGGATGCGTGGTAGTATATCGACATTCTCTGGCCTATGCTTTGTTGTGGGAGTGTGTAGCGCGAGTGATGGTGGCAGAGCTGGCACAGGCGCAAGCGGTGGTGGTGCATGATAAGCTGGATTTGCTTGGCCATAAGCGTAGTTATGTGTTTTGGCTGTGGATGATGTGGCCGGAAACGTGATAGTTTTTCCAGTATTGCCGTCCTTTCTACTATAAATGTGCTGAGTTGGCGGAATACTAGTGATTGGCGTCGGTGGATCGGCCTTAGTAAAGCCGAATCTCCTAAACACTGCTGCTACTTACGAGACAACTACGGGTTCTAGTTTATTGGCTAGCGAGGCGCTAACCGCCTGATCAACAGATGCAGCTATCCGACGGTCAACTTGTGAAGTAGATAAAGGGGGTGATGAGGGATGTACCTGAGTCAGGTTGAGGTTGTTGTGCATGATGAAGCCCGAGCGTGTCTTTATGCAATCCCTGAGCATCAGCTCTTCGAGTTCCTTCTTCTTTGCTTCAATCTTTGCTCGGTCCTCCTCAGATATGTCGGCCATGGTGGGCATCATAATGTTGTGGTCGTCGATGTCCACGCCCCCCATAGTGGTTATCGGCGATGTAATGGATGTAGACGTAGTAGAGGTACTTGCTACCGATGTAGAGGTAGTAGTCATGGTTGGCGTTGTCCCCAACGGAGTCGCCAAAAACTGTGTTGATGCAGAAATGTGCCCCCACACTTGGGCTGGTTTGACATCCAAATGTATCGCAATGATACCGATGCTGCGTTCCGACTACCATAAATAGTGATAAGGGATTTTGAGTCGCCAGGAAATCATACAAATGGTTAATATTTTAATCCAATTGGCCGAAAGTATCCGTAATAATGTAAACAGGAATAAAATAGCAAAAATACCTGGAATCGGCCAATTCGGAGGCTGATTCGGAGTTACAGCGGAGGCTGGTCCGAAGGGTCCCTAGGGCACTTTCGTCCTCATGCCCGGTCAGACTGGAGGTACAACCTCGGTCGGACCGGAGGTGTGAAGGGGCTTTGGGATTGGGCCTCGAAGGCAGCTGCGAAGGGTGGCTCTAGCGGTCAGACCGGTGAAGTATCCCCGGTTGGACCGACGGGTACCCCTCGGTCGGACCACGCGGATAGGCTTCATCGCGCAGGCTTTAGCAGGGGCTTCAGTGTAGCGCAGTGCGGAGGAGCTTCGGCGTTGTCGACAATGGCCTGATGGAGGGGCTCCGGTCAGACCGGACCTATGCCGTCGGTCGGACCGGCGATGACAAATCAAATCTGCTAGGGTTCGGATGACCTAGCAAACAAGATCCAATCGCCTTCAAACTTCGTGGGGGAATTTGTGAAGGGAAAAACTCTGCAAAAACAGCAAGAGATCAAATATAATTCGGCCAAGACACCTAATTGCATAATATGATGGAAAAAACCGATAAAAAGGATAGCAATTCGTTACGTGGATTAACGGGAGGTTCACAAGCGAACCAGCAAGGGTTACCGTGATTACAGATGCGGCAGACGGAGGGCTTTCAAGCAAACCCACGAAGATGCAGAAAGTAAAGAAAAGTAAATGCGATTCAATGCTAGGGCTTTGGATAATTGAGATTGGAGAGAGCCCCTGAATCGGCCTTGCCCCTAGTACTTATAGGGGTTGGGCTGGTGGTCCCTCCCTAAAAATACAGTAGTATTCGGCTAAAATTCGGTTGAGATAAGATTTGGACAAACACAATTTGAATCCACTTTGGATTCATATTCTGAATCCCTGGCCGGTCTGACCGAGCCCATTGGTCCGGTCTAACCAGGCGTGGCCGGTTGGACCGGCCTACTATAGTCGGTCAGATCGGCCTTTGCCAGGTTTGGCATATTTTCGGTCAAAAATACCATTTTTCCGTATTTTGCTTAGCTTGACCATTAATGCATTTTTTTGCTATAAGCAGAATCACGCAAGGATGAACAGTACTTGCGTTGGAAGCTCTTTGATGCGCTGCTCTGTGCTTGATCCGAATGATGAACAGTAAGCACGAAATTAAGAACAGCAAAAAGGCTAGAACAAAATAGAAATTGTAGTTGGTAGCCCCAAAATGTTCAGCTAAAAGAGTCCCCTAAACCCTAGGACTTTGGGTCCTTTATATAGGCAAGCTCATTAAAGAAATCTCCAAATTGCCATTAGGGTAAAAGTTCTAAGTATTTACCTAATTTGGGACAACTGGGAGCCGCCACAGTCACTCACAGTGGCATATAAGAAATTTTTGAAAATTATAATGGCATGTGAGTAATTTTCCCTAATTTCAATAATGAATTTTCAGTATTACAAATTCTGAAAAATCCATTAATGCAAACTCCTAATTTATTACATCATTGCCCCTATTCTTTTAATATTTTTTCAAAATAAGAATTCCGAAAAATACTAAAAGATTACATTTAATCTAGACGACAAAACAGGAAAAATGAACTCATAATTACTGGAATTAAAATCATTTTCTGATGCGACAGTTTTCAAAAAAAACCCGACAAAGCCTCCTCGATCGTCGACATGTGATGCCAATCCGTGAACTCGATCGCCAGCAAGTCTCTCCCACTCTCGATCCACTCGAGTCGCCTGATCACTTGCACTGGCCTCCCTTTCGCTGACTTGACCGTCACGCTGTCTCGACCATCCGTCCGTCCATGTCTTGCTCTATTTCCTCGTGCACTCTTGAGATCATATCCAAGTTCACCCATTACTCCATCGATGCCATCGATGCAATCAAACCATCACTCACTCATTACTCTAGCTCGAGCAGCCTTGTCAATCATTCATCACACACCCAAAAACCACTGTGCGACCTCACTTGGTTTCACAATCTCCCCCTTGATGAGTTCATTGACAATCCCAAATAGAAACATGATGAAAGTTTCAAGTTAAGCACACAAGTGACCATAAAAACTCAGAAAAGAGACAAAACATGTCCCTTGGTAAAACATCTCTCCCTTGGACAAAAACTCATGCAAAGCATTCTCCCTATCTTTGGCAAAAGCATCAATGTATCATGAAAGACATTACTCCCCCTTAACAAAGCAATCATCCAAAAGCATCATGTGAACCATTTCTCCCCCTTTGGCAATGCAAGCATCAAGATGATAAAAAGATGCAAAGAGGGGTGTGAGGGTAGAGTATAGATGCAGGCTTCTGTAACATGAGCAATTCCAATTACAGTACAAAAAAGCATTTGCCTTGAATATTGTCTAAAAGTACTGAATGAAACACTCAGATGAATACTATCAAACAAAATCCTGAGCAAGCATTTTTAGATTTTATCAAATAAAAGCATCACCACTCAGACTAGTATATTAGACATGGCAAGGCATGAGATGCAAAAGCTAATCAAATACTAACTAGATAACCATATCCAACTACAAGGAGCTTCAGCAAACTTGATATGCAATTGATTCAAGCATTTGATTTTTTATTTTTCATTGTAGTGCTAGGGGTTATTTACAAGTCAACCTTATGCTAACCGACCATGCTATGCCTAGGTTGAAATCATCATAAGCTTAAAGCAATGGTCATGGTATACACTTCAATGTCCTAGTTCATACCAAAGTGTCATGGTAAGCAGTCCTGAACAAAGTAGTGCGACAAAGAAAACCCACCTGGATCTTTTCAATTTTAGCATAAAATAGAATAAATATCAAATATTTTTCATTTTATTTTCATTTTTCATTTTTTAAAAATTTTCAGCATAATATGATCAAGTTGCGTATTAGCATCCAAGTGAAAAGAACCTAGTTATCAGGTATGTAAAAGATAGAAAATGCACTCAACCTATTATTGTTAGTTTCTAAACTAAGCAGCGATCATTTTCACATTTTCACAAATGAAAGCCATGCTCATAACTAAAGTCATATGTATTCAAGCAAAGTATAATCAACAGTATTAAAGACAATACTTCAAAGGCATAATAAAGCATACACTTGTAAAAGCAATCAATCATACAACAGAAGCTCATGTAGTGCTACACAACTCCCCCTCAAAATATGCTAGAAGTTCTCAAATGCTCAGTGTTAGGGCAAGTGAAAAACTATTTAAGAATCCAGCATTGTAAAATTCGAGAACCAGGTAAAGTAGTAGACTGATCATGCACAGGGTATGAGTCATGATAAAAAGTGTGTGATCTATCTCTAAAGCGCAAGCCTAGAAAACGACGAGGTCTCCTAAACTATAAAGAATGAAAGCCTCTTATACACGGTCTAGCGCCATATGAAGCATGGTGTACACCACGACGGGCAAAATCTCTCATGGGACCATGCGGAGCCTCAAAATCAGGATAAGAGTGAAAATCAGACTCATGCATATCAAAAGATGGGTAATGCATGTCCTAAAAACTAATCGCAAAAGAACGTCATTAATCCTTGATATGAAGAAAGCAAAACCCAACCAAATGACCCACCCGATGACAATAGGAGCAGTGATACACCCTCTTGGGTGTGTGAGTAGGGGCTTAGGCGTAAATCTCATAGTCTTCTTGGGTTTTTGCTGAAGATTTTTCTTTGGCGGACGAAGGACTTTCTTAATAGGTTGAGTAGGATTCTTGACTTTTTGTGTGGTGTGTAACTGGGCTCTTTCTTTCTCAAGGGTAGTGGGTGGAGTGAACACAGGTTCACTCGGAGTGTTTTGACTCGTTCTCTCATAGCCCAACCCTAGAGCTAACCTTGCCCTGTCAGCACACAATTTTGTTTTAGCCAAAAGCAAATCCATCCTACCCTTCCCTTCAGTGCATTTTTCAACTACAGAGAGAAGATAATCATTTTCACATTTTAATTTTTTAACTTGCTCTCTAGCAAAGCTGAGTTGGTCCTTAAGGGTGATGCAGGTGGGACACACCGGCTGCACATCTTTAGAACACTCAGCACTCTCCAATCTATCCTTAAGTTCATCAACATGCTTATCTCTCAAATTAATGCTTTCAACAAGTAAAGGACAATTCATGCATTCGCTGATGACAACAGGACTAGACTCCACCTCTAAAAGCTGCTTCTCAGTAATTTCAAGTTTTTCAACAGTTTGAGCATGTGTAAAACGCAGCTGAGCAAGTTCATTCATAACAATAAGACATGACCCACATTCAACATCATCAAACTTAGATTTTAAGATTGCAAGTTCAGTGGATAAAGATTCAAGTCTGAGTTTTAGTTCCTTTTGATCTTTAACAAGTTTAAGTAATCTATCATGAGAACAGACAACATCATGTAATTCATCATTCTAAACAAGAAGCTGGTAACAGGATAGATATACCTCAGATGTATCGAGCTCGTCGCTGCTGTGGATGCTATCGACCATGAAAAAAATGCAGGTGAAGTCAATTCTCTTCTTCTCCTTTTTTCTTTCTTGGATGGTTCTTCTTCATCTGAGCTTGGCTCCTCACTTGATGTACTATCGATGTCGCTGAGGGTGGCCACAAATTCTCTGGATACTCTCTTAGCCACTTTGTCGTGCTTCCACTTTTGGTACTTTGTGCTCATTTTCATTTTTCATTTTTTGTTTAGGGCAATTTTCTTTTATGTGAGAAGGATCTCCACACTCAAAACAACCACAAGACCCTCCATTCCTCTAATCTCGTCTATCATTATAGAAGCATGTGAACTTCTTGACAATGAGAGCTAACTCCTCATCATCTACAGTGTCCACAAGTTCTTTTGTGACAGAGACCAGGGAAGACAAGTCAAAACTACAAGAATAAGCACAAACTCCAGAACCACCATAAAGACTTCCTCCAGATGAGGTACCACTACCAGGACCGGAAACTAAAGCAATAGAAGACAACAAAGAGTTTCCAAATCCTGGACGAGATGCCTTGGCAATCTCAGTGGACGTAAGCTTACTGAAATGTTCATCACAAGTCAAAGTGTCAAAGATCGCCAACTCTTCAATGCTAGAGATCTTCACCTCCCATATGCTACGATCAAGAGCATAGAGAAGTTTGATCACCCTATCATGGTCTGAATAAGCTAAAGTCCTAGTGGAGCGCAAATTGCTCACAATCCCATCAAATCTAGCAAACATGGCATCTACAGATTCGCCGGGGCCTTGCACAAACATTTGATATTCTTGATTATATGTGATTTGACACCTAGCATTAATCTGAGTAGTGCCCTCATGGAACGTTTTCAGAAGTGGTCCAAATTTCACGCGCTGTTTGAAGATGTTGGACCCTATCAATCTCTTTTCGACTTAGACTCATGAACAGTATGTTTCTTGCCTTGCTATTATAATTGTACTGTTTCTTTTGAGCCTGAGTGGTGCGAGTTTCAGGGATCACATATTGGAAATCAACAATGTCCCATATAACACTTCCTTGGCTTAATAGAGAAGACTCCATGCGCACCTTCCAATAAGCAAAATCATGACAACCGAATATCGAAATCTTAGTGTTCTTGTCCATGTCACCAAAAATGATCACAAACCGGTTAAGGTCAACTGGTGATCTAACCGGCTCTGGTACCAATTGTGGGATCGGAATGGTGACTAGAGGGGGTGAATAGGCACCTTGACAAATTCTTGCGAATATGATGGCCTTTTCAAATCACCCAACCCACCTCTAAATAAACAAGTAGAAGCAGATGTAGTAAAGACTCCGATAAAAACAGATGCTATCACCCTCCTATCTGATATTATGTCAAATCATAGATTGATGGATCACCAGCACTGAATTTTCACACACAAAGACTGCACTTTAAAAATAGCTCTGAAACTTTTTTTGTTCTATACAAAACACTTCCATAAAAAACAATTTCAGACTAGGCTTGGTGGAACATGTGGTTGGCAGTACATGTAGTTCTTAATGGAGAAAAGCATCACTGCATACGGCAGAACATGACTGGCAAGCTGGGAAAGAAAAAGAAGGGAGAAAATGTTCCTAGATTCAACTTTCAGCCTTCAAGATTTTCAGCAAATGACCACCTTCCAGAATTTTTATAGCATATAGATGCGCCAAAAACTATATGTAGATATGTTCAAAACCTTTTGCAAACTTCAAACATAGAACGCTTGTAACATGGAAAAAAAAAGTTATGTATAACTCAGGTCCAAAAACAGAACCAAAACAGATCAAAAATCACCTCAAAGGTTGAATCCAGACTGAAAACAAATTACAAAAAGTTTTCAGAACTTTTTAAGCGTTTTGTTGGACAGAACAATATACGCAGTAGTGGTAAAAAACTTTTGCAAATTTCAAACATTGAACCCTTGAAATTTGGACAACAAAAGTTATGTAGAACTTAGGTCTAAAAATAGTACCAAAACAGATCAAAAATCGCCTCAAATATTGAATCCAGACTGAAAACAGAAAACACTCGGCAGAAATTAGAAGTTTCCAGAACTGTTTAGGCACTTTGTTGGACAAAACAAATATATGCTGCAGGGGTCAAAAACTTTTGCAAACTTCAAAAATGGAACTCTGGAAACTTGTACAACAAAAGTCGTGAAGAAGTCAGGTCCAAAAATTGCATGAAAATAGTTCAAAACTTAGCTCCAAAAGTGAATTACACAAGGATGAACGGTACCTACGCTCGAAGCTCCTCGATGCGTCGTTCTGTGCTTGATCCGAATGATGAACAATAAACACGAAATTAAGAACAGAAAAAAGGCTAGAACAAAATAGAAATTATGGTTGGTAGCCCCCAAAATGTTCAGCTGAAAGAGTCCCCTAAACCCTAGGCCTTTGGGTCCTTTATATAGGAAAGCCCATTAAAGAAATCTCCAAAATGCCATTAGGGTAAAAGTTTAGGTATTTACCTAATTGCCATAATAAATTTTCAGAATTACAAATTCTGAACAATCCATTAATGCAAACTCCTAATTTATTACATCATTGACCCTGTTCTTTTAATATTTTTTCAAAATAATAATTCCTAAAAATACTAAAAGATTACACTTAATCTAGTCGACAAAACATAAAAAATAAACACCTAATTACTGGAATTAAAAACATTTTCTGATGGGACGGTTTTCAGCAAAAACCGACAAAGCCTCCTCGATCGCCAACACGTGGCGCCAATCCGCAAACTCAACCACCGGCAAGTCTCTCCCGCTCTCAATCCCCTCGAGCTGCCTAATCACTTGCACCGGCCTCCCTTTCGCTGACTTGACCGTCACGCTGTCTCGACCATCCGTCCGTCCATATCTTTCTCTATCTCCTCGTGCACTCCTGAGATCATCTCCAACTTCACACGGCATCCTTGATCCTCTAGCATCGAGCTCCCCACTTGACCCTTGATCACCCGCCGTTGATAGTTGGTTAGTGTTGGGGGAAAATATTCCATCCTTAGGGTTATTGCCGTAACAGCACAAAGGCAGATAATGTATTCGAAGGTTTCCAGACGTCCATCTTCGAAGATGTCCTGAGTCAAGCTCGAAGTATGAAGATGGGCCTTGGTTCGGAGTATATCTTCGAACTAAGGCTCTTTGAGATCTTTTCTGCCAGCTAAGATGGAAGATTTATCTTTTATCTTATTAGATTAGTCTTTTACCATTTTAGCCCTATCAAGAGTACCGAATAGTATCCACTATGTCGGTTGTAATAGAGGGGTAAATAGGTATTTTCCTTAATATTTGGGCCTATAAATACCCCCCATTTCACCCTGTAATAGGGACCGAATACAAGTTATTCAATACACACATTCGAACTATTCTAAGTTGTTATCCTTTCGGAGGCTTAGAACAGTTCACTTCGCAAACACTTCGTTTGTCAGTTTCTAATCTACAGAAACCTGTTAGCGTAATCTTTTACGCCAACAGTTGGCACCGTCCGTGGGGAACCTAGTCCAAAAAACTTCGTTCTCTACCAATTTCTTACATCATGCCTCCTAAGCGGAGTACACCTCGTAACCCTGTTCGGAGGTCCTCTCGGATCTCCGGAGAGACACCATCCGACACGGTTGAGGTCGGAGGGCCTTCGACATTCCCTCCACCTCAAACTCCGGAAGGAGTTTCCATCTCTCGAACATACGGAGTTCCTCCGCCAACTGCTTCTATACTTCGACCACCCGGAGTCCCTCTTCCACCTTCAATCCCACTTCGAACTGATCCCCTTGGTTCTCAAGACCCGGAAGACCCTTCCGGAGGAGATGAAGACAATCTTGGAGATATGGCCACTCAAATGGCCAGCCTCCAAGCCGAAGTAGCAAGATGGTGGCAAGAAGCCGCGAACAGGCTTCGCTCTCAAGCCGTCCCAACTATTCCAGAAGTGCCCGAAGATGACGAACCCATTTATCCCGAAGCCCCGGAGAACGCCTCCTTCGATACTGAATCTCCGCTGCATCCTGAGCTACAAAAAGTTCGCTTCGACCCGAAGTTTAAGACTTCGAAGCTTTGTAAGTATGCTGGAGATGAAGATCCTGGAGAGTTTGGCCGTTCTTATGCCCTAGCAATTGAAGCTAGTGGAGGAGTTCGAGATACCATGGCAAAATGCTTCCCCTTAACTCTTCAAGGAGTGGCATTAAGGTGGTTCTGGTCTTTGAAGCCGGGATCAATTAATTCATGGGGGCAGCTGAAGAAGAAGTTCGTAAGCAATTTTCAAGGCACCTTCGTTCCGCCAATGTCAACGGGAAGCCTTTTCCAGGTGAAGCAACTCCCTGGAGAGACATTGAGGCAATATTTTAAGCGCTTCGCTCATACGAAGTCGCAGATCCGAGTGTTGTCTACATCTTCCGGTAGTTGATGCAGCTCGGGAAGGTGTCACTCATCAAGGCCTCCTGGATAAGCTTCATCGGAAAAGCATATCCTCGGTTTCTCAGCTGATGTCATACTTTGAGGAGGATGCAAGGTCGGAAGAAGGTTGGCTTCGAAGAACTGCAGCTACTCCATCCATATTGCAAGAAGTAAAAGTAGAAGTAAAAACTTCGGCACAGCCGCAAGAACCAGTTTTCGAAGTTTAACATGATCGGAGAAGGGGGCAGAAGCATCCTCGTTCTGAGGTCTTGAACATTTCACCCCCGCAAAAGTTCACACAGAGAGCTCCACAGCCTTCGGGGAACAATGTCAGCGGCTGGAGGCCGCCAGGGAAAACGGCTGGCAAAGGCCAGACCCTTTTCTGCTGCATTCATGGTGAAAATCGAAGCCATGCAACTCATACTTGCAAGGCTATACTCACTCTAAGAGGAGAATATCTAGAAAGAACTTCGGGTCGAGGTACTACCGACCGAGTTCGAGCTCAAGCGCGCCCGGAGCCGGTCCAGGCTGTGGCGCAGATAGAAAACTCTGAAGCCACAAGACGCCCTCCAGTGGCCAATGTTATGCCACCTCCGAAGCAAGAGGAAGGGCAAGACCGAGGGAAAAGAGTAGTCCTCCCCACCTCCGGAGGAGGTACCCTCGGAAGCATGTCGAAAAGACAGAGAAGAGACTATGTTAGAGAGGTGGGCCACATTGGGACTTCGTCATCTGCAGCTGCTATGCCGGAATGGTCTCATGTACCGATATCTTTTTCTGCGGAGGATGCAGCTGGCATTAAATTCCCGCATGCAGACCAACTTGTTATTACTGCTGATATTGCGGGCACTGAAGTTCGAAGAGTGTTGATTGACGGAGGTAGCTCGGCAGACATTATTTTTGTTCAAGCCTTCGATCAATTGTGCATCTCCATAAAGCACCTTCTTCCAGTGGCTCGTCCGTTGCAAGGCTTCGCAGGACCTCCGCTTGATGCACTCGGCCAAATAGGCCTGGAAGTTACCTTCGGAGAAGGTTTGTTGGCCCGAACTGAGGAAGTAATCTTCGATGTTGTAGATGCCCCATATGCCTACAACGTCATCTTCGGAAGAGGCATGCTAAACCAGTTCGGAGCTGTGGCGCATCACATTTATTTGTGCATGAAGATGCCCACACAAGTAGGAGTCCTAACTGTCTTCGGAGATCAAGCTATCATCCGGAGAGCGGAATATGGTCATGGCCCCCTTCTTGATCCAAGACAAGTAAACAATGTGCAAGATAATCAAGAAAATTTTTCAACCCCTTCCGAAGCTTCGAAGAAATCCTTCCCAAGACCAAGTCCTGAAGGAGATATTACAGCGAAGGTTATTATAAAAGATGGTAAAGAATATACATTTCAATTTGGTAAAGATTTATCTCCAGAAGTTGCAACCTCCTTGGAAAAGGTGGTGGAAGAGAATTTAGATGTCTTCGCTTGGTCTGACGAAGATATCACCGGAGTCAATCGGGATATCATTGAATATAGTTTGCTCTTAAACCCGAAGGCCCGACCTGTTCGGCAAGGACTCCGAAAAATGTCTGCAGAAAGAGCTGTTCTAGCGAAGGACGAAGTTGAGAAATTGTTGAAGGCTGGGATTATCAGAGAAGTGGCTCACACAGAATGGTTAGCCAACCCAGTCTTCGTCAAAAAGAAATATTCCGGGAAGTGGCGCATGTGCATTGATTTCACATCCTTGAATAAAGCATGCCCTCGTGATCCCTACCCCATGCCCCGAATTGATCAATTGGTCGACTCCACCGCAGGTTCGGAGTTATTAAGCTTTCTCGACGCGTATTCTGGTTATCATCAAATATGGTTGAAGCGCGAAGATGAGATAAAGACAAGCTTCGTAACTCCTTCGAGAGTCTTTTGTTATGTAAGAATGCCTTTTGGCTTAAGAAATATCGGGGCTACTTTTTCGAGGTTAGTTGATAAGGCTCTAGGTCATCAATTAGGTCGCAATGTGGAGGCCTATATGGATGATATTGTAATAAAGAGTGCTTTAAAGCACCAACATAGCCTAGACTTAGCAGAAACATTTAATAGCCTTTGGGCATGTGGGATCTGTCTTAACCCCGAAAAGTGTATCTTCGGAGCTAAGGCTGGAAAATTGTTAGGGTATTTAGTTTCAAGCAGGGGGATTGAAGCTAGCCCTACGCAAATAACTGCTCTACAAAAGATGGCTCCTCCAGAAAATTTAAAGAAAGTGCAAAAGCTGACTGGGCATCTGGCAGCACTTAGCAGGTTTTTATCAAGGTCTGCGGAGAGAAGCTTGCCTATATTTAAAGCATTGAAAGGGTCCGAAGATTTTGCATTTACACCGGAGTGTCAAAAAAGCTTCGAAGATATTAAAGAGTATCTCAGTAATCTCGCTACACTCACGGTGCCTACTGCGGACGAAACCCTACTCCTTTACCTTGCAGCTACAGGTTCTGCTGTCAGTGCAGTCCTTGTGAGAGAAGTGGATTTCAATGGGAAGTTGGTACAAAATCCTGTTTATTTTGTGTCCAAAGCATTATCAGGAGCGAAAACAAGATACTCCGAACTCGAAAAGTTCGTTTATGCTCTGATAATGGCTTCGAGGAAATTAAGACATTATTTTTTGGCTCACAATATAATCGTACCAACTTCGTATCCTTTGGGAGATATGCTCCGAAGTAAGGATTCCACTGGAAGGATTGGGAAGTGGGCAGTTGAGCTAGCACCCTTCGGCATATCTTTTCTGACAAGGACAGCAATCAAATCGCAAGTCTTAGCAGATTTTGTAGCAGAATGGACTCCACCTGCAACTTTGGTTCCGGAGAAGTCAAGTGACGGAGTTTGGACTGTTTATTCTGATGGGGCTTTCCAAGCATCCGGAGCAGGCATTGGAGCAGTATTAATTTCGCCTTCAGGGCAAAGAGCAATGTACTCCGCAAGACTCAACTTTAAGTCTACCAATAATATAGCGGAGTATGAAGGGATTTTACTGGGACTCCGAAAAGCTCGTGCTCTAGGGGCTACAAGAGTTGTTATAAAGACAGACTCTCAAATAGTAGCAGGGCACATAGATAAAAGTTTTCAGGTTCGGCATCCACAGCTTGCAAAGTACTTAGAAGAAATCCATAAGATCGAAGCACACTTCAAGGGTATTTCCATTCGGAGTATACCAAGAGCAGAAAATGTGCAAGCGGACATCTTAGCAAAAGCTGCAGCCGGAGCTGTGGATGTACCAGAAGAAGCTTTTTATGAAGAGCTCAGTACACCTTCGGTGCCACAAATTCCCTCTGCAGAGATTCGTTGCATTCCAAGTGCAGATTAGAAAAATTCAATCATGGAACTTTTACAAGGAGGAACAAATTTGCCTGAAGAGCCATAGCTTTCACGATTGAAACTCAGGGCTAGAAATTATCAAATAATCAACGGTATTTTATACAAGGCCGGAGTATGTTCCCCTTTACTCCGATGTATATCTCAGGCCGAAGGTCAAAAAATTCTTCGAGAAATTCATGAAGGCCTTTGCGGTAGCCATTTAGCCCCTCGAGCTTTGGCAGGAAAAACACTTCGCCAGGGGCTTTATTGGCCTACAATAACAGCTGATGCGGAGAGCTTAGTCCGCACTTGTCAAGGATGTCAGTGGATGGGTCGACGAAGTGATCGCCCACCAACAGCTCTTCAAGTTATTGCTCCGGTATGGCCTATGGCCAGATGGGGTATGGATTTAATTGGTCCCTTTCCAGTAGCCAAGAGAAATCTAAAGTTCGCAGTGGTAGCTATTGAATATTTTTCTAAGTGGGTAGAAGCAGAACCCTTAATAGCAATCACTTCGAACAATGTACAGAAATTCTTTTGGAAGAATATCATTTGACGGTTCGGAGTGCCTAGACAACTCATAGTTGATAATGGAACATAGTTCGATGTAGAACCTTTCAGGAAGTTTTGCGAAGATCTAGGCATTCAGTTATGTTTTGCTGCGGTGAGACATCCTCAGTCTAATGGAGCTGTAGAAAGAGCCAATGGAAATATTTTGTCAGGGCTAAATCGAAGGATAGTAGGATTAGCAAAAGGACTGTGGACCGAAGAGCTTCCGAAGATTTTATGGTCCATTCGGACTACGCAAACAAGGTCCACAGGTTTTACTCCATTCAGATTACTATTCGGAGATGAAGCTATGACTCCAACGGAGCTCAAAGGAGGATCACTTCGCAGCATCGAACCAGAGATTGAAGAAGAAAGACAAGCTTCGCTAGATTTATCAGAAGAAACAAGACTTCGAGCTGTAGCAAATTTATCAAAGTATCACCAGCAAACGAAGGCTTGGTTTGACCCGAAGGTTAAGATCAATGAACTTAGACCGGGTCATCTTGTTCTACGAAGCATTATAGCGCCAGGGAAATTAGGAAATAAATGGGAAGGTCCATATTTAATTGTCCGTTCAGGACGCCCTGGCTCTTTTAAATTAGCCAATCTAGAAGGTGAAGAGTTAGCACATACTTGGCATGTGGAGCACCTAAAGCGATACTTCGCATAAGGGCTTCTTGTAAATCACTTGTAATCATCTTTTGAATTAATAAAGCATATGGTCCAGATAGTGCCTTCCCCTCATAAACCTCTAGCTTCCAAGTGGACGAACTAGAACCGCGGGGTTGACCGAGAGGGAAGTGTCATAAAGCTGAATCATATTTTCGGACTTCGAATCATTGGTTCGAAGCTTCCGACATGGGGGCTGACATAATCCGGAGTCCAAGCCACCGGCTTGTAGGCATCCGTAAAAGAGCCCAAAACCACATCATATGGAGTCCAAGCCATTGGCTGGTAGACTTCCGTAAAAAGAGCCGAAGGTGGCCAAAATATGCGGAGTCCAAGCCATTGGCTGGTAGACTTCCGTAAAAAGAGCCGAAGGTGGCCAAAATATGTGGAGTCCAAGCCATTGGCTGGTAGACATCCGTAAAAAGAGTCCAAAGAGACCATTGCAAACTCCGAACCATTGGTTTGACAGAGTTCGCAAAAAAGAGCCGAAGGTGGCCAAAGCAAAACAGAGTTTGAGCCATGAGCTTCGAATGTCTGTTAACATAGTCCAAAGTGACAAATTATTTAAGACACTAAGGTGTCCTGAAAGTTATCTCAAGTGATTTCTTTCAAAAAACAAGGGTACTAAGTTGCCATTCTTCAGACTACAAATAGTCGAAGACATTTTATAAGATTTTAAAAGATCTTTAAATTACAGAGGGGCTCCGAACCCCAAAAAATTGTACTCTGAAGTTTTTCTTTGCGCATAACCATTTTGAATACAGTTCGAAGTTGCTTATCCCCAAAGAGGGGCTAGTAAATATGGAGACAATTTTAAATCGGTATTCATTATTCGAACGAATATGTTTACAGATTACATCATGAAAAATTGGTATCTATACCAAGAAGGAATCGAAGACCTCTTCGATCTCTAGAGCTAGGATTGGAACGACTAGTTCCAGCGCCGGGAGTTCTAACAACTTTACGTTTAACTCTCTTGCCTCCCTTCGAAGCTCTAAAGTCCTTCTGCTCTTGTTGAAGCTCGGCCCAAGTTTGAAGCCGTTCGGGGCTCCTTTCCCAGCTTCCAAGTTCTTTAGGTTTTTTATTTCGAACTTCATCTTCGTCTTCAGACCATATAACGTCTTCAGAAGACGAAGTGTTCAAGTTAACCTCTTTTTCTTCCTCTTTAATATAAGATATTATATCTTTGCTTACTTCGGGCGCAATTACACCGGAGCTATCTCGAGGAACTAAAAATCGGGGGCGCTTATAAGCTTTTAGAAGATCGAAGGTGGTCCATAATGAGCGAAGTTCATCGTTAATGTCTAACACTTCGATATCTTCCGTATGAGGCAAAGCCTAAAAATATGATAAATAAATTTTCATTGATAAATGTTCATAAGCATAAAGCTTTATATAGCCAAAAATCCTAAGGTATTTCTAAACCTGCGGGTTCGGAGGAGGCTGACTGCTTGAAGCTTGAGTCCGAGCTTGTTTCTGGCGTTGTCCTTCGTCGATCCAGGCCTTGATCGCAGAGCGACCTTCGGCTCTCCATGAAGTCTGGAAGGCTCGCCAGGCAGCGACCACACCTTCGGAAGGAGTCAGAAGCCGCTCGTCGTCGAAGGTAATTGGGCCCTCTCCTGCGCTCGGAGTTATCGATCGGCCCAGATCTTCGTAGTAGCGAAGTAGGCCAACAGCAGCCACTTGTCTGGAGAGTTCTCCGTATCGAATGCCTGCTGTCTTCATCTGCTTCGCCACTCCTTGAATCCTTTTCAACCGGCGCAGAAGAGAAATGTTATCATTAGAAGGAAGTGTCCCAGTAGTACCGAAGTACTCCAGAACACCTAGCAGTTGATTCATAACTTCCGCAGCTACCTTCTCGGACTTCAGCTTATCTTCGATCAGTACGTCCTTCATCGAAGTTACCTCTCCCAGAACCCCAGAAAGTCTAGCAGTTTCAGTAGTCAAGATATTCTTTTGGTTCAAAAGCTGGCTAGCTTCCTCTAGGAGTTTGACAAGCTCGGTCCCCGCAGTAGCGTGCTCCGCCCGCATTCTTTCAATTTCAGCTCGAAGCACAATTCTTTCTGCTTCGAGCTCTTTATTCGCAGCCTCCAAACCTTTTCTGGCCCTGCGCTCTGTTGACACTATACTGTCCATCTGAACCACTCGGCTTTCGAAGATGGCGAGATTCCGTTTAAGGATGTTATTTTCCTCTCGAAGACGAGCGATTTCTTGATCATTCGATATATTCGCAGCTCGGGCCAAGACTATTTGCTGCGAAAAGAAAAACCAACGTAAAAATTTATTTGTAGATGAATTCTATGTTATTTCGCAGATGCTTCGTACCTGGTAAGCTGCGCGTTCCATAGCAGCGTTAAGCTCCGACCTGTCCGCTTTGCTCAGAATGGCCACTAAGTTGGTCTCCCCTATGTCGCGACTAGCTCGATCCAAAGGCTCGAGCAAAGTCCGAAGACCAGTTGTTTGCCCTAATAAAGGAGCTAGAAGGGGGAGCATACTTATCGCTTGTTGGTCATCCTCGTCCAGCGAAGGGCCGGAGTGTTGGCCTGTAGTCTTCGGAGCCCCTGGAGACTGGCCCCCCTCAGTAGATTGACTCTCGTCTATTGAATCAGACGGAGTTGATCCGGAACTCGCAGCAGGGAGGGGTTCTATATTCCTTTTGCCTCTTCAAGGTCCCATTTGAGTGGCACTTGGGATTGGCTCCGAAGTCGTCGAAGGTCCAGGGATTATTTCTTCCTGGCGGACCTCTTCCACAGAAGTGGACTTTGTAAAAAACAAAAGTATTATACATTGTATAAATACACAAAATAAACATAAAAGAATTATTCGAAGTTTACCTTCGACATTCTGGCGAGGGGTAATCATTGGGCTGTTTGGCGGATCGAAGGCGAGATCTTCGTTCGAATCAGCCGTTAAATCTTCGACTGCAGGAACATTTTCCTGGGCAGTCCTTGTTGCTTCTTCAGGAATCGAAGCCATAGTGACTTCGACTCCGCTTTCATCCACAGGAACTTCATCCTGAGGTAAATCCTCTTGAACTGCCGAAGTCCTTGGTTGCTCAAGGTTATCTCGAGACTCCGGCACGTTCGCAGGTACTTCAGCTTGTGCAGTCCTTTGAGATGCATCTTCGTCTATCAGACGCACAAGCAACCTCCCTTCGTCCTCTTGGGAGTCAGAGACTGAAGCCCTTGGGCTCGAAGGTGCTGGATTCTTTGGTTTTCCGAGCCACCTTCTTGACCGGAGTCTTGGCGAAGCTCGAAGTCCCAGCTTCAGCTTTCCTCTTTTTGGGTCCTTTCTCCGAAGGAACCCAATCCATCAAAGGGGGCGGAGTGATTTCCAGCATTCCCCACACTCTGTTAAATCTTTCCCAACTCCCGACCAACTTGATTCTCCATTCCTTTTCGGTCGGAGTTGGAGCGCCCAAAATCTTCTCCGAAGCCCGCACGATTTGCTCCGAAGTAATAGGGGCTGAATAAGCTAAAAAATGAATTAAGTTAGTTACTTCTTCGAATGAATATGCATAATATATGTTGTTTTCGAAGTTACCTGCAGGGCTCGAAGTCGAAGTGATTTTTCGGAGACCCCCTTCCGAATCCTCTTCGAAGATGATAGGCCAGTTGGCCATCAGTGGAGGGATTTGTAATCCGAGGAACTCTTCGGCTAAGTCTCGCATGCTCAACCTTCGACTGATCTTTTGAAGTAAGCTAAGGCGAGCTTCGAGCTGACCTTGGTCTGGATGCACTAGGGCTTCCTTCCGGAATTGGATGTCTTTCAGAGGTCCGGTCAGAGGATTGCTCGCCCCAACTTCGGCATAAACCATCTCATGACCCAGTCGGTGTACCATCTTGCATTGATGGCCTTAGCAGGAAATTGGAGGGCGTATTCATCCCGAAGCCTGAAGTTAATACTTCCGAAGGCTACTACCACTTTTTCACCTCCGGAGCCTACGAAGGTTTTTGGCTGGCACGAAGCTCTGTGTAGCGCAGCGAAGATCTCTGCCCTTCCCTCACAACCTTCGGCTCTCAACGCCCATTCGAAGATAGCTAAATGAGCTACTGCGTTCGGAGAAAGTTGAGGAAGAGTGACGTGAAACAAATCAAGTACCTCAGCCAAGAAGTCCACTGCCGGAAGGCCTAAGCCAGCTTCGAAGAAGGCTTCGAATACGACCACTTCTCCGGGCCTTGGCGACGGGATAAGCTCCTTTCCAGGTTTGTGGATCATGACTCCAGTACTAATCTTCCCTTCTACTGCGACCGCCAGGGATTCTCTTTTGCAGGTAGAAGGTCCCAGTTGGAAAGATTGATCCAAATATTTCGTTGATGGCGGGCAGAGACCTTGATCACCAACATTTTGGGGATTTCCCCCTCCTGCCGCCATGGATGCCGTTGCGGGTGTTGGAGGAGCCATCACCAATGCCGCAGCCGCTGCTGCTGCAGCCGCCAGCTGTCGAGCCAAGGCCGAAGGGGCTCCAGTACTCTTGGTTTTCGCCATTGAAGCTACTGGGCTGCTTTGGAGGAAGAATGGAGGCTAGGGCTCAAAGGGAAAGTTCTAGGCCCTCTATTTATAGCCTAGACTCTACATTATTTACCGTTAGTCTGTGCCGTTTCGCATTCTTGCCCGTTACTTCTCTCCGAAATTAACGCATTCCGTAGTTTCCGTTAGAAGAAGGAAGCTAACGGCTATTTCTTCTAAGTATAAAAGGCTTTCGAGCTTCCTGCGTCAGTTCTAAGATAGTTCGAAAGTAATTGTCTTAAAACTGACTCGGAGTTTAATATCTTCGTATATTTCGGAGATAAATTAAAATCCAATAACCCCTACACCTGGTTATTTTTTCTTCCGTATACTGCTCTCCCAACATTACAGGTTTAACAGAGAAGCGTATTCGAGGGGCTACTGTTGGGGGAAAATATTCCATCCTTAGGGTTATTGTCGTAACAGCACAAAGGCAGATAATGGATTCGAAGGTTTCCAGACGTCCATCTTCGAAGATGTCCTGAGTCAAGCTCGAAGTATGAAGATGGGCCTTTGTTCGGAGTATATCTTCGAACTAAGGCTCTTTGAGATCTTTTCTGCCAGCTAAGATGGAAGATTTATCTTTTATCTTATTAGATTAGTCTTTTACCATTTTAGCCCTATCAAGAGTACCGAATAGTATCCACTATGTCGGTTGTAATAAAGGGGTAAATAGGTCTTTTCCTTAATATTTGGGCCTATAAATACCCCCCATTTCACCCTGTAATAGGGACCGAATACAAGTTATTCAATACACACATTCGAACTATTCTAAGTTGTTATCCTTTCGGAGGCTTAGAACAGTTCACTTCGCAAACACTTCGTTTGTCAGTTTCTAATCTACAGAAACCTGTTAGCGTAATCTTTTACGCCAACAGTTAGTATCTCCACCCTACACACATGAGACAAGCCAAAACACGAAACACGACTCACACCGATACCCTCGGCATCCACTCCCCATATCCACACGTCGATCCCATCGATTAAATCAAACCATCACTCACTCATCACTCCAGCTCGAGCAACCTTGTCAATCACTCATCATACAAACAAAAACAACGGTGCGACCTCATTTGGTTTCACACATCTACTTCCAGCAGCTCAC
This sequence comes from Zizania palustris, assembly GCA_019279435.1. Classification (NCBI taxonomy): domain Eukaryota; kingdom Viridiplantae; phylum Streptophyta; class Magnoliopsida; order Poales; family Poaceae; genus Zizania; species Zizania palustris. Next base: position 50,564,290 of record JAAALK010000080.1, read on the forward strand.
CCACTCCAAGGCTTCGCAAGCCCTCCTCTCGATGCCCTCGGCCAAATAGGCCTCGAGGTTGCTCTCGGCGAGGGGCCCCTGGCCAGAGTTGAAGAGGTCATCTTCGATGTTGTCGGCGCCCCGTACGCCTACAACGCAATCTTCGGAAGAGGGATGCTGAATCAATTCATAGCCATGGTGCACCACAATTATTTGTGCCTCAAAATTCCCACGCAAGGAGGAGTCCTTACGATCCTAGGAGATCAAGTTGCAGCTCGGAGAGCAGAGTACGACCATGGCCCACCTCTCAATCCTCGGTAGATAAACATTGTGCAAGAACACTTGGAAGAGGCTTTGGGGTCCCTGGACCCTTCGAAGAACCCTTCCCTCAAGCCAAGCCCAGAACGTGATATAGTTGTTGACACGAAAACGTGCCCCGCACTTGGGTCAGTTCAACGATCCAAAAGTGTGCAGATACTTAGGGAGAAGCCTAAGCGTAACATAGCACCGACGTCGCGTTCCGACTACCCTTAGCCATGGTAAGGGGAGTGGAGTCGCCAGGCAATCAGATCACACAAAACAATCCAATTAGCCGAAAGAAATATATTAAACAGAACATATCAGCAAACCGGTCGGAGCCTGTCTACTTCGAAGTATGGTGCGAAGGGGTCGCCAAAGTGTACCTTCGGCGTCTGATGCGAAGTGTCCCGCCGAAGGGTACCTTCGGTGTTCGGACTGATCTAGTCGAAGATGAACTCCAAATGGATCTGGACGCAACAGTCACCTCCGAACAGTGGGGTTTGGCATGAAGTCCCCGATACGGCAAGATATAGAGTAATGACCCGAGCACAACACGCAAGCGTAACTTTGTCCGGAGTAGAGTGTGAGCGTGGCGAAGCCTGTCGTGACAAAGTGTGCCGGTGAAGTGTGTGGTCGAAGCAGCAGTCTCACCGAAGGGTCTTCTGGCAACCTCCGAAACCGATCTCTCAGCTCCGGACGCCTCCGATGGAGTAGCTCCGAACGTTGAAACCTGCAACAGAGAAGATACGAAGTACTAATTCGACCTGAGGATAGAATTCTGCTAAGTGTTGCACTAGTGGCAAAGGTAGCAATCTGTTACGCAGATTAGCGGATACTTCACAGGCGAATTAACAAGGGGATAACAATCTGTTACGCATATTAGCGGATACTTCACATATGAAGTAACAAGGCGATAGCAATCTATTACGTAGATTAATGGATACTTCACAAGCGAAGTAACAAGGATTACCACAGTTTTGAAGTGGCCGTCGGAGGGCTTCCAGGAAAACCCACGAAGAGGTACAGAAAAGTAAAGATAAAGTAAATGTGATCAAAGCTAAGGCTTTGTGTTTGATTTGTGTTTGGGGGCCTCTGAACTAGCTTCACCTCTCTATTTATAGGGGATAAGCCTCTGATCTAATCTGCTATAATTCAGCTAGATAGAGATAACAACTTAGCCGAAATCGTGCCCAACTCTAATCTGCATGGGCCTCCGAAGGCTTCCTGGCCGAAGGCCATGGGCTGGCTAGAAGCTTTCGGAGCCCATAGCCCAATGGTCCTTCATCCCTGTAGGGCTTCGGCCTGACCCATGACATGTGTATTTTTTGCCCAAATTGCCAAAATTGCTATTTTGACAATCTCAGCTAGTGATGCCATTTTTTGCTGTCAACACATGCACCCCCCCCACCTTTTAGTGAACGAAGTGAACTAAAAGCACAATGAGCTAAAGACGATACCTTCTGTATCGACCTTTCGTCACCTTTTACACTATTTGCCACACACTTAGGAAATACCTTTTGAAGTATCTACCATTCAGAGCTCTTCGAAACAGCTCTCCTTGTAGAGATTCTAACACATATGCATTGCTAGGTGTGATTTCGGCTATTTTGAAAGGGCCTTCCCAAGTAGGTGACCATTTACCAAACTTGGGACTCTTAGTGCCTAAGAGTAAAATCGTCTTCCAAACCAAGTCTCCCACTTGAAATGATTTTGGTTTAACCTTCTTATTGTAGGCTTTAGCTACCCTCCTCTTGTCTACTTCGTCTAAGGGATTGACCGATGCAAAACCTTGTGCTAATTTCTCTACCTTGCTAAAGTCTTCGATGGCCTCGGCAATACCATCTTTATTAGACTGATACTGATCTACCCGAGACTTTAGCTAATTCAGATTACTCTTGCCATACATGACTTTTAATACAAAAACAGTCGTGTTACACCAGACGGCTTTACAGACACTGGTACAAAATGCCCTCTGGATACGCTAACAAAATCGTAATCTGAAAGATCTCTACCTGACAAACACTCTACTTTGTTGTCAACGGCATCAACTGATACATCGGCTAATGCCACTTGGGCAAAAGTGTCTGCGGGTATGACTTCTACTTCATCGCCGTCCCACTGAATTAGGCACTGGTGCAGAGTAGAAGGAATTGAGCAATTTGCATCAATCGAGTCGCGCCCGAGCAGCACGCTTTAGTTACCTTGTACGTCGACGACGAAGAATGCTGTTGGCAACGTCTTGTTGCCCATCGTCAACTCCATGGAGAGCACGCCCTTGGCCTTGGAACTCTCGCTGTTGAAGCCGTTGAGCATCAGGTTAGTCTTCTTTAGATCGTCGTCATCCCTGCCAAGTTTCTTCAATAATGAGTGAGGCATTAAGTTAATAGTGGCGCCACCGTCAATGAGCATCCGGGAAATCAGCTTTCCATCAATGTGACCTCTGATGTAGAGAGGCTTCAGATGGCGAGTTGAGTCCTTGGGCTTCTCGAAAATATCTTGGTGCGGGCCGAGGTTCAATTGACTGACCTCGGCCTCATCCTGCGGTAGGGCAATCTCGGTGGGTAGTGTGAAGATGTTGATGTCCATCGCCTGGGTGCGGACCCCTCAGAGACGGGCGACTAGTCGTCGTCGTCGCTCGGACTAGGATCTGGTTTGGTCATCTCAACTGGCTTTATCCTCCACACCTGTTTTGTGGTCGGTCGAGGGCGGATTTCTTCAAAGATAGTGTCGCGCTCATCCTCGGCCTCCTTCTCGCGCATCTCATGTGCCTGTAGTCGTTGTAGACGTCTCTTTTGTAATTTGGAAATGCCTGGAGGTGCCCAAGATGGTTGTGGCTTGGTGCCAGGTGCTACTGCCTGGTTTCTGCCAACTCTAGCCAAAGTGGCACTGCTCCCTTCGGCTTCGTGCACTCTGAGTTCGGAGGGACCATCGCTGCGGACCCTAGCAATTGGACTTGCCTTATCCAGCTGATCGAACCAAGCTTCGGCGCGGGCTCCGGCCGAAGCATGGGGCTTAGCTTCGTCAGACTTCGGTGACAAGGCCTTCGGAATTGGGACTTCCTGAGACCCTACTCTGACCGTGATTGCTTCGGACTTCCTGTCTTTGGCCTCCACATGCCTGTACTCCTAAACTTTACCCTGCATGGTCCAATTTGAAGGTACCATGGACAGCCTGTGGATGATGCCTCCCTCTGCTGCGTCCGCTTGTCCCTGCCATTCATAATACTCTGAAGGAAAACAAGGCATAATGTTAAGTTGCAGAGGGTACTCTGGCTGTGACACGTACGGAGCCCACGGAGTTCCTACCAAGTTGTACGGCAGAGGCATCGGTGGCTCCAGTGGTCTCGCCCACTGTGAGCCGAACCCATTACCCGGAGGGGGGTTTGGAAGAATTGATAGTGTCTCGGACCATATCAGTGAGGGGTCCTGCCAGGCCGGAGGTACATTCGGCTAGTGTGGGCCGAAGCCTCCTGTCGAAGGGTTCGTCCAAAGTGGTGCGGGATTCGGCCATTGGGGGCCAAAGTTAATGTATGGGGGGTTCGTCCATTGAGGCCCGAAGACACCGTGCGGAGTGTTAGGCCAATACGGCCCGAAGTCCCTATGCGGGGGGTTCGGCCATTGAGGTCCAAAGCAACTGTGCGGAGTGTTAGGCCACTGTGGCCCAATGTCCCTGTGCGGGGGTCCAGCTATTGTGGCTCAGAGCCATCACGAGGAGGGCTCGGCCACTGTGGTCCGAAGCCATCCTCCGAATGCCTTGGGCCCTTCCGTTGACCTAGCTTTTTAGCGCGGGGACCTGCTTCCTTGGCTTTTCTTTTATGCTTGTTCAATAGCATCTTGTACGTTACCTTCGGCCTCTTGTGATCCTTAGCCGAAGGGATGTTAACGTTTTGTTTCCACACTCCTACCTTGGGGTTCTTTGGTATGAGCATGCGAGTGCGCGGATCTCCAACAATTACACCCTTCCCTTTAGTCGACTCGACCTGTTCTGGCCAAATCAATACCTTCTTCTTGTTGAGGTTGACGGCGTTGATGGGAAAATGATCTTTGTCCAGCTTCAATCATCCTTCTTCTATGGCCGATTTGACCTGCCGCCGAAAAACATTGCAGTCGTTAGTATTATGTGAATGTCAATCATGCCACTTACAGTATGGATGCTTCTTCAACTCATCGGCAGAGGGAATGACTTGACATTTAGGCAACCTGATAAGCTGGTTATTTAAGAGAAAATCAAATATTTTATCACACTTAGTTATGTCAAATGAGTACTTGACCTCACTAGGCCGATTCTTTGTGGGAGACGGTCGTAATTCGGAACAAGTGACAGGTTTACTCTTAGCATTCCAAACCCATTCGGCCGCGTACATGTCGGTCGAATCCTCCTCTTTTGATTCGTCTTCGTCGGAGCGTTCCATGATGTAGATTTTAGCCCTAGGGTTGTTAAATGTTTTAATAAACTGTTTATCTTTGGTTCGGCCTTCCTGGACCAGAGCCTGCTGTAAGACTTGGCTAACTTCTAAAAAGTTCTGGTTGTCTAATTTTTCTCTAATCTCGGAACACAACCCATTAAAAGCTAGTTCTGCCAAGTCCCTTTCTAAAATGTTAAGGCTGAAACATCGGTTTCTAGTATCCCTAAAATGCTTGATGTACTCAAAGGCGTTCTCGTTAGATTTCTGCCTAACCGATGTCAAGTGTGAAAGCCTAAGCTCCGTCTCACCTGTGTAAAAGTAGTCATGGAATTTCAATTCTAAATCATCCCACGTCTGAACGGAGTTCGGCGAGAGTGCTGAAAACCAAGTGAAAGCGGTGCCGGATAGCGATAGAGGAAATAGTCTAACTTTTAGAGCGTCTATCCCGCTAGCTTCTCCACACTGTGCTAAAAGTTGACTAATGTGCTCTAGTGTGGTTTTGCTACCCTCTCCGTCTAATTTAGTGAATTCAGGGATTCTATAGCCGTGGGGGTAGGGCATTGTATCGAGATGATCGAGGTATGGCTTACGGTAAACCCTAACTCGACCCATAGGCACGAAGCCGATGCACTCCCTGAATAGTGCGCAGATCCGCTCCTCTAGGTCATTTTGGCCTGCTGCCTGAGCACGTCTCTCGTGCGGGGGCATGACACGCGGCAGGATATCGGCGTGTCGGCCATAGGCCTCTTCCCTAAGCACTACCTGTATGACGTGCTCATGCCCGAGTGCCTGTGCATGTGGCGTGGGCAGCGAGGGTAACGGCGCAGGTGGTGGCGCGTGGTACGCTGTGCTATTTTGGCCGTAAGCATAATGATTAGTATCTGCCATAAGTGTTGGGGCCGGAGACGTAACGGTCGTGCTAGTGTTATCGTCAGTTCTGCTGTACACATGATTTACCGGAGGTGCACTAGCAATAGAGACTTGGGGTACGACCTCACTAAGCCGAACCTTCTAAGAGTTGCCTCTACTTGGGAGCTAACTGCCGAATCTAAACAATTGGAAGCGAAGCACTAACGGTCTGATCCACTAATGCGGCTATTTTCTGCTCAATCTCTAAAGAAGACAAACTAGGTGATACTGGTGTTACCTAGACCCGAGCGAGGTCGGGGGTGATGGTGTCGCGCTTGATGAAGCCTGCACATGTCTTAACGTAGCCCTCAAGCATCATGTCTTGGAGCACCTTCAACTTTGCCTCGATCTCAGCTCGATCTTCTGTGGGGATATCTTCGAGAGTAGGTGTTAGGATGTTGCGGTTATCGATGTCCGTGCCTCCTATGGTGTCCATCGGTGGTGTAGATGTAGTAGTCATTGTAGATGTACCGGTAGCCGATGTAGACGTACCCGTCATGATGGCGTAGCTTTCCCCAACGGAGTCGCCAAAAAGTGTGTTGACCGGAAAATGTGCCCCCACACTTGGGTCAGTTCATCCATCCAAAAGTGTGCGGATACTTAGGGACAAGCCTAAGTGTAACTGTTGGCGTAAAAGATTACGCTAACAGGTTTCTGTAGATTAGAAACTAACAAACGAAGTGTTTGCGAAGGGAACTGTTCTAAGCCTCCGAAAGGATAATAACTTAGAATAGTTCGAATGTGTGTATTGAATAACTTGTATTCGGTCCCTATTACAGGGTGAAATGGGGGGTATTTATAGGCCCAAATATTAAGGAAAAGACCTATTTACCCCTCTATTACAACCGACATAGTGGAAACTATTCGGTACCCTTGATAGGGCTAAAATGGTAAAACACTAATCTAATAATATAAAAGATAAATCTTCCATCTTAGCTGGCAATAAAGATCTTGAAAAGCTTTAGTGCGAAGATATACTCCGAACCAATGCCTATCTTCGTACTTCGAACTTGACTCAGGGTATCTTCGAAGATGGACGTCTGGAAACCTTCGAATCCATTATATGCTTCTGTGCTGTTACAGCAATAACCTCGAAGATGGGATATTTTCCCCCAACAGTAGCCCCTCGAATACGCTTCTCCGTTTAACCTGTAATGTTAGGAGAGCAGTATACGGAAGGAAAAAAATAACCTGGCATAGGGGTTATTAGATTTTAATTCATCTCCAAAATGTACGAAGATATAAAACTCCGAATCAGTCTTAAGACAATTACTTTCGAACTATCTTAGAACCGACTCAAGAAGTTCGAATGTCTTTTAGACTTAGAAGAAATAGCCGTTAGCTTCCTTCTTCTAACGGAAACTGTAGAATGCGTTAATTTCGGAGAAAAGTAACATGCAAGAATGCGAAACGGCATGGACTAACGGTAAAAATGTAAAGTCTAGGCTATAAATAGAGAGCCTAGAACTTACCCAATTACCTTTTCACTGCTCTCTTGCAAACAAACACCTTCTGAGCCCCTTGAGTCCTTTGAGCCCTAGCCTCCATTTTCCCCCCAAAGTAACCCAGTAACTGCAATGGCGAAAACCAAGGGTTCTGGAGCCCCTTCGGCCTTGGCTCGGCAGCAGGCGGCTGCAGCAGCAGTGGCTGTGGCGTTGGCGATGGCGCCTCCAACACCCGCAACAACATCCATGGCGGCAGGAGGGAGAAATCCCCAAAATGCTGATGATCAAGGTCTCTGCCCGCCATCAACGAAGTACTTGGATCAAACCTTTCAACTAGGATCTTCTACCTGCAAGAGGGAATCACTGGCAATCACAGTAGAAGGGAGGATTAGCACCGGAGTTATGATCCGCAAGCCTGGAAAAGAACTCATCCTGTCGCCAAGGTCAGGAGAAGTGGTCGTCTTCGAAGCCTTCTTCGAAGCCGGCTTAGGCCTTCCAGCAGTGGACTTCTTGGCGGAGGTACTTGATTTATTTCACGTCACCCTTCCTCAACTGTCTCCGAACGTAGTAGCTCGTTTGGCTATCTTCGAATGGGCGTTGAGAGCCGAAGGCTGTGAGGGGAGGGCAGAGATCTTCGTTGCGCTACACAGAGCTTCATGCCAGCTAAAAACCTTCGTAGGCCCCGGAGGTGAAAAAGTAGTAGTAGCCTTCGGAAGTATCAACTTTAGGCTTCGGGATGAATATGCCCTTCAATTTCCTGCTAGGGCCATCAATGCTAGATGGTATACTGACTGGTTCATGAGGTGGTTTTATGCTGAAGTTGGGGCGAGCAATCCTCTGGCCGGACCTCTGAAAGAAATCCAATTCCGAAAAGAAGCCTTAGTGCAACCGGACCAAGGTCAGCTCGAAGCTCGTCTCAGCCTACTTCAGAAGATTAGTCGGAGGTTGAGCATGCGAGACTTAGCCGAAGAATTCCTTGGGTTACAAATATCTCCGCTTATGGCCAACTAGCCTATCATCTTCGAAGAGGATTCGGAAGGCGGTCTCCGAAAGATCACTTCGACTTCGAGCCCTGCAGGTAACTTCGAAGACAACATGTATTATGCATATTCATTCGAATAAAAACTAACTTGATTCATTTTTTAGCTTCTTCAGCCCCTATTACTTCGGAGCAAATCGTAAGGGCTTCGGAGAAGATTTTGGGCGCTCCAACTCTGACCGAAAAAGAATGGAGAATCAAGCTGATCGGGAGTTGGGAGAGATTTAACAGAGTGTTGGGAATGCTGGAAATCGTTCCGCCCCCTCTGATGGATTGGGTGCCTTCGAAGAAAGGGCCCAAAAAGAGGAAAGCCGAAGCCGGGACTTCGAGCTCTGCCAAGACTCCAGTGAAGAAGGTGGCTCGGAAGCCAAAAAATCCTGCACCTTCCAATCCTGCACCTTCGAGCTCAAGGGCTTCAGTCTCTGACTCCCAAGAAGACGAAGGGAGGTTGCTTGTGCATCTGATAGACGAAGATGAAACTCAAAGGACTGCACAAGCCGAAGTACCTGCGAACGTGCCGGAGTCTGAAGATAACCTTGAGCAACCAAGGACTTCGGCAGTTCAAGGAGATTTACCTCAGGACGAAGTTCCTGTGAATGAAAGTGGGGTCGAAGTTACTATGGCTTCGATTCCTGAAAAGGCAACAAGGACTGCTCAGGACGAAGTTCCTGCAGTCGAAGACTTAACGGCTGATTCAGACGAAGATCTCGCCTTCGATCCGCCGAACAGTCCAATGATTACCCCTCTGCAAAATGTCGAAGGTAGACTTCGAATAACTCTTTCATGTTTATTTTGCGTATTTATACAATGTATAATACTTTTTATTATTTTTTTACAGAGTCCACTCCTGTGGAAGAAGTCCGACAGGAAGAAATAATTCCTGGACCTTCGACGACTTCGGAGCCAACCCAGAGAGCTACTCAAATGGGACCTGGAAGAGGCAAAAGGAATATAGAACCCCTCCCTGCTGTGAGTTCTGGATCAACTCCGTCTGATTCAACAGACGAGAGACAATCTTCCGGGGAGGGCCAGTCTCCAGAGGCTCCGAAGACCACAAGCCAACGCTCCGGCCCTTCGTTGGACGAAGATGACCAACAGGCGATAAGTATGCTCCCCCTGCTAGCTCCTTTCTTAGGGCAAACAACTGGTCTTCGGACTTTGCTCGAACCTTTGGATCGAGCTAGCCGCGACATAGGGGAGACCAACTTAGTGGCCATTCTAAGTAAAGCAGACAGGTCGGAGCTCAACGCTGCTATAGAACGTGCAGCTTACCAGGTATGAAGCATCTACGAAATAACATAGAAATCGTCTATGAATAAATATTTACCTTGGTTTTTCTTTTTGTAGCAAATTGTCTTGGCCCGAGCTGCGAATATATCTAATGATGAAGAGATCGCTCGTCTTCGGGAGGAAAATAACGTCCTTCAACGGAATCTTAGCATCTCCGAAAGCCGAGTGGTTCAAATGGATAATATAGTGTCAACGGAGCGCAGGGCCAGACAAGGTTTGGAGGCTGCGAATAAAGAGCTCGAAGCAGAAAGAATTGTGCTTCGAGCAGAAATTGAAAAATTGCGGGCGGAGCATGCTACTGCGGGGACCGAGCTTGTCAGACTCCAAGAGGAAGCTAGCCAGCTGCTGAACCAAAAGAATATTTTGACCACTGAAACGGATAGACTTTCTGGGGTTCTTGGAGAAGTAACTTCGATGAAGGATGCGCTGAACGAAGATAAGCTGAAGTCCGAGAAGGTGGCTGTGGAAGTTATGAATCAGCTGCTAGGTGTCTTGGAGTACTTTGGTACTACTGGGACACTTCCTTCTGATGATAACATCACTCTTCTGCGCCGGTTGAAAAGGATCCAAGGAGTGGCGAAGCAGATGAAGACATCGGGCATTCGATACGAAGAACTCTCTGGACAAGTGGCTGCTATCGGCCTACTTCGCTACTACGAAGATCTGGGCCGATCGATAACTCCGGACGCAGGAGGGGGCCCAATTACCTTCGACGACGAACGACTTCTGACTCCTTCCGAAGGTGTGGCTGCTGCCTGGCGAGCCTTCCAAACTTCATGGAGAGCCGAAGGTCGTTCCGCGATCAAGGCTTGGATCAACGAAGGCCAATGCCAGAAGCAAGTTCGGACCCAAGCTTCAAGCAGTCAGCCTCCTCCGAACCCGCAGGTTTAGAAATACCTTAGGATTTTTGGCTATGTAAAGCTTTATGCTTATGAACATTTATCAATGAAAATTTGTTTATCATATTTTTAGGCTTTACGTCATACGGAAGATATCGAAGTATTAGACCTTAACGACGAACTTCGCTCATTATGGACCACCTTCGATCTTCTCAAATCTTATAAACGTCCTCGATTTTTAATTCCTCGAGACAGCTCCGGTGCAATTTCGCCCGAAATAATCAAAGATATATTGTCTTATATTAAAGAGGAAGAAAAAGAGGTTAACTTGAACACTTCGTCTTCCGAAGACGTTATATGGTCGGAAGACGAAGATGAAGTTCGAAGTAAAAAACCTGAAGAACTTGGAAGCTGGGAAAGGAGCCCCGAATAGCTTCGAACTTGGGCCGAGCTTCAACAAGAACAGAAGGACTTTAGAGCTTCGAAAGGGGGCAAGAGAGTTAAACGCAAAGTTGTTAGAACTCCCAGCGCTAGGAATTAGTCGTTCCAACCCTAGCTCTAGAGACCGAAGAGGTCTTCGTTTCCTTCTTGGTATAGATACCAATTTTTCATGATGTAATCTGTAAACATATTCGTTCGAATAATGAATACCGATTTAAAATTGTCTCCATATTTACTAGCCCCTCTTTGGGTATAAGCAACTTCGAACTGTATTCAAAGATGGTTATGCGCAAAGAAAAACTTCGGAGTACAATTTTTTGGGGGGTTCAGAGCCCCTCTGCAATTTAAAGATCTTTTAAAATCTTATAAAATGTCTTCGACTATTTGTAGTCTGAAGAATGGCAACTTAGTACCCTTGTTTTTTGAAAGAAATCACTTGAGATAACTTTCAAGATATCTCAGTATCTTAGATAATTTGTCACTTTGGACTATGTTAACAGACATTCGAAGCTCATGGCTCAAATTCTGTTTTGCTTTAGCCACCTTCGGCTCATTTTTACGATCTCTGTCGAACCAATGGTTCGGAGTTTGCAATGGTCTCTTTAGACTCTTTTTACGGATGTCTACCAGCCAATGGCTTGGACTCCGTATATTTTGGCCACCTTCGGCTCTTTTTGCGGAAGTCTACCAGCCAATGGCTTGGACTTCGCATGTTTTGGCCACCTTCGGCTCTTTTTACGGAAGTCTACCAGCCAATGGGTTGGACTCCGCATGTTTTGGCCACCTTCGGCTCTTTTTACGAAAGTCTACCAGCCAATGGCTTGGACTCCGCATGATGTGGTTTTGGGCTCTTTTATGGATGCCTACAAGCCGGTGGCTTGGACTCTGGATTATGTCAGCCCCCACGTCGGAAGCTTCGAACCAATGGTTGAAAGTCCGAAAATACGATTCAGCTTCATGACACTTCCCTCTCGGTCAACCCCGCGGTTCCAGTGCGTCCACTCGGAAGCTGGAAGTCTATGAGGGGAAGGCATTATCTGGACCATATGCTTTATTAATTTAGAAGATGATTACAAGTGAATTACAAGGAGCCCTTATGCGAAGTATCACTTTAGGTGCTCCGCATGCCAAGTATGTGCTAACTCTTCACCTTCTAAATTAGCTAACTTAAAAGAGCCAGGGTGTCCTGAACGAACAATTAGATATGGACCTTCCCATTTATTTCCTAACTTCCCTGGCGCTATAATGCTTCGTAGAACAAGATGACCCGGTCTTAGTTCATTGAGCTTAACCTTCGGGTCAAACCAAGCCTTCGTCTGCTGATGATACTTTGATAAATTTGCCACAGCTCGAAGTCTTGTTTCTTCTGATAAATCTAGCGAAGCTTGTCTTTCTTCTTCAATCTCTGGTTCGGTGCTGCGAAACGATCCTCCTTTGAGCTCCGTTGGAGTCATAGCTTCATCTCCGAATAGTAGTCTGAATGGAGTAAAACCTGTGGACCTTGTTTGCGTAGTCCGAATGGACCACAAAATCTTCGGAAGCTCTTCGGTCCACAGTCCCTTTGCTAATCCTACTATCCTTCGATTTAGCCCTGACAAAATATTTCCATTGGCTCTTTCTACGGCTCCATTAGACTGAGGATGCCTCACTGCAGCAAAACATAACTGAATGCCTAGATCTTCGCAAAACTTCCTGAAAGGTTCTGCATCGAATTGTGTTCCATTATCAACTGTAAGTTGTCTAGGCACTCCGAACCAGCAAATGATGTTCTTCCAAAAGAATTTCTGTACATTGTTCGAAGTGATAGCTGTTAAGGGCTCTGCTTCCACCCACTTAGAAAAATATTCAATAGCTACCACTGCGAACTTCAGATTTCCCTTGGCTACTGGAAAGGGACCAATTAAATCCATACCCTGTCTGGCCATAGGCCATACCAGAGCAATAACTTGAAGAGCTGTTGGTGGGCGATGACTTCGTCGACCCATTGTCGCGCCCCGATTTAATAAATCAGGACTTTATTGAAATTCCATAGAAAATCAATAAAACAAGACGTTCATCATGCGACCACGTACAATACGGGGAATCATTCATGGTTCGTAGACCGTATTAATACAAAAGTGAATAAAGGTGAAGAGAAACTAATAAAATAATGGTCCTAGATGAGCGCCTCCTTCCAGTCTCGCCTTGACTGGGTCGCTACTCCAGACCTTTCTCCTCCTCGTAGTAGACCGACTCTGATGTTGTAAGTCAACGGGGTGAGTACAGATGTACTCAGCAAGCCACCGAATGCAAATATAATGCAAGGAAATAACAAGGGAGATAGTGGCTAATTTAGCGGAAGCAGCATAATTGTAAAGCTTTAAATGTGAGCAATTTATTTCTGGGGTGTTACACCCATCCACCGGCATCGTTGACAAGTGCGGACTAAGCTTTCCGCATCAGCTGTTATTGTAGGCCAATAAAGCCCCTGGCGAAGTGTTTTTCTTGCCAAAGCTCGAGGGGCTAAATGGCTACCGCAAAGGCCTTCATGAATTTCTCGAAGAATTTCTTGACCTTCGGCTTGAGATATACATCGGAGTAGAGGGGAACATACTCCGGCCTTGTATAAAATACCATTGATTATTTGATAATTTCTAGCTCTAAGCTTCAATCTTGACAGCTGTGGCTCTTCGGGCAAATTTGTTCCTCCCTGTAAAAGTTCCATGATCGAATTTTTCCAATCTGCACTAGGAATGCAAAGAATCTCTGCAGAGGGAATTTGTGGCATCGAAGGTATACTGAGCTCCTCATAGAAAGCTTCTTCTGGTACATTCACAGCTCCGGCTGCAGCTTTTGCTAAGATGTCCGCTTGCACATTTTCTGCTATTGGTATACTCCGAATGGAAATACCCTTGAAGTGTGCTTCGATTTTACGGATTTCTTCTAAGTACTTTGCAAGCTGTGGATGCCGAACCTGGAAACTTTTATCTACGTGCCTGCTACTATCTGAGAATCTGTCTTTATAATAATTCTTGTAGCCCCTAGAGCACGTGCTTTTCGGAGTCCCAATAAAATCCCTTCATACTCCGCTATATTATTGGTAGACTTAAAGTTGAGTCTCGCGGAGTACATTGCTCTTTGCCCTGAAGGCGAAATTAATACTGCTCCAATGCCTGCTCCGGATGCTTGGAAAGCCCCATCGGAATAAACAGTCCAAACTCCGACACTTGACTTCTCCGGAACCAAATTTGCAGGTGGAGTCCATTCTGCTACAAAATCTGCTAAGACTTGTGATTTGATTGCTGTCCTTGCCAGAAAAGATATGCCGAAGGGTGCTAGCTCAACTGCCCACTTCCCAATTCTTCCAGTGGAATCCTTGCTTCGAAGCATATCTCCCAAAGGATACGAAGTTGGTACAATGACATTGTGTGCCAAAAAATAATGTCTTAATTTCCTCGAAGCCATTATCAGAGCATAAACGAACTTCTCGAGTTCAGAGTACCTTGTCTTCGCTCCTGATAATGCTTTGGATACAAAATAAACAGGATTTTGGACCAACTTCCCATTGAAATCCACTTCTCTGACAAGGACTGCACTGACAGCAGAACCTGCAGCTGCAAGGTAAAGGAGTAGGGTTTCGTCCCCAGTAGGCACCGTGAGTGTAGCAAGATTACTGAGATACTCTTTAATATCTTCGAAGCTTTTCTGACACTCCGGTGTCCATGCAAAATCTTCGGACCCTTTCAATGCTTTAAATATAGGCAAGCTTCTCTCCGCAGACCTTGATAAAAACCTGCTAAGTGCTGCCAGACGCCCAGTCAGCTTTTGCACTTGCTTTAAATTCTCCGGAGGAGCCATCTTTTGTAGCGCAGTTATTTGAGTAGGGCTAGCTTCAATCCCCCTTCTTGAAACTAAATACCCTAACAGCTTTCCAGCCTTAGCTCCGAAGATACATTTTTCGGGGTTAAGACGGATCCCACATGCCCGAAGGCTATTGAATGTTTCCGCTAAGTCTAGGCTATGCTGGTGCTTTAAAGCACTCTTTATTACAATATCATCCATATAGGCCTCCACATTGCGACCTAATTGATGACCTAGAGCCTTAGCAACTAACCTCGAAAAAGTAGCCCCGGCATTTCTTAAGCCAAAGGGCATTCTTACATAACAAAAGACTCCCGAAGGAGTTACAAAGCTTGTCTTGATCTCATCTTCGCGCTTCAACCATATTTGATGATAACCAGAATACGCGTCAAGGAAGCTTAATAACTCCGAACCTGGGGTGGAGTCGACCAATTGATCAATTCGGGGCATGGGGTAGGGGTCACGAGGGCATGCTTTATTCAAGGATGTGAAATCAATGCACATGCGCCACTTTCCGGAAGACTTCTTTCTGACGAAGACTGGGTTGGCTAACCATTCTGTATGAGCCACTTCTCTGATAATCCCAGCCTTCAACAATTTCTCAACTTCGTCTTTTGCTAGAGCAGCTCTTTCTGCAGACATTTTCCGGAGTCCTTGCCGAACAGGACGGGCCTTCGGGTTTACAAGTAAACTATGTTCAATGATATCCCGATCGACTCCGGTGATATCTTCGTCAGACCAAGCGAAGACATCTAAATTTTCTTCCACCACCTTTTCCAAGGAAGTTGCAACTTCTGGAGGTAAATCTTTACCAAATTGAAATGTATATTCTTTACCATCTTTAACAATGACCTTCGCTGCAATCTCTCCTTCAGGACTTGGTCTCGGAAAGGATTTCTTTGAAGCTTCAGAAGGGGCTGAAAAAATTTCTTGATTATCTTGCACATTGTTTACTTGTCTTGGATCAAGAGGGGGACCATGACCATATTCCGCTCTCCGAGCGATAGCTTGATCTTTGAAGACAGTAAGGACTCCTGCTTGTGTCGGCATCTTCATGCACAAATAATTGTGATGCGCCACAGCTCCGAACTGGTTTAGCATGCCTCTTCCGAAGATAACGTTGTAAGCATACGGGGCATCTACAACATCGAAGGTAACTTCCAGGCCTATTTGGCCAAGTGCATCAAGCGGAGGTCCTGCGAAGCCTTGCAAAGGATGGGCCGCTGGAAGGAGATGCTTTCTGGAGATGCACAATTGATCGAAGGCTTGAACAAAAATGATGTCTATAGAACTACCTCCGTCAATCAATACCCTTCGAACTTCAGTGCCCGCAATATCAGCAGTGATAACAAGTGGGTCTGCATGCGGGAACTTAATGCCAGCTGCATCTTCTGCAGAAAAGGATATCGGTACATGAGACCATTCCGGCATAGCAGCTGCAGACGACGAAGTCCCAATATGGCCTACTTCTCTGACGTAGTCTCTTCGCTGTCTTTTTGACATGCTTCCGAGGGTACCTCCTCCGGAGATGGGGAGGACTACTCTTTTCCCTCGGTCTTGCCCTTCCTCTTGCTTCGGAGGTGGCATAACATTGGCCACTGGAGGGTGTCTCGCGGCATCGAAGTTTTCTATCCGCGCCACAGCCTGGACTGGCTCTGGGCGCGCTGCAGCTTGAACTCGGTCGGTAGTACCTCGACCCGAAGTTCTTTCTAGATACTCTCCTCTTAGAGTAAGTATAGCCTTGCAAGTATCAGTTGCATGGCTTCGATTTTCACCATGGATGCAGCAGAAAAGGGTCTGGCCTTTGCCAGCCGTTTTCCCTGGCGGCCTCCAGCCACTGGCCTTGTTCCCCGAAGACTGTGGAGCTCTCTGTGTAAACTTCTGTGGGGGTGCAATATTCAAGACTTCAGAACGAGGGTGCTTTTGCCCCCTTCTCCGATCATGTTGAACTTCGAAGACTGGTTCTTGCGGCTGTGCCGAAGTTTTTACTTCTACTTTAACTTCTTGCAATATGGATGAAGTAGCTGCAGTTCTTCGAAGCCAACCCTCTTCCGACCTCGCATACTCCTCGAAGTATGACATCAGCTGAGAGACCGAGGATATGCTTTTCCGATGAAGCTTATCCAGGAGGCCTTGATGAGTGACGCCTTCTCGAGCCGCATCAACTACTGAAGATGCAGACAACCCCCGGATCTGCGACTTCGTATGAGCGAAGCGCTTGAAATATTGCCTCAATGTCTCTCCGAGGAGCTGCTTCACCTGGAAAAGGCTTCCCGTTGACATTGGAGGCACGAAGGTGCCTTGAAAAATTGCTTACAAACTTCTTCTTCAGCTGCCCCCATTAATTGATTGATCCTGGCTTCAAAGACCAGAACCACCTTAATGCCACTCCTTGAAGAGCTAAGGGCTAGCACTTTGCCATGGTGTCTCGAACTCCTCCGCTAGCTTCAATTGCTAGGGCATAAGAACGAACAAACTCTCCTGGGATCTTCATCTCCAGCATACTTACAGAGCTTCGAAGTCTTAAACTTCGGATCAAAGCAAACTTTCTGCAGCTCAGGATGCAGTGGAGATTCATTATCGAAGGAGGCGTTCTCCGGGGCTTCGGGATAATCGGGTTCGTCGTCTTCGGGTAGTTCTGGGATAGCTGGGATGGCTTGAGAGCGAAGCCTGTTCGCAGCTTCTTGTCGCCATCTTGCTACTTTAGCTTGAAGGTTGGCCATTTGAGTGGCCATATCTCCAAGATTGTCTTCATCTCCTCCGGAAGGATCTTCCGGGTCTTGAGAACTAGTAGGATCAGTTCGAAGTGGGATGGAAGGTGGAAGAGGGATTCCAGGTGGTCGAAGTATGGAAGGATTTGGCGGAGAAGCTCCATATGTTCGAGGGATGGAAACTCCTTCCGGAGTTTGAGGTGGAGGGAATGTCAAAGGCCCTCCGACATCAACCGTGTCGGATGGTACCTCTACGGAGATCCGAGAGAACCTCCGAACAGGGTTACGAGGTGCGCTCCGCTTAGGAGGCATGATGTAAGAAGTTGGTAGAGAACGAAGTTTTTTGGACTAGGTTCCCCACGGACGGAGCTAACTATTGGCGTAAAAGATTACGCTAACAGGTTTCTGTAGATTAGAAACTAACAAACGAAGTGTTTACGAAGGGAACTGTTCTAAGCCTCCGAAAGGATAATAACTTAGAATAGTTCGAATGTGTGTATTGAATAACTTGTATTCGGTCCCTATTACAGGGTGAAATGGGGGGTATTTATAGGCCCAAATATTAAGGAAAAGACCTATTTACCCCTCTATTATAACCGACATTCGGTACCCTTGATAGGGCTAAAATGGTAAAAGACTAATCTAATAATATAAAAGATAAATCTTCCATCTTAGCTGGCAATAAAGATCTTGAAAAGCTTTAGTGCGAAGATATACTCCGAACCAATGCCTATCTTCGTACTTCGAACTTGACTCAGGGTATCTTCGAAGATGGACGTCTGGAAACCTTCGAATCCATTATCTGCTTCTGTGCTGTTACAGCAATAACCCCGAAGATGGGATATTTTCCCCCAACAGTAACATAGCACCAACGTCGCATTCCGACTACCCTTAGCCATGGTAAGGGGGGTGGAGTCGCTAGGCAATCAGATCAGACAAAATAATCCAATTAGCCAAAAGAAATATATTAAACAGAACAAATCAGCAAACCGATTGGAGCCTGTCTGCTTCGAAGTATGGTGTGAAGGGGACGCCGAAGTGTACCTTCAGCGTCTGATGCGAAGTGTCCCGCCAAAGGGTACCTTCGGCGTTCGGACTGATCTGGTCGAAGATGAACTCCGAACGGATATGGACACGACATTCACCTCCGAACAGCGGGGTTCGACGTGAACTCTCTGATATGACAAGATACAGAGTAACGACCCGAGCGCAACGCGCAAGTGTAACTTCATCCGGAGTGAAGTGCGAGCATGGTGAAGCTTGTCGTGACGAAGTGTG
Organism: Zizania palustris; assembly: GCA_019279435.1. NCBI lineage: Eukaryota > Viridiplantae > Streptophyta > Magnoliopsida > Poales > Poaceae > Zizania > Zizania palustris. Next base: position 50,582,766 of record JAAALK010000080.1, read on the forward strand.
CTGGCGAAGCGTGCGGTCGAAGAAGCAGTCTCGCCGAAGGGTGTTCTGGCAACCTTCGAAACCGATCTCTCAACTCCGGATGCCTTCGACGGAGTAGCTCCGAACGTGGAAACCTGCAACAGAGAAGATACGAAGTACTAATTTGGCCTAACGACCGAATTCTGCTAAGTGTTGCACTAGTGGCGAAGGTAGCAATCTGTTACGCAGATTAGCGGATACTTCACAGGCGAAGTAACAAGGGGATAACAATCTGTTACACAGATTAGCGGATACTTCACAGGAGAAGTAAAAAGGCGATAGCAATCTATTACGTAGATTAACGGAAACTTCACAAGCGAAGTAACAAGTATTACCACTGTTACGAAGTGGCCGTCTGAGGGCTTCCATGCAAACCCACGAAGAGGTACAAAAAAGTAAAGATAAAGTAAATGTGATCAAAGCTAAGGCTTTGTGTTTGATTTGTGTTGGGGGGGCCTCTGAATTGGCTTCGCCTCTCTATTTATAGGGGGTAAACCTCAGATCTAATCTGCTATAATTCGGCTAGATAGAGATAAAAACTTAGTCGAAATCGTGCCCAACTCTATCTCTACCGAAGTGGGCCTTCGGCCAGACCCATCGAAGCCCGCTCCTCGGGCCGAAGCTTCGACGACATGGGCCTCCAAAGGCTTCCTGGCCAAAGGCCGTGAGCTGGCTGGAAGCTTTCGAAGCCCATGGCCTAATGGTCCTTCGGCCCTGTAGGGCTTCGGCCTAACCCGGGACATGTGTATTTTTGGCCCAAATTGCCAAAATTGCTATTTTGACAATCTCACCTATTGATGCCATTTTTTGCTATCAACAATAGTCACCAAGATCATTGTAAAAGAAGGCAAAGAATACCCTATTTAGTTTGGCAAGGGGTTGCGTTCAGAGATCGACACCTCGTTAGAAGAAGTGCTTCGAGAAAATTTGGATGTATTCGTCTGGTCAGACGAACATATCCTCGGAGTTAACCGGAGCATTATCGAGCATAGCTTACTCGTCAACCCTAAGGTTCGTCCCGTTCGCCAGGGGCTCCGCAAGATGTCAACTGAAAGAGCAGACCTCACTAAAGCGGCGGTGGAAAAGTTGTTAAGAGCCGGAGTCATTAGGGAGGTGGATCACACGGAGTGGTTGTCTAACCCTATCTTCGTCAAGAAAAAGGGCTCTAGCAAGTGGCGCATGTGCATTGACTTCACATATTTAAATAAAGCATGCCCACAAGACCCCTTCCAATGCCCCTCATTAATCAACTTGTTGATTCTATGGCTGGCTCTGAGCTCTTGAGTTTCCTTGATGCATACTCCGGTTACCATAAAATATGGCTGAAACATGAAGACGAAGCTAAGACAAGCTTTATAACCCCTTTCGGAGTATTATGTTATGTCCAAATGCCCTTCGGCTTGGGAAATGCCGGGGCAACTTTTTCACGTCTTATTGCAAAAGCTCTAGGTCACCAGATAGGTAGAAATGTTGAAGCCTATATGGATGACATTGTAATAAGGAGTATTTTAAAGCACCAACATAGTCTAGATTTAGTAGAAACTTTTGAGAGCCTCCGAGCATGTGGAGTCTGCCTTAACCCTGAAAAATGTATTTTCGGAGCTCAAGCAGGAAAGTTTATAGGGTACTTAGTTTCGATCAGAGAAATCGAAGCTAGCCAAATGCAAATAAGTGCACTACAAAGGATGGCTCCGCCTCAAAATTTGAAGCAAGTCTAGAAGCTGACCAGACGACTCGCAGCTCTCAACAGATTCCTGGCCATATCAGTGGAGCAAAGCCTCCCAATTTTCAAAGCCTTAAAAGGATTCGAAAGTTTTAGTTGGACGCCGGAGTGCCAGAAGAGATTCGACGAAATCAAGGACTACCTTAGAAATCTATCAACGCTTACTGTGACCCTTGTAGATGAAACTCTCCTATATCTTACAACAACAGGCTCTACAGTCAGTGCAATGCTTGTTAGAGAAATAGAGCTCAATGGAAAATTGGTGCAGAACCCAGTTTACTTCGTGTCAGAAGCCTTGTCCGAAGCAAAAATACGGTACTCCGAGCTCGAGAAATTCACGTATGCTTTGGTAATGGCCTCACAGAAGCTAAGGCATTACTTTTTAGCACAGAATGTAATTGTCCCTACATCGTATCCCCTTGGCGATATGCTCCATAGCAAATACTCCATAGGGAGAATTGGAAAATAGGCTATCGAGCTAGCCCCCTTTGGTATTTCCTTCACTGCAAGAACAACCATTAAGTCTCTTGTTGTGGCTGACTTTGTTGCGGAATGGACTCCATCCGCACTATGGGCTCCGGAAGAATCATGCAAAGCAGTGTGGATGGTGTCCTCCGATGGAGCATTTAAAGCATCCGTAGCTGGTGCTGGAGCCATGATAATTTCTCCTTCAAGGCAGAAAGCAATGTACTCTGCAAGGCTCAACTTTAAGTCCACTAACAATATTGTAGAGTACGAAGGAATCCTGCCTTGTCTCCGCAAAGCGTGTGCACTTGGCGCCACTCGGGTTGTAATAAAAATAGATTCTCAGGTCATAGCAGGGCATGTTGATAAAACCTTACAGGCTCGACATCCACATCTTGCGAAGTACATAGAAGAAATCCACAAGACGGAGGCGTTATTAAAAGGGATTTCCATCCGGAGCATCCCACAAGCAGATAATTAGCATGCAGACATCCTGGCGAAGGCCGCTGCCGGAGCATTGGATGTCCCGCAAGGGGCTTTTTATGAAGAGCTTGTCAACCCTTTAGTGCCTCATCCACCCTCTGCAGAAGTACTTTGCATACCAATCACTAATTGGCAGAGCCCAATATTAGACTTTTTGTAGAACAAAGCAAGTTCATTCGAGGGCCTAGAATTGCAAAGGTTACAGTCAAGAGTCCAGAATTATAAGCTTGTCAACAGAGTACAATATAAAGCCGGAGTCTGTTCTCCTCTACTCCGATGCATCTCACAACCTGAAGGCCAAGATATACTTCGGGAGATCCATGAAGGCTTGTGTGGTAGCCACATAGCTCCTCGGGCTTTAGAAGGAAAAGCACTTCGCTAGGGAGTTTATTGGCCAACAATTGTAGCAGATGCCGAATCATTGGTTCGAACCTTTCAAGGATGCCAATGGATGAGAAGACGAAGCCATCGTCCTCCAACACTCCTTCAAGTGATTGCTCCAGTATGGCCGGTGGATCTCATCGGCCCCTTCCCAATGGCGAAGGGCAGCTTGAAGTTCGCGGTGGTAGCAATCAAATACTTTTCTAAATGGGTCGAAGTCGAACCCTTAACTGTATCACTTCGAGAAATGTGCAGAAATTCTTTTGGCAAAATATTATTTGCAGGTTCGGAGTGCTTAGAGAGTTGACAATTGACAATGGCACCCAATTCGATGTCAAACCTTTTAGTGAATTTTGCAAAGGTCTGGGCATTAAAATGTGCTTTGTAGTCGTCCATCAACGTCAATCCAATGGAGCTGTGGAGTGAGCCAATGGAAATATTTTGTATGGCTTAAATCGGAGGATTGTAGGGTTGGCAAATGGGTTGTGGACTAAAGAGCTTCCTATGATTTTATGGTCTTGTTAGACCACTCAAGCTAGGTCTACAAGTTTTAACACATTCAGGTTGTTGTTCGTAGACGAGGCCATGACTCCAATGGAGCTAACAGGTGGATCCCTTCGCACAATGGAGCGAGAAGTTAAAAATGAAAGAAACACTTCGCTTGACTTGTCCGAAGAAACGAGGCTTCGAGCTATCGCCAATTTGACAAAGTACCAAGATCAGACGAAGGCGTGGTATGACCCGAAGGTAAAAGTTAATGAACTTAGGCCGAGTCATTTGGTACTACGAAGTGTAATTGCTCTAGGGAAATTAGGAAACAAATGGGAAGGACCATATATTATCCTATGCTCTTGGCGGCCCATATCTTTTAAATTAGCAAATTTAGAAGGGGAAGAGTTAAAGCATGCATGACATGCATAGCCGTACCTTAAGCGTTATTATGCTTAGGGGCTCCTTGTAACGAATTGTAAAGTACCTTTCTAAATGAATAAAATCTTGAGGTTCGAATTATGCTTACCCCTCAATATTCCCTACCCCTGATGGACGCATCAGGGGAACGGAGATTCTTGCGGAGGTAAGCATCTTTCATCAGAACCCAATAAACAACCTACGAACCATTGGTTCGGAGATTCAGTAAAAGAGCCGAAGGTGGCCGAAACCTATGGTTTCCGAGCCACTGGCATGATGGCATCCAGAGAATAGTCTAATGACTATAAAATCACAGAGTCCGAACCACTAGTTTAGAGCATTCGTAAAAGAGCCGAAGGTGGCCATAACCTATAGATTCCGAGCAACTAGCTTGATAGCATCCGTAGAAGTGTCTAAGGACTATAAAATCATGGAGTCCGAACCACTGGTTCGGAGCATTCGTAAAAGAGCCGAAGGTGGCCAAAACCTATGGATTCCGAGCCACCGGCTTGATAGCATCCGTAGAGGAGTCTAAGGATTATAAACAAACAGATTTCGATCCTCCAGGTTCGAAGCATCTGAAAAAGAGCCAAAGGTGGCCAAAACCTATAGATTCCAAGCCACCGGCTTGATATCATCCGTAGAGGAGTCTAAGGACTATAAACAAACAGATTCCGATCCTCTGGGTTCGAAGCATCTGAAAAAGAGCCGAAGGTGGCCAAAACCTACGGATTCCGAGCCATCGACTTGGTAGCATCCATAGAGGAGACTAAGGACTATAAACAAATAGATTCCGATCCTTCAGGTTCGAAGCATCTGAAAAAGAGCCGATGGTGGCCAAAACCTATCGATTCCGAGCCACCAGCTTGATAGCATCCATAGAGGAGTCTAAGGACTATAAACAAATAGATTTTGATCCTTCTGGTTCGAAGCATCTGAAAAAGAGCCGAAGGTGGCCAAAACCTACGAATTCCGAGCAACTAGCTTGATAGGATCTGTAGAGGAGTCTAAGGACTATAAACAAATAGATTCCGATCCTCCGGGTTCGAAGCATCTGAAAAAGAGTCGAAGGTGACCACATTATGAGGTTTCAAGGCACCGGCCAAATGAACCCCATCAAGAGTCCTAAGTGACCAATTTCGGAGCTCTAGCTTATAAGTTCGAAGCCCCTTACGAAGTCTATAGCGACTATCTTTTCAGACATCGAACCATTAGTTTGATGCGTCGCCTACTCTACCTCTATTAGGTAAGATATTATGATACGAACATACAATTTGAAGAACTCTATGAAAAATTTGAGTTTGAGGTTATCAAGTACATTTTGTGAAGCCCCGGTTTTAATATGCCGGGCGTTGTGCACGACCGGCCCTATTGCATTGCATAAGCCCCCCACCCACAAAGAGGGGCAGGGGAATAAGGCACAATTAAATGATGCTTCTCAAACAATTATATTACTTGGTTAAATCACATTACAAAACATCATAATCATGAAAAAATAGTATCTAAGCCTTATTAGAAACGAAGGACTCTCCGACCCCTAGAGCTACCTCCGGGACCAGATCAGTATTCAGAGCCAGTAGTTCTTAAAACCTTCCTTTTGATTCGAGTTTGATTGCCCTTTTTCGAAGCTCTCTAAACTCTTTGCTCTTCCTGAAGTTCGTCCCAAGTTAGAATCCGTCCGGAGCTAACCTCCACCGGATCCTCGAATTGATGCTCCAAATCAGACCAATTTACATACTTCGAAGATGAAGATGTTATTACTTTATCTTCTTCTTGGATGTAAGAAAAGACTTCACTACAAACATTGGGTGCTATCTCTCCATGCTCCCCTCGAGGAACATAAAATTGTGGGCGCCTATAAGGCCTTAAGATCTCAAGAATAGCCCACTGTTGGTGAAGCCCTTCGTCAAGTTCTAATACATCGAGATCAAAATCCGAACCATGTGGCAATACCTAAAACAAATATCCAAACAAAGACTTTTCATTCATTGAAATAGAAAGAACATTACAAAGTCTTTTTACATGGCAAAAAAATCCCTAAGAAGCTAGACCTTCGGGTCCAGAGTCAGAGCAATTGGCGGTGGTGGAGCCGAAGGCCTCATATGTGCTTTCCTCTGCTGACGGGCTTCGTCTATCCATGCCTTGGTCGCAACTTTTCTATTTGCTTTCCAGGTTGCCCAGAAAGCTTCCCATGCTAAGGCGACGTCCAGCGATGGTTGCAACAAGCCTTCGTCAGCAAAACTTGCAGGCGTCGAACCCTTCACCGGAGCAATGGAGACCCCGACAGCTTCAAGGTGACGAAGGAATCTGATCCCGACTACTTGTTTGGAGATTTCTTCGTAGCGAGTACCAGAGCCATTCATCATCTTGGCCGCCGCTTGGATCATCTTGAGCTTATGGCCAAGAGGTTCATCCGTCGCAGCTGAGGATGATTGGCAGACCATTCCAAAATATTCCAGAACAACCCAGAGGGTGTCCATGGTCTGATCAGCCACCTTGTTATGCTTCGCCTCGGCCCTTGTCATGTCGGTGGCGATGGTGGAGAGCTCATATGTCTTCGTCATCAAGTAATTCTTCTGAGATAGTGCTTGCCGGAGCGCTTCTTGGAGCCGCACAAGCTCGGTCCCAGAAGTCACCTCTGCTGCTCGAAGCTTGTCGACTTCAGCTCTAAGCATCACCCGCTCCACTTGAAACTCCTTAATCGAAGACGCCGGGCCAGCGTGAGCATGCTACTCCATTTGAAGCGCCTCCTCCGTAATGGCCTTCGCCCTCTACTCTTCGAGGAGTTTTTCCTCCAATTGCATGGACTTATCTTCGAAGCCCTTAAGAGCCCTCTGGAGTGTTTTAACCTTCCTTTTGGCCCGATTAAATTCGAGCTCATTGGAAGTCACCGCCACTCTAGCAAGAACAAAGTGCTGGAAAAAGCAAAGTAAGTATGGTGTAATTACAATAAATTAAATATACACTTTGTCCTTCACATACCTAGAGGGTAGCCCTTTCAAGGGCTATGTCCAACTCCGATCCACGGTTTCGCTCAGTGTGGAGACTAGTTCAGAGTTGCCGAAGCCTCCACCGAAGGATCGTTCGTCGACCGCGACGGTGTCATCACCAAAGAAGGGAGAGGTCCAAGCCAATATTTTCCTTTACCTCTCCCCATTGCAGGAGCCGCCAGATCCACCCCTTCTGTCTAAGTGGACCCCTCCGTAGGAGTGAGCACCTCTGCTAAAGAAGCACCAATGGAAGTAGCCTCTACTGCCGGAGCCTCATCCCGAGCTAGAGCCAAGTCCTTTGCTAAGGCTCCATCTCAGGTCGGAGCCATGTTGCTCCCTGAGTCATCTACTAAAGGTATTTGTCACTCATCAAAAAGATATTTAGGTATGATGAATAAAAAAGTAAAGACTGAAGGCTTACCTCATCCTAAATTTTGGGGAAGAATCACGGGATCCCCGAGATACTCATACAATTTAAGGTACTCCTCGATGTCCTCCCCTGAAGTTTGGTTTGGAGTGGCAGACGTAGATGCCCTTACCTCCATCATCACCACTCTGATCATTAGTGAATCAGAGCCCTTCGGCTCCACTCCCTGTGCCCCTACGGGCTCAGTTCGGACTGCCTCCTCCCCTTCAGCCACCGGCACCATATAGACATCAACTTGAGGTGGATCCTCGGTTTCTGTCCGAGAATCCCCCTCACCACCTTCCATAAGTAAAGCTTCAAGCTCCCTCCCCATTCGGGCCTCCGAAGTCTCCTCCTCTTCCGAATCCTCCGAAGAAGAGCTCAAAATATCCAATGAAGGTGGAGACACCGAAGGAGATGGGAGCTTAGCCTTCCGCGCCACCTTTTCCGCTGGAGTCTTCATGGCCTTGGAGGTCCCACTAGCAGCTTTCCTCTTTCGGGGAACCGGGCCCGTTGGGTTGAAGCTTGGAAGAGGAGGGGCTTCAATCCCGAGTGCACTCCATACTCGGTTGGAGCGTTCCCAACTCCCAACTAGCTGCACCCTTCGTTGCTTCTCCGCTGTGGTGGGGGGCTCCAAGCACCCTATCCGCTGCACGAGCTATTTGCTCTGGAGCTAGCGCCAACGGAGCTGCTGAAACAAGGTAACAATCTGTTAAGAAAAATTACTGATATTCTATAAAACAAATTCAAGTGTAGGAAATATCAAAGTGTTACCTAGAGAGTTCGAAGCAATCTCTCAAAGCTCCCCTCCGAAGTGTTGTGGAAAATAACGGGCCAATCGGCCCCGAGCGGAGGTATCTGGAGGGCAATGAATTCCTTCGCCAAGTCTCGCATGCTCATGTGCTTAGCCACCGAAGATAGCAACCCAAGTCGCGTTAAAAAAAGACTTGAGTCTGAGGTCACCTCTGCTTCCCTCCCGCTCCAGATCTTTTGCAGGGGCCCCGCAAGGCTGGAGTCTTCACCAACTTCAGCATAAAACCACTTGAGTATCCAATCGGAGTACCATCGGTCGTTGATCGCCTTCACTGGGAAGTTCTTCAAGTGCCCCTTCTGAAGTTGGAAGTTGACACTCCCAAAGGCCACTAGCAGTTGGAGTGTTCAGGCCTGTCGTGCTGCTTGGGTTGGCACGAAGCTTTGTGGGTCGCCATGAACACTTTGGACCTTCCTTCACACCCTTCGGCTTGGAGGGCCCACTCGAAGACCGCCAGCCAAGCTATGGCATTCGGAGACAGCTACGGTAAGGTAACATGGAACATCTTCAATACCTCTATTAAGAAATTTATTGAAGGGAGCCCAAGTCTAGATTCGAAGAAGGCTTCGAAGATGACGACTTCTCTGCTCCTCAGCGCTAGAATCACTTCTTCTCTGGGGATCCGAGTCCTCATCCTTGGTCCTAGTCTTCCACTCACTACCTCCTCTACGGACTCCACCGTGCAAGTCGATCACCCAAGGATGAAGGTTTGCTTCAACGACTTCTTCGACTATGGGCGGAGGTCTTGTGGATCCTTGGGCCAAGAGCCCCCTAAGGCTCTCGCCATTGCTGTCCGTCGTAGATGCGGCCCAAGCATGATGCTGCACCAAGGTCACCACCGCCGCAGGTACTCTTGCACTTGTTCTCGCCATCGGTGGAGCACTCGAGAGTTTCAGAGAGTAAGAGTGAAAGAGGAAAGTGTGGAATTGTTGAAGCGCAAAAGCTCTATAAAAACTTTTCACCGTTGATCACTTTCCACTTTTATAATTGCTCCATCCTTGTTCGACACGATTGGCGCATATTTTCACCCTTGCAGATTCAACCCGTGTCAATGACAGGTGGGGCCAAAGGGTGATAGAATGTAAACCCGTGGTAAACTTTTGTGGCTGTTGCTTTCTCGAAAGGCCTAACAACTATTTGAGGGATAACGGTACAAAAGTAACGGCTCTTTGCGGTTTACTTCCGTTATAACAGTTCAATTTCCTTTGGAGCAATCATACGGAGGTCCAAGTTCGAACCCCGGATTTGATGCATCTTCGATGCCAAATATGCTTCAAATAGTTATAATACCTTGCATTCTTTCTAAGGTCCTGAGCATGAAAATATTTCTTTCGTATACTGCTCTCCCTGTTGTACAGGCTATCTAGAGAAGCGTATTTGAGGGGATTGGGGGAAAATATTTCATCCCCATGATCCTCCAAGATTGCAAGCAAATGCATTATACAACGAAGATAAAGGCAAGTCTTAATCTCGGAGCCCAAGACCCTCTCCGAACTGAAGGGCTCAAAGCTAAAGGGTCCGTCCAGGCTTCGGTCCGAAGAGACCCTCCGAAGAGCTTCCCCTCCGAAGTAGAAAGCAACCATAAGGATGGGACGTATGCTTTATTAACATCCTTCGAGCATGTTTTCCCATATTAACCCTATAAGGGATACCTAAATAGTATCCACTATGTTATAATTAAGGGGTAAAAAGGTCTTTTCCTTAATGATTTTTTACCTATAAATACCCCTCTTCTCTCCCTGTAAGAGACATCAAATATTCAGATATTCAATAAACGCTTCGAACTATTCCAAGCTATTATCCTATTCAGAGGCTTGAGATAGTTTGCATTCACAAACACTTCGTTTGTTAGTTCTTGGTCTTATAGAACCTGTTAGCGTAATCTGTTGCGCTAACAGCTGGCAAGGATGAAGTGATTCCATACTTTCGAAGCTTAGCTTTGAGACTTTTCACTGAACTTCCAAGTGCATTAAAATTCAATCGAAGTGATAATGGCACTGAGTTCAAAAATAGAATCTTTGTTGACATTTTCATGGAGCATGGCATAGAACATCAATTCTCATCTCTACGGGTTCCTCAACAAAATGGTGTTGTTGAGAGGAAGAACCGCACTCTAGTTGAGATGGCTAGGACGATGCTCAATGAGCACAAGACTCCTAGAAAGTTTTGGGCCGAGGCCATGAACAATTCTTGTTACATCTCAAACAGGATTTTTTTGCGCTCAATTTTGAACTTAACTTCTTATGAACTGCATTTTGGGATCTTTTTGCGTTATACTACTGATGGTTAGTCTTATCGTGTTTTCAATTTAGATACTAACACTATCATCGAGTCATGTGATGTGACTTTTGATGAGTCAACCCCCTGTGTTAGTTCTTCTTTTGAACTTGCTTGTGAAAAGGATATGGAGGCGACCATCTTCGAAGAAGAAGATTCTAAAGACTTCGAGGACAAACCCCTACTTCCCTCGACATTGATTCCCGAAGCAGACCCCGTTTCGATCACTTCGGCTAGAGGACCATAAGCATCTACCTCGACATTGGTCATCTTTGACTGCTCCCTAACACAAGTTGAGGTGGAGGCTGCATCTCACTATGAGGCTCCGCACCACATTCAAAGGATGCATCCTCCCGAATAGATCATTGGTGACCTTGATCAAATGGTAACATGTTCTCACGCTTATTTCATTTATTCTTCATTTGTTACTTCTTTTGAACCCTTAGATGTGAGTCATGCTTTATCTGATTCTAGTTGGATCAATGTCATGCATGAAGACCTTGAAAATTTTGAGAGAAACACCTGGACTCTTGTAGATCTCCCTACCACTGTTCATTTTATTGGAACAAAATGGATTTTCAAAAACAAGGGGAGGATGGGTCTGTGGTTAGAAACAAAGCTAGACTTGTAGATCAAGGTTTTTCACAAATTGAAGGGATTGATTTTCTTGAAACTTTTGCACCTATTGCTCGTCTAAAGGCTATTAGGATTATGCTTGCAGTTGTTGCATCCCATGGTTTCAAACTTTACCAAATGGATGTGAAAAGTGCTTTTCTTAATGGCTTCTTAGATGAAGATGTTTTTGTAAAACAACCCCTAGTTTTGAAAACCCTAAATACCCCCATAGAGTCTTTAAACTTCATAAAGCTCTCTATGGACTCAAGCAGGCCCCTCGGGCATGGTATGATAGACTTAAGTCTTTTATGCTTGAGCAAGGCTATTTGATGGGATCAATTGATAAAACCCTTTTTACTCTAAAGCTTGGCAAAGATTTCCTCCTGGTCCAGATTTATGTTGACGATATCATCTTTAGTGGCTCTTCTCATGCTTTAGTTGTAGAGTTTGCAAATATCATGAGCAGGGAGTTTGAGATGTCCATGATTGGCGAACTCACATTTTTCCTCGGTTTGCAAATCAAGCAAAGCAAACAAGGTACCTTCATCCATTAGACGAAGTACACTAAGGACCTGCTCAAGAAGTTTGATATAGCTGATGCGAAGCCCCTCGCCACTCCGATGGCTACTTTGGTAGAATTGGATCCTGACGAGGATGGAGAAGCCATAGACCCGAAGGAGTTCTGAAGTATGATTGGCTCCCTCCTCTACTTGATGTCTATGAGGCCGGACATACACTTCGTTGTGTGTCTGTGCACTCGGTTTCAGGCTTTGCCAAGGGCTTTGCACCGATAAGCAGTAAAGTGCATTCTAAGGTATCTCAAACACACTTTAGAATTCAGAATTTGGTATACTGCATCTTCTTCATTATGCCTTTGAGGTTATTCAGATGTAGATTTTGTTGGGTGTAGAATTGATAGGAAAAGTACCTCTAGTACTTGTCATTTTCTAGGTATTTGTCTTGTTTGCTGGTCTTCCCGCAAACAGTCTAGCATCGTGCAATCAACAGTTGAGTCTGAATATGTTGCTGCAGCTAGCTGTTGTTCACAGATTTTGTGGATGGATTCCACTTTGCGGGATTTCAGGTTAGATTATAAGAGTGTTCCACTATTCTGTGATAACACTAGTGCGATTTGTATTGCCAAAAATCCAATTCAACATTTCAAAAACAAGCACACTTATGTGAGATATCATTTTCTTAGAGACCACAATGAGAAGGTGATATTGAACTTCAATATGTTGATACCTAGAATCAGTTTGCTGATATTTTTTCCAAACCCCTTGATGCTTCTCGATTTGCTTATTTGCGTGGGGAACTTGGTATTTGTCACCCTTACGCCATTTTGTGAGGGGGAGCATGCTTTAAGTTTTTTGCATAAGCTTCTGTTTTATGTGTAATTGCATTTACATATATTTGCTTATGTACCTTTGGATAATTGTCATGATCATGTTAGCTCAGCTTTGGTTAATATATCTATTTTCAGTACGAGCATGATTTTAATTTGCAAAATTCAAAACATGATCACTGCTTAGTCTTGTTTCTATCATGTTTTAGATAAAATTGCTTTAGCTATCTTTTATCTGCCTGGTAGCTAGGATCCTTTTCTTATGGATGCAAAATTGCAACTTGAAAATTTATATGCTTTTCATGGAAATTATCATTGTCAAAATTGATTCAAATCATAAAAATACATGTCTTATGAGCTGAAAATGATAAGATCGAGGCAGGTTTGTGTTGTCGCACTATTTTATTCTAGACTGCTTACCATGGAAATTTGGTATGAACTAGGATATTTTAGTGTTTGCCAAAATCATTGTCTTAAGCTTTTGATGATCTTCTCATGACCTAGGCTTGGTATGGTTGGAAAGTATAAGGTTGACAAGCAAATAACCCCTGGCAATATCAAGTTTGCCAAATTGCTCCGTGAAATTGGAAATTCTTTCCTAGGTAGCAATTTGCTAGCTTTTGCAGTTAATGTATTTTCATGAATAGGTTGCTAGCCTAAGCGGTGATGCTTTTATTTCCAAAACTCTGAAAATATCATGCTTAAAAATGGGACTTTGATTTTGTTAACTTGTGCTGAGCACATAGTCCTTGACATTATTTTGGCATATTTTTGCACTATATGTCATAGCACTTCACATATTTCTGAAGCATTGCAACATTTATCCCACCTTGATTCTTGCATTGCCAAAGGAGGTTCGGAGGTGTGTTCATCGAAGAGTTTGTTGTTTGATGGTGCACTTGTATGCAACGTAGTATACCTATCGGAGGGGTCCAGCAGTATACATTTCAAAGGTTGTACCGAAGGGCTCTGTACTTTGGGCGGTACACCGGAGTGTGTACCAGAGGGTATCATACTCGGAGAGGTCTCTAGGGTATCGGATACACTTGTCTTCTTATTGAACTAGATCGAGGAGGGAACTTGGTGCCAGGCAAGCGGGGAGCTTGGCCATAGAGGTTGTGTGAAGTCGAGGTCGGTCCTCGTGTCAAGGTGCACCAGTCAAATGCAGGAAGTGCGGAGGAGGACTCCGGTTGAAGATACATCGAGGCAAAGTGCTCGGAGGTGAGGCACTTCAAAGGGGTACTTCTGATGGAGATACTTCGAAGTTTAGCGGACGAAGTCCTCAAGAATGAGGCAAGGCTCCTAAGTGTGCTCCGGACGAAGGCACTTGGAAGGACACCTAACGAAGGTCTCAAAAGTCAAGGTGCATCAAAGGCATGGTCTGGGTAAGGCTCTTAGGGAGTGTGCTCAAGGTAGACACTGCGAAGGAGTTCTTATGGAAGTGCTTCATGCGGAGACCTTGGACAAAGGAGGGACTTCAGAAGGTGGTGGACAAACCCTCCGATGGGAGGTACTTCGAAGGTGGGGCTTCGGAGTCAGGTTGTCTTAATGTGCTACGACCATTCATGGCTTCGGTACATGGATGGGCGGCTGTTAAGCTAAGGGTAGCTACGAAGTCATGATGGTCCACTCAGGAAGTTATGGTGTGAAGACTCAACACTACAAGAATCCAGACAACTTCCATCGGCCAAAGCCGACGAAAAGTTAGGGAAAATCTGACGGAAGAAGCTAACTTCCGTCGGCAAAACGGTAACTTCCGTCGGTTTTTGGCCGACGAAGATGTTTCGACGGAAGTTGGCTAACTTCCGTGCGGCCAACGGAAGTTAGTTAACTTCCGTCTGCTAAATATGGCCGATGAAAATTAACACAGGAAATCGATAACTTCTGTCGGCCAAACATTAGCCGACGGAAGTTATTTTTTTCTTTCTTTTTTTGCTTTTTTCTGTACATTCTAGCAATGCACAAAACTAAGCACTGATAACTTTTTTCTTTTTTCTTTTTGCTTTTTGCTGAACATTCATTATACATCCTCATCCTCAGTATACAACATCACAAACATGTATTCAAATTCATATTACAAGTATTCACAAATCTCTCTCAACAATACACAAAAGCATTATACATATATAATCAATATACCACATCAGTATGATACAAATCACAAACATATATTCATATTACAAGTCACTCAACCATCAGTATATAAAAGTGGGGTGGCCAAACATTTCAATGACCTTTCTAATGTAAAACATGAGGTAAACTATCTTCAAATTGCTCAGATGGATAATAGATAGGCATATGGACCACCTCAAAATTATCTTAAAATTGGCAAAGAAGTATAACTCTAGGGCCTGAGATTTGTAGTGTTCATAAATTTTAACTTGCATAGAAACTCTTTGCATAAGATGCCTTGCTAATTTATATATATGAATGTCTTAGCTTTCATGGAAATATTAAATACACTGAAGGATGCTAAAAATCAATCATTCAGAACATTCATGTCTAAATTGAAGTTTATCAAAAGAACATCATTTGTCCTACAAAGAGTTGATAGTGACAAACATATATATGTCACCAAACAGAATTAATATGTCACCAAATAGAATTCATATGTCACAAAATTACAGCACAAGGATAAAAATGAAGAATGCAAGAGATTAGACCCTGAGTTGCGGTAAGAAGGGATTGTGCGGCAAACTCGTGTCATCTTGGTGAACAGATAATCTTGCTTTTCTGCATTGAAATACTAGAAATAAAAAACTAGCACAAGTGTCAACAAAAGACATGGAGAAAAACAACCGGAAATTTGTGCACAGCTAGCATCTAGTTCCCAGGATTCTTGTCCGGATGCACCAGGAGGCGCAGAGGCCGCAGAAGAGATGGATAGGTGTGGGGAGATGCGAAGGAGGAGGTGGGCGAGGTGCAGAGGTGGGATGGAGGTGGGTGGCCGGAGGAGGGCGAGGTGAGGTGGCGGCGGCCAGGAAGCAGGGTGGCGGGCGAGGCGCGGAGGCGAGTTGGAGGTGGGTGGCCGATGGAGGGCGAGGTGGGGAGGCGTGGAGGAGGTGGCCGGGAGGTGGGGAGGTGGGCTGGAGGCGGGTGGCCAGCGAAGGGTGAGGTGGGGAGGCGTGGAGGCGTGCTGGAGGCGGTGGCCAGGAGGCGAGGAGGCGCGCAGAGGGTGATGTGAGGAGGCGCGCGGTGGTGAGGCTCAGAAGGAGGCTAGGAAAACCTAGGCACGGGGAGGCACGGAGTACTTGGCGGTCGAGAAGTTGGGAGTCGTGCGGCCACTAGGAGGCAGGGAGGCGGGCGGAGGGCGAGGTGGGGAGGCACGGGGAGGCGCGTAGTCGGCAGCTGAGAAGCAGGGAGGCGTGCGGCGACCAGGAGGCGGCGAAGGGGCGGGATGCGGGTGGAGGGAGAGAGGTAGGCGGCGAAGGGCAGTGGGGAAAAAACCTAGGAGGGTTGGGGAAAAAATAGGGCGCATGCTACTGATTTTGGGCAAACAATCATCTTTCGTTGGTTGAGGATTGAACTGACGGAAGTTAAGTTAACTTCCGTCGGCCACAGTTAAAGCCGACGAAAGTTAAGTTAACTTTCATTAGCTCCTTTAGGCCGATGGAAGTTAATTAATTTCTGTCGGCTTATGGAAAAGCTAACGGAAATTAAAAAGACCGACGAAAATTTCTAGTTTTTCTTGTAGTGCAAGGGCATTGATGGCGTCGACTCAAAACCGTCACTTGTATCGAAGACAAATTTTGGTGTAGCGAAGACCTACAGGTTCGAAGCCTACTATCGAAGCCACTACAACACTTCGCATGCAAAGGAGGTTCCGAATATTCCGGCCTGTAAAGCTGACACAAAAGGAGCTTCCAATAAAGTAGACTACCATATGTACCCTCTTGACTGCTAGAGGAAGAAAAGTTGGAAACCCTAGGGGTATAGTAGTCTCTTCATAGGTCTGAGTTGTGCCTATAAATAGAGAGGCAGGCTGAGGTCTAGGGTAACATATTGTGCATCACTTTAGCACATTGGCTAGGTTTAGAACCTTCTTTTTCATTGTAGCATAGGGCTAGCCGCCACAACATGTGCTAAGAATCTGTGAGTTTTTGTGTTCCCTGTTCTTGCAATGAAATCTATGTATTTGTTCCATTGATTGCATGAACTTGTATATGTGTTCTTCGCTTTGCTCTTTTGAGTTTCCTTTGTACAACTCATTCTTTGCAAACCAGTAAACCTATATTGTGTTCTTGCTAACGAATGGTGTACTGCTTCTCTCATGCGAAGAACATCTCTATGTGAGTTTTGGAGTACGTTCACTCCGTGTATATCGGAGGTCAATCCTCATGTGTTATTAGCGAAGTACGATTGTTTCCGAACCATCTTTTCTTAGCGTTTTACCGAAGCCCTTCAGGGTGTTCAGTTTTGCTAAGGCATGTTCGGAGCACTCCTTAGTGTGAAGCCTAGTACATGTTACTAGTGCGGAGCATCTGATCGGAGCTCTTTGAGGGAAATGCAATTGTGCAAGATACGATTATGTGAAGTATGCTCGAAGGAACCTCGATGTGCGGAGCCTACACATACTTAGTCGAGCCTATTGCGCTTTTGGGTGTCTGGGTGTGAGTGAAGTCTTCTGAACTTCGAACTTTTGCCTTGTGTGTAGCCTATGTTCGCAGTGTGTTCCATACCTCCGAACCGGACTCTGTGAAGGGTGTGTTTGAAGTCTGTTCCGCAGAAGAGAAAATTTAAAAGGTCTCATTCACGCACCTTCGGTCGCCTGTTTCGGTCCAACAAAAATACCATGTGCCATTGGCAGAAAACTCTTCTTGGAATTCTGTATTTTGAACCATTTCAAAACCTTGTCAATGTACATGCTTTGTCTTAATCTAATTATCCATTTTGATCTATCTCTATCGAAAAACTATTTTTCAGTGAAGTCTTGACAACATTCAACAAAGGAATGTCATTTCTAATCAATAATATGTTATCCACATACAACACTAGATACACAAGTCAACTCCCACTAGCCTTCTCTTAAACACAACGCTTTTCTTCGTTCTTGATGAAGCCAAACCCTTTGGCTACCTCATCAAAACAAAGATTCCAACTTCGATCGAGAAGCTTGCTTCAGTCCATAAAAGGACTTCTGCAACTTCCAAACATTCCCAACATTTTCCGGATCATCAAGACCTTCAGGTTGTGTCATGTATGCATCCCTACTTAGTTTTCCATTTAGGAAAGTCGTCTTGGCATCCATTTGTCATAACTCATAATCATAAAATGCAGAAATTGATAGGATGATCCGAATATACTTAAGCATAGCGATGGGCGAAAAACATTTCATCATAATCAACAACTTGAATTTGTATGAAACCTTTCGCCACCAATCATTCCTTATAGATGTGAACATTTCCATCAATGTCTATCTTTTTATTGAAGATCATATTTATAGCAAAAATGGAATTAATGGTCAAAATTGTCAAAATATCACTTTTTGGTAATTTGGGCCGAAAATATGCAAAACTTGGCACAAGCCTGGTATGATCGGCCATGTAGGGCTGGTCAGACTGGCCATATGGGTCCAGTCAGGCTGGCCAATTTGAGTCCGAGTCCAATTAACTGATTTCAGAGTATTTTTATCAATAATTAATGTCTAACAACTTGAACTTGTATCTAAGTCAAATTAGAGCCAAGGCACATCATGTCTAACCCCTATAAATATAGGGGCAAGGCCGATTCAAGGAGCCCACCCGAAACCCTAATAGATCCAATCTATTATTTACCTTGAATTGTACCTTTACTTTTAAATCTACTTCCTTGCCCTATGATTAGTTTAGCATGTTCATCTTTGTGGGTTTGCATTGTAAACTCTCCGTCTGCCACATCATAATCATGGTAAGCCTTGTTTATTAGACTGTGAATCACCTGTTTAATCCACGTAATAGATTTTTATCATTTTATCGGTCTTTATTGGTAATTCGGTCTCTTGGCCAAATAGCCTCTAGGTTTTTGGTGTTTTGCCGTGTTTTATCCTCTTCTTCTTTGCCTAGAATACCTGATCTAATGTTCAATCTTCTTCGGTGTCACCACCGGCGAGTAAAAAGGTTGTTGCATGCCTATCGGCATGACCGGTCGTTTGCCATCGGTCTGTCCGGGTCGTGCCGGCAACAGCTGGTCCAACCGACCATACAGGGTCGGTCTAACCGACCGTGTGTAGTTCGCCCGACTGCTTGCTCCCAATTTTTCCGTTGCGATCGCTTGATCATCGTCGGTCCGATCGACAAGCCTAGGCCGGTCTGATCGCCAGGCCTTGGCCGGTCTATTTTCTCCTCTGGTCGGCCAGTGCAACTCTTTCATTGCATCTCTGGTCTAACCAATGCTTGTATGTCGGTCTGATTGCTGCAATCCAGTCGGTCTAACTGATGGTCTTAGGCTGGTTTGGTCATGTTCACCTTGTTTTGTCCAATCGTCTTCAATTGGCCGATTAGGTCTATTCTTCACCATATTTTCCACACATTGATTAATTAGGTTATTTATTGTGATCTAATTGCTTGGCGAATCCACTCTCCCTTGCCACTATCAAGGGTCATCAGAACACGATGTCGGCATCGTGTCACGCCTAGGGTTGTTCCTATGTATCCACACAGTTTTGGATCATCGAATTGGCGTCAGTGAGTTGGTGCTTTGACCGTTAGGTTTTAGCGTCAACACACGGTTTGGCGACTCCACTGGGGACAAACATGCCAAGCGCTACTACATTGGCGATGGGTACATCGACTACATCTACATTAGCAGGACCCTCAATGTTGATGGATCCGGTGGGGAGCTCGAAGATCGACAATAGCAACACCATCATCCCCACCCTCGCCAAATTCTCCGAGGAAGATAGGGCAGAGATCGAGGCCAGGATGGAGGGACTGTGCGCTCTCCTACTTGGGCGCTTCACGAAGACCCACGGGGGCTTTATCCAGCGTGACATTGACATCCCCGACCTCCCTGGGAGCAAGGTAATACCATCGTCTCCTCGACTATCCTCCCCGAACATCGAGCAAAAGATAGCTGCCACAGTGGACCAAGCCATTAGCACTACCATTGCAAATCGTGTAGAGGCCATAGTCGACTCTAGAATGGAGGCAATGTTTTGGAGATTCTCCTTTTCTGATGCCACTTCTCCAACTCTTATCACAAGTGTACCCCTTGTCCATCGCATATATAGTAGAACCGACGGGAGTACTAGAAAAGTCGTAGCGTCTACGGCCATATCATCCATGGCTGAGACCGTGTATGGCTTAGTCGGTTAGACCGGACATCAGGCCGGTCTAACCGGCTACTATACCCTCGGTCAGACCACCCCTGCCACCTACTATGCATCGCTGCCGCCCGTGCCTATGCTGCCTTTTCCCCCGCTGCCCGCACCTCCTTCTCCCGCAAGCCCACATAGGCCCCAGCATGTCCCTTATCACGAGCCGGCACGAGAAGAGGAGCCGCACGGCCTGACACCCTAATATACCACCACATGTCGAGCCCCTGCATGAGAGACGCGCAGAGGCAGGTGGCATAGTTGACATCGAGGAGCGAATTCACACACTGTTTAGAGAATATGCGGGCTGGACACCTAGGGGTCGAGTTAGGGTTTACCACAATCCATACCGCGACCACTTCGACATGATCCCGTACCCACGTGGCTTTAGGGTTCTCGAATTTACAAAATTTGACGGTGAAGGTAGTAAGACTACCCAAGAGCACATAGGCCAATTCCTAGCGCAGTGTGGCGAGGTGTAATGCCCTGATTTTCATCGGGCGTTAAAAATAAAATAAAGTAATTAATAAATGAATTTCAAGAAAAGGATTCAATATAAATTGATAAATATGAAAGCTAAAATATGGGCCTAAAAATTTTATTTAAAAATAAACCGTAGCTCAAGTGTTTTTCTAAAATTCTCCTTGCTCTAAATTGTGTCCCAAAATCTTTTCTAGAATTTTTGGCGCAAAGGAATTAAATAAGATATAATAAATATCATTTAATCATAAAACTCAAACACTAATTAATAAAATATATTTCAACATGAATGTTGTGTGAATAAAATATATGATAAATCATTTCAATTAAAAAGAATTTAAAACCAAATAAAATTCGGCTAGAGAAATTTCTAGTAAATTACTTCCACCTCAAATTAATTTAGGTTTTTATTAAGGATTTTGTAACTAGAATAGTAATCTATAATATTTCAATGAATAATTTTAATTGAAAAAAGTAATTAAATCAGTCCCTCTCCAATCAAATTTGAATTGTCATTTCCTACTATCTATATCTTTTCCCAATCAAAAATCCGGAGGAATCAATATTCTATTTTTGTTCGCGAAGTTAAAATCCCATTTTTAACCATGTGTTTAAATTCCGTTAAAAATCCCCTTTAAAATCCCGTTTATACTTTTTTTCAATTCCTGAAAATGAATTAAAAACGTCGGTTTGGTGTTCATATTCGGAATTTCTAATTTCGACGTGAATACAAAATTTATTGATTTCCAAACCGTCATTTATTCGTTAAAATATTCACGTGTTATTTATTTAAAATCCAAGATTTATAAATTTATTTTAAATTCCAAACTTTTCAATAACTTTTTACTTTTTCTCAAAAATCAAAATTTGAATTTTCAGAAAAATATTTTCCTATTATTTTTCCTCCTTTCCTTTTATTTTATTTTATTTATTTCTTTCCTTTCCTTTTCTATTCTTTTATTTCCTTTCCTTTTTCCCCTTTTCTCTTTCCTTCTTTTCCTTTCTCTTCCCACTCTTTCCTTTCCTTTTTCCTGCGCACCTCCCCTAATGGCTACACGCATCCACCTCCCCTCCCTCCTCCTTCCATTTTTCCATCCCCCTTCCTTTTTTCCTCTTTCCTACTTCTCCCTCTATTTACTTAATTTCTCTTTCCATTTCTCTCTATTTCTATTTCTCCCTCCTCTTTCCATTTCTCCCTCCCCCTTTCTATTTCTCCCTCCTCTTTCCATTTCTCCCCTAGTCCCTCCTACATCTATAAAAACCACACCACCATCTCCTCCTCCCCACACCACACCCTCTCCTCCTCCCTGCACCCCTCCTCTCCTCTTAGCGCCCCTCTCATTCTTGGACAAAACCATCAACACCAACCATGCAACCGTGTCGTCCTACGCCCCGTGCGCCATCCGCTGTGCAGCGTCAAGTCGATGCTCCGCATCGTCGTCTCTTGTTCCCCCTCAATGAGGACACATTTTCTTTTAATTCACTTGCTCCTATTAATTAAATTGTTTCATGTCTAATTAGTTTTTTCGCATCATAATTGTTTCTATTCTGCTATGTCATCTTATTCATCGATACGTTTCAACCATTAATAAATATTGATCCTAAAATGTCATTGTCAAAATCCGATGATCCCGCTTTGATCTGTTTTAATCTTAGCCGTAGGATTTTCATTAAATCTCGGCAATCCATCGTCATTCAATTAATTTGTTATATCATTTTATTCAAGTGCGTTCATCATCATATTTTTATATCTATTTATTTAAATATATTTGTTACTTCATCAAGATTAGATCAACCATCATCAATGGAATAATTACTATATTGATTTATCATACCAATGTATTTGTGATAATTAATTTCATTCCAATCTATAAATCCGACGACCCCGTTCCAATTTATTTAACCTGGTGGTTCCATTCCGATCTAATTTATTTCATCGTTATTCATGATCTAACTTCATGTTGAGTTATTTTCATTGATTTATCCTCCATCGATTTCTATTTGTATCGTACCGGTGTTCCGCGTCCAACTAACCTTGAAAATATTTCTCTTTATCTCTAGAGCATCCGGTGTTCCACTTCGTGTTCCGTCCCGGAGGACATATTTGTCATGAGGCGTAGATCATCGTCATTCCATTTCTCATACCGAAGTTAATATCCATCGTCATTCATCGTCGATCATCATGGTTGAATGCCACCTTGCCCTCTATTTTAATCTAATCCATCGATTATGACTTGATTGATGTTCGGTAATCGGACCTACGACGTTCCTTGATGGTCGTCGCTGGTCGTCGATTGTTCGTAGTCATTCGTTACAATCCATCATCGAGTCTCGTCAATTTAATCTAAACCCTTCGACATGGTCGCTAAGGCTCGATCGGTTAAGCCTTTATGTGTACCTTTAGTCGATCGTCTCTTTATCCTAAATCGAATAGATTAGGTTGTCTAATGGTCACAACCTATTCAATTGTTCGACTAAATCTATTTTACCACATTTGTTTCTAATCAATTATCGCCTTCAATTAGACTCATCCTTGTTTTCAATCGAATCATAATATCTACCCTTGTCTCAACACAATTTTTATCCTTCTATTTCAACCCATCTAAGTGAGTGTGTTGATCTCGTATCGACGGCCTCATTTGATCCAAAAGAATAAACTCACGATTATTTCTTTTATTTTTAGAGTTCTATCATTTCATGTGAATAAATCTGAACTTCCATAATTCATATCTCATGTGTTTTGACTCTAAATTTAACCATTCAAATACCAAAAAAATTTGTCTTTTAATTCTCTACAACTTTAGTCAATTTAATTGAGATGTTTGTAATGTTTATTTTAATTGTTTATTTTTCTTGCTTTGCATGCCAAGAAGATTTCGACGCAGTTGAAGAGCCAGAATATTTCCCCAAGGTTCCCCCATCATCATTTTCAAACCAAGGCAAGACATCAAACTAAATTTTGAGCATATTGAACCTAGTTTTCTTAAAATATCGCCAAAACCCATATGTTATAAATGCATTATTCAAATTGAATGTCTTACATTATAATTATTTAGATCCCTGACCTTGAAATGCAAACCCAAGCCATGCTATTGAGCCAAAAACTCCTTGTCACCATAATAGTATTATTATTAGATAATGTCCAATGTATCGACACAACCTCTATAGGATAAAAACGAGTCCTAGAGATTTGGAATCTATTATATGAACCCTGTTACTCTCTCATCCCAGGAATTCTCTTGGTCTATGGAGTTTTGGTTTAGTATGTTAGCATGGTGGGTTCTGGGTGCAAGCGAGGGCATTGGTTAGTCGCACCCGGGGCACTATAAGGACCGGTCTACGAGATCCGTTGCAATACACTTCCATACTAACCACAAGTCTAATGGGAAAGTCCTAACTGGAGGTATGGGGTATTCCTACTTAAAGCACCATAGTGGAGGCGGCAAGTGACACCTGCGGGTGGCTTGTACCGACGAGGCTCAAGGGGGGTACGTCGTTGGCCCAACGCGTTGGGGCGCCGTATGAAACATATAAGAGAGTGTTATTGGGTTGGAGCGTCTCATGCTAAAGGTTTTGGCATTAGTTCCTGTGGTATGGGTCATCTTGTTACCCTTTGGTGTGCGGGGATGAGTGCGTGCCTTGTGGGTACATCAGTACACCTCTGATCAGAGTTTAAATCTTTTCAAAAAACTGAGTCCACGGTCAAAGGCGGGTCCCGTGAAATCTCACAGTTAGTTTACATTTATGAGTGTTGCATGATGGAATGGCATGTAAGGACTGTTGAGCGAGGAGGGCTGACTGTACTCCTCCAGTTATAAGATGTTGCATTATTCACGTTTATTATTCTATACAATTAAACTTGACTACATTAAATGCAATATAAAAATGTACTTTTCCGCACTTTAAACCATTATCCCTCCTTTGTTATTACTCTGCATTATTATTGCATTCTCGGTGGTTTGTTGAGTACTTTTGTACTCATACCCGTTGACTAAATCTTTTAGATGATGAGTTCTACGAAGATGGAGGTATGGAGTAGCGACCAAGTCAAGGATGCGAGTCCTGGAGCAAGATGTTCATCGCCAAGATTTTTCTCTTTATTATTAATTCAGTGTAATAAAATAGCCTGTGAGCTATATTTTGTTTGTCGTATGTATGAGGTCGTGTGATGAACATATTGTATTTATTATTTTTCTTTGGAAATTCAATAAAGTCCTGATTTTATTAAATCCAAACATTACATAAGGCTAGTGGGTCAGACGCGTTGAACCTTAGACTATTTTCTCTATCGCTTTCTGGCACTGCTTTTATTTGGTTTTCAGCGTTACCGCCGAACTCCATCCAGACTTGGGCCCAGTTAAAGAAGAAGTTCCATGACTACTTCTATACTGGGGAAACGGAACATAGGCTCTCGCATTTAACATCGGTTAGGTAGAAGACTAACGAGAGTGTCTCTGAGTACATTATGTACTTTAGACACACTAGAAACCGTTGTTTTACCTTGAACATTTCTGATAGGGACTTGGACGACCTAGCTTTTAACAGTCTGCACTCCGAACTTAAGGAGAAACTAGATGGCCAGGATTTCTTTGAAGTTAATCAAGTTCTATAGAAGTCTCTGGTTTAGGAAAGCCGAGTCAAAAGTAGAAAATTCACTAAGACCTTCAACAAGCCCAAGGCCAAGGTGCATGTCATGGAGCACTACGATGAGGAATCATCAGAGAGCAAGGATGACTCGGCCGACATGTACACCATAGAGTGGACTTGGTCTAGCATGGCCAAGCCTGTTACTTTCTATGAGTTACGGTCATTTCCCAATAAGAGTCGGCCTAGTGAAGTAAAATATGCTTTTGACATGACCAAGTACGATAGAATATTCGATTTTTTTGTTGAAGAACAAGCTCATCAAATTGCCAAAGGGTCATTTCATCCTGACTGCTGACGACTTCAAGAAGTGAGCGTACTATAAGTGGCATGATTCTCATTCCCATTCTACTAATGATTGTAATGTTTTTCATCGACAGGTTCAATCGTCCATAGAAAAAGGACGATTGAAGTTGGATACCAATCCTAAAATGAATCTCGACTAGGACCTCTTTCCCGTGAACACCATTGATCTCGATGGGAAGAAGGTGCTGATTCGGCCTGAGCAGGCTAGGTCGGCTAAGGGGAAGGAGGTCGTTATTGGAGAGCCTCGTACACACACACTCGTACCGAAGAACCATGAGGTAGGAGTGTGAAAAGTGAACACTAACGCATATTCTTTGGCTTCCACCCACAAGAAGCCGAAGGTGACATATGATATGCTACTTCAAAAACATAAGAAGAGGGCCAAGAAGGCGAACACTCGTATAGGACCTCCAGCGAGGCCAAACCCTCCTTAAAAGAGTAGGTTCGGCCCATGATGGGAAAGACCATTGGAGCCACTGTTTCCTCCACAGTCGTATCACATGACGATGGCAAAATGGCCTCCATGTTATTTTCTGCCTCCTGGGTACCCTTCGCCCTAATATATTGCTCCATTTGTGCCTTCCGAGTTTTATAACATGTAGAATCGAATGGGCGCTATGCGGGGAAACGTCTTCGATAGATTGTCCATCACACCACGAGGGCGTCCGGAGGAGGTATCCGAGGCCATCGTGGTCAAGGTGGAGTCCTAGGATGTCCCAATCCCTAAGGGGGCCCCCTCGGCGCAAGAGAGAGGTGAGCCACAAAAAACAGCCGAACAGGAGAAGATGGCCGGACTGACAACAACCCTAGGGCTGGTATGACCGCCCTCACCACTTTGGTCTAACCGGCCTACTATGGCCGGTGAGAAACCTAGGATTGGTTTCAGTGTTTGTGATGAGTGATTGACAGCCTTTTAACCTCTGTTTCGAAGGGGTACCTCCGAAAGGGGTTCGGAGGTTGGACCTCCGAAGGGTGTTCGGAGGTGGTTTCACCGAAGTGTGTTCGGTGGTTTGATTGCTGTAGCTGTTGCAGCGGAGTGTGCGTGTCGGAGGGGTCCGACAGTACACGATGACTGGGTGTGTACCGAAGGCTTCGGTATTTTGGGCGGTACACCGGAGTGTGTGCCAGAGGTTGCTAACCCGGAGAGGTCTCCGGAGTACTGGATACACTTGTCTGCTTGTCTATGGTGCGCAGGGACTTCGGAGGCGACGGACAGGTTCGCGGCTGGTGAACCTGGGTCAAGCGGGAGGCTTGATGCCAGGGGAGCAGGGAGCTCCGTCATGGTGGCTGCGAAGCGGTCCGGGTCGGTCCTCGGGTCGAGGTGCACCAGGTGAAGGCAGAGAGTGCGGAGCGTGGCTCCGAGTGAAGGTACTCCGAGACAAAGTCCTCAGAGGTGAGGCACTTCGAAGATACTCCGAATGGAGTGACTTCGGAGTTGGATGGATCAAGTCCTCTACGGAGGCAAAGGTTTCGAAGTGTGCTCCGGAGGGAGACATTCGAAGGTACCCGACGAAGGTCTCAAAAGTCGAGGCGCATCGAAGGCATGGTCCGGGTGAGGCTCGTCGAGGAGTGTGCTCGGGGAGAGACACTGCGACGAAGTGCTCATGGAATGCTTCATGCGGAGGCCTTGGACGAAGGAGGGACTTTGAAGGGTGGTACTCCGAAGGTGGGGCTTCGGAGGGAGGAAGGCTTCGGACCAAGGCTAGCTCCGGAGCGAGGTTGTCTTTTGGTACTTCGGCCTGCATGGCTTCGGTACACGGACTGACGGAGTTCGAGCTGGGAGGAAGTTGCGAAGCCGAGGTGGTCCACTCCGGAGGTGTTGGTGCGAAGGCCCAAGGGCTTTGACGGCTTCGGCTCAAAACCGTCACTGTATCGAAGGTTGACTTCGGTGAAGCGAAGGCCATCTGGCTCAAGGCTTCTCACCGAAGCTATCGCACCCCTCGCGTGCGAAGGGGGTTTAGACAGGTCAAAGGCTGCAAGTCTGACAGTGTCTGCTCTGCAAAAAGTTGGCACTGTCCCATCTGCAAAGGCTGACAGAGAAGCCTCCAATAAAATTGACTACCTTTTGTACCCCTTAGTTCAGTAGAGACAAAACCAATGTAAACCCAAGGGGTAAAGTAGTCAATTCCTTTGGGTGAACTGTGGGCTATAAATATGGGGGCTCGGTAGGTAACATTTAACACTTTGAGCATTTACTGTTGAGCTCCTGTACTAGCCACACACTTCATTGTATTCATCCAGAGTTCAATTTTATTGTGTTCCTTGTTCAAGCGGCGAAGCCCTGCTTCTGTGTGCTTTTTGCTTGAGCTCGCTTTTCATACCTCGCTAGTTGTAGTGCACCGAAGCCTGTCTAGGCGAAGGGTGTTTAGTGCGAAGTGTGTTTTTCAGTGTGCTGTCGCTCTGTGTAACAGGAGGCGAGACCTCGCTGCTTACTAGCGAAGCCCTGATCGAACCCCGTGCTTTTATCGTGTCTGTGACTCTAGCGAAGTCTGTAAGTGTTCGTTTAGACCTTCGTGTACGAAGCCCAGCACCAGTTGCTGCTGCCGAGTACTTGGTTGAAGTCCTCAGTGGGGTGTCCACTCTTGCGAAGGGTGAAGTGTGAAGCCTGCTCGAAGCACCCTATGTGCGGAGCCTGCACTGACTTAGCAGAGTAGATTTTCGAGGGTTGTAAGTGGAGCGAAGTCTTCTTGGCCTCGAACTTTTTCTCCTGCGAAGCCTGTGTTCGGAGATGTCAAAGCACCTCCGAACCAGACCTTCGAAGGTAGTGTTCGAAGCCTGTTCCGCAGGAGACAGAACTAAAACCGAAGGCTAGTTTTTAGCCCGAAATTTTAAAAGCACCCATTCACCCCCCTCTGGTCGCCGTTTCCGGTCCAACAATTGGTATCAGAGCGGGTTAAGATCACCAGTTGACCTTAACCGGTTTTGTGATCTTTTGGCGACATGGATAGAGGCAGTAAAATTCGTCTGTTCGATGGGACTGATTTCGCATACTGGAAGGTGCGCAAGGAGGCTTACCTGTTAAGCCAAGGAAATGCAATTTGGGAGATTGTGGACTCACAATACTCCATCCCTGATACTCGCACCACTCAAATAGAAAAAGATCAGTATAATGCCAACTCCAAGGCTAGGAATATAATGTTCATTGGTTTGAGCCGGAGTGAGTTTGATAGGGTACAGCACCTTAGGACTGCTAGGGAGATTTGGACAACACTCACTGTTTTTCATGAGGGCTCTACACAGATTAAGGCCAGGCGCCAAAGCACGTACAATCAATAGTATCAGCTATTTGTGCAGGCACCTGGTGAATCTATAGATGCCATGTTTTCGCGCTTTGATGCTATAGTGAGTAACTTGCGATCCAACGGGACGCTTGCTTACAATGATCATGATAGGGCTATCAAGCTTCTCTATGCTCTTGACCGTATCATATGGGAAGTGAAGATATCCAGCATTGAGGAGTCCGCAGGTTATGACACATTGACCTGTGATGAGCTCTTCAGCAAGCTGAAGTCCACATAGATTGCCAAGGCATCTCTTGCTGTGCACAGAAGCTCTTTGCCACAGCCATTGGCATTGGTTTCTAGCACTAGCCGTGCCACCACTGCAGAACCAAGCACATCTGGCACTTGTGTTTTTGCAGATGGTTTTGCTTTGTCCTCCCTGGTCTCCGTCACAAAGGAGCAGGTGGACACTCTAGATGATGATGAGCTTGCTCTCATTGCCCGGAGGTTCACCCGTTTTTATCATGAGAGACGGGATCAGGGGAGAAGTGGTTTTAGTGGTTGTTTTGAGTGTGGCGACACTTCTCACATCAAGGCCAATTGTCCTAAGCTCAAAAAGAGAGATGAGAGTGAGCGCCCTAAATACCACAAGAAGAAGAGGAAACCCTTGTGTAGGGCAAGCGCGACAAGATGGCTAAGAAAGTAGCCAAAGCCGCTTCCAGAGCCTTTGTTGCTG
Organism: Zizania palustris; assembly: GCA_019279435.1. Taxonomy (NCBI): domain Eukaryota; kingdom Viridiplantae; phylum Streptophyta; class Magnoliopsida; order Poales; family Poaceae; genus Zizania; species Zizania palustris. The sequence continues at coordinate 50,611,867 of JAAALK010000080.1, forward strand.
CTCTCAGTGACATTGACACTTCCTCAACTGAGGAGTCAAGCTCTGAGGAGGAGGAGTCCCCAAGGAAGGAGGACAAGAAGGACAAGAAGGGACGAGACTTCACCGGCCTTTGCTTCATGGCCGACAGCGATCACAGCGGCGATGAGCTTGACTCATCTGAGGTACCTCTATCATCTGATCAGCTATTAATTAAATTAGATGAGCTGAATGAAGTAGTTCTTGGTCAGGATAGATTACTTGTTCAAGCCGCTAGAGAAAGAAAAGACCTTAGACTTAGGCTATAAACTGTTTCTACTGAATATGCCATGCTTAAGTCTAAGTTTAATGATGCTGAATGTGAATCTTGTTCTGTTGTCATGGGTGAGCTTGCTCAGTTGCGTTCTGTACATGCTCAAACTCTTTCTGAGCTTGAGACTGCACAGAAGCAGCTTTTGGAGGTGGATTCTAGACCTCATGATGTTATTGATTGCATTAACTGTTCTTTATTACGTGAGAGCATTAATTTACGTGATAAACATGTTCATGATTTAGAGGCTAGATTGGAGAGGGCCGGTAGTTCTAAGGATGTGCAACCTGTTTGTGACACTTACATTACCCTTAAGGACCAGCTAGGCACTGTTAGAGAGCGAGCTGAAAACCTCATGTCTGAAAATGAATACCTTCTTTCCGTGGTTAATAAATGCACTGAGGGAAAGGGTAGGATGGATTTGCTCTTGGCTAAGACCAAGTTGTGTGCTGACAGAGCAGGGGTAGCTCTAGGTTTGGGTTTTGAGAGGATACCGTCAGACAGTAAGACCAAAACTATTTTTACCTCTCCCACTACCCTAGAGAAAGAGAGAGCTCTGTTAGACACCCTTTCAGCCAAAAAGCCTACCCGACCACCAAAGAAAACCACTCCTCCTGCCAAGAAAAATCCTCCCAAGAAAACCACTCAGAAGAAGCCCAAGGAGCCTGTGAGAGTTGCTCCTGTGACCCATGAGAGTGCCCCTCGGAGAGTGTTTCACTGTTCTTACTGTCAGCGGGCGGGTCATTTGGTTGGTTTCTGTTTTCGTCGCATCAAGGATGAGCGACGCGCTCAGGCGATGAGTTACCAGGACTTGCATTACCCATCTTTAGGTATGCATGAGTCTGAGTTTTACTATCGTCCTGTTTTTGAGGCTCCTCGTGCTTCTCGGAGAGGTTTTGCTCCTCGAGGTGTTCACCATGTTCCATATGGTGGTAGACCCCGGGCGAGTAGCTTTGTACCTCATCAGAGTATGAGACCTCGACATGTTGTTCACTCACAGCATGTAGGTAGACCTCGCACTTTGCATCATTTTGATTTTCCTGTGCGTAGACCGTCTACTTTTACTGTGCCTACTACTCGTGTCACTCAGTGCTGGATGCCTCGTCATTATTTCACTCACCCCAGCACTGAGCGATCGAGATATTCTTATCATGTGTAGGTGACAGATCGAGGCTTGGAGGGCACGTGGATCATGGACTCCGGTTGTTCGCGCCACATGACCGGAGATGCAGCATGGTTCTCCAGCCTCACCACAACCAAGCAAAGGGAACATATCACCTTCGGAAACAATCGAAGGAGTAGAGTGAAAGGTAAAGGTGTAGTAAGAATTAACTCGAATTTCACTCTCAAAGATGTTGCTTTGGTTGAAAACCTGGGATACAATTTGCTGTCTGTATCTCAGTTGCTTGATGAGGGCTTCGAAGTGCGATTCCATCGCGATACTTCGCAAGTGCTCAATTCTGATGGCGTTGTGGTGTGTAAGATCTTTAGAGTTGGGAGAGTTTTTGGAGCTGATTTTTCAGAGTCATCTGGTTCTTCTCATTGTCTTGTTGCACATTCGACTTCTGAGCTTTGGAAGTGGCATAGGAGACTAGGGCATATGAGCTTTGAGTTGCTCGCTCGTCTGAGTGCCCTAGGTCTGATCCGAGGATTGCCCAAGCTCAAGTTTGAGAAGAATTTAGTTTGCACTCCTTGTCGACATGGAAAAATGATTGCCGCTTCGCATTCGCCAGTCACCACAGTGATGACTGAACAACCCGGAGAACTTCTCCATATGGACACTGTAGGTCCCTCTCGGGTTAGTTCTTTAGGCGGCAAGTGGTATGTATTAGTCATTGTCGACGATTTCTCTCGCTACTCTTGGGTCTTCTTTCTTGCCAGCAAGAATGAAGTGTTTTCACACTTTCGGAGCTTGGCTTTGAGACTTTTCACTGAACTCCCTGGTGCATTAAAGTTCATTCGAAGTGATAATGGCACAGAGTTCAAAAACAGTCTCTTTGTTGCCTTTTGCATGGAGCATGGCATAGAACATCAATTCTTGCTCCGCGGGTTCCTCAACAGAACGGTGTTGTTGAGATGGAAGAACCGCACTTTGGTTGAGATGGCTAGGACGATGCTTGATGAGCATAGGACTCCTAGAAAATTCTGGGCTGAGGCCATGAACACTGCCTGTTACATCTCAAACCGTATATTTTTGCGCTCAATTTTAAATTTGACATCTTATGAGCTGCGTTTTGGGAGACAGCCCAAGGTTACTCATCTTCGAGTTTTTGGCTGTCGCTGCTTTATCCTAAAACGTGGTAACTTGGATAAATTTGAGTCGTGATCTTCTGACGGGATCTTTTTGGGTTACACTACTCATGGTCATTCTTATCGTGTTTATAACTTGGAGACTAACACTGTCATCGAGTCATGTGATGTGACTTTTGATGAATCAACCCCCTCTGTTAGTTCTGCTTTTGAACAGGCAAATGAACACGACATGGAATAGACCTTATTCGAAGAAGAAGATCCCGGAGAATTCGAGGATGAACCCCTACTACCCTCGACATCAACCCCCAAAGCTGACCCCACTTCGACCACTTCGGCACGAGGTCCTGAAGCGACTACCTCGACATCGGTCATCTTGGACCACTCCAACGCACAAGTCGAGGGGGAGACTGCATCACTGCCGCGAGGCTCCACATCATGTTCAAAGGATGCACCCTCCAGAGCAGATCATTGGTGAGCTTGATCAAAGGGTAACTCGTTCACATGCCCATTTCACTAATGCTGCTTTTGTTGCTTCTTTCGAGCCCTTAGATGTTAGTCATGCACTTTCTGATTCTAGTTGGATCAATGCCATGCATGAGGAACTTGAAAATTTTGAGAGAAACCAAGTCTGGTCATTAGTTGATCCTCCACCAAATGTTCATTTCATTGGCACAAAATGGATTTTCAAAAACAAACAAGGGGAGGATGGGACTATAGTTAGAAACAAGGCTAGACTTGTAGCTCAGGGCTTTTCTCAACTAGAAGGGATTGATTTTACATGAAACTTTTGCACCTGTTGCTCGCCTTGAGGCCATTAGGATTTTGCTTGCCTTTGCGACATCCCAAGGATTCAAACTCTATCAAATGGATGTCAAAAGTGCTTTTCTTAATGGCTTCATAGGTGAAGATGTTTATGTAAAACAACCCCCTGGTTTTGAAAACCCCAAGTACCCACATAAAGTCCTTAAACTTCATAAGGCTCTTTATGGACTCAAGCAGGCCCCACGGGCATGGTATGATAGACTTAAGTCTTTTCTACTTGAGCGGGGGTATTTGATGAGCTCTGTTGATAAAACTCTGTTTACTCTCAAGCATGGCAAAGATTTCCTCCTAGTGCAGATTTATGTGGATGATATCATCTTTGGTGGCTCTTCTCATGCTTTGGTTGCCGAGTTTGCAGATACCATGAGCAGGGAATTTGAAATGTCAATGATGGGTGAACTCACCTTTTTCCTTGGTTTGCAAATCAAGCAAAGCAAACAAGGTACTTTTGTCCATCAGACAAAGTACACCAAGGACCTGGTCAAGAAATTCGACATGGCAGATGCGAAGCCCCTCGCCACTCCAATGGCTACATCTGTAGTATTGGATCCTGATGAAGATGGAGAAGTCGTAGACCAGAAGGAGTTCCGAAGCATGATCGGCTCCCTCCTCTACTTAACTGCCACGAGGCCGGACATACACTTCGCAGTGTGTCTGTGCGCTCATTTTCAGGCTTCACCACGAGCTTCGCATCGCCAAGCGGTAAAGCGCATACTAAGGTATCTCAAACACACACTTGAATTTGGCATATGGTATTCAACATCTTCATCTTTATGTCTTCGAGGTTATTCCGATGCGGATTTTGCTGGGTGTAGGATTGATAGGAAGAGTACCTCTGGTACTTGTCATTTTCTGGGTACATCCTTGGTTTGCTGGTCTTCTCGCAAACAGTCTAGTGTTGCACAATCGACGGCTGAGGCCGAATATGTTGCTGCAGCTAGCTGTTGCTCTCAGATTTTGTGGATGACTTCCACTTTGCGGGATTTCGTGTTAGAATATAAGAGTGTTCCACTTTTCTGTGATAACACTAGTGCTATTTGTATTGCAAACAACCCGGTTCAGCACTCCAGAACCAAACACATTGATGTGCGATATCATTTTCTCAGAGATCACAATGAGAAGGGTGATATTGAACTTCAATATGTTGATACCCAACACCAGCTAGCCGATATTTTCACAAAACCCCTCGATGCTTCTCGATTTGCTTACTTGCGTGGGGAACTTGGTATTTGTCACCCTTACGGCATTTTGTGAGGGGGAGCAGTTTTAGATGGATGTGCATTTGCTAATTATGTTGAAATTGCATTTACATCTTTTGCACTTATATGCCTGATTATAATCCTTGACATCATGACAGCTCAGCTCTTTTTAATTTATCTGAAACATTCATGTGCATGATGTTTTCTCTTCAAAATCAAATCGTGCTCACTGCTTAGTCTTGAATCTAGCATGTTTAGGCAGGACTGCTTTAGCTATCTTTTATCTGCTTGATAGCAAGACACTGTTCTTTGGATGCTCAAAATTGCAACTTGAAAAATTGTTCTACTTTTTCATGGATATTCATAAAGTGCCAACAAATTGGTTCACGTAGTTAAAATCAAAAACTCCATGATTTGCATGCTTCAAGTCAAAAGATCTAGGTGGGTTTGTTTGTCGCACTACCCTATTCTAGACTGCTTACCATTGCACATTGGTCTGAACTGGAATAGTGTAGTGTATGCCAAAATCATTGCTTTAAGCTTCTCATGGCTTTCATGCCTAGGCTTGGCCGGATTGGAAAGTATAAGGTGGACAAACAAATAACCCCTGGCACTAAGAAAAGAACAACAAAATTAAGTGATTATCAAGTTTGCTTTTCATGCTCCATTTGAACTGGACTTGTCTGTCTAGAGTAGAAATTGCCTAGCTTTGCGCAATACCTGCTTTTACTTATCTAGTTTCCTTGACTAAGTGGTGATGCTTTTATTTCAAAAATGATCAAATCACATGCTTCATCATGTTTTTTAGAGACTGTTAATTTGAGCTGAGCCCATGATCATTGGTGTTATTATTGGCATATTTTTGCTTTATATGTCTTTGCAATTCTGCTCATTTCCAAGCTATGCATCCTTTTCATGCTCCTTGATGCTTGCATTGCCAAAGGGGGAGAGACTTGCTACGTTCTCTGCCGCAAGGGGGTATAATTTCCAAAGGGGGAGAAAATTTGACATAAAGGGGGAAAAGGTTCTCTGTTGCAAAAAGGGAAAATTAACTCAGGGGGAGTTTTTATCTTGAGATTTGCCGAAGGGGCTTTTACTCTTTTGAAAAAGGGGGAGGAAAATTCTTTCTTCAAGTGACATGATTTGGCTATTTTATGAGTTTTTATGGTCACTTGTGTGCTGAAATTTTTCAAATTTTCTTGATCTTGAAGTTGGTTGTCAATGCACTCATCAAGGGGGAGATTGAGAAACCAAGGATTGGTTTCAGTGTTTGTGATGAGTGATTGACAGGCTTTTAACCTCTGTTTCGAAGGGGTACCTCCGAAAGGGGTTCGGAGGTTGTACCTCCGAAGGGTGTTCGGAGGTGGTTTCACCGAAGTGTGTTCGGTGGTTTGATTGCTGCAGCTGTTGCAGCGGAGTGTGCGTGTCGGAGGGGTCCGACAGTACACGATGACTGGGTGTGTACCGAAGGCTTTGGTATTTTGGGCGGAACACCGGAGTGTGTGCCGGAGGTTGCTAACCCGGAGAGGTCTCCGGAGTACTGGATACACTTGTCTGCTTGTCTATGGTGCGCAGGGACTTCGGAGGCGACGGACAGGTTCGCGGCAGGTGAACCTGGGTCAAGCGGGAGGCTTGATGCCAGGGGAGCAGGGAGCTCCATCATGGTGGCTGCGAAGGGGTCCGGGTCGGTCCTCGGGTCGAGGTGCGCCAGGTGAAGGCAGAGAGTGCGGAGCGTGGCTCCGAGTGAAGGTACTCCGAGACAAAGTCCTCGGAGGTGAGGCACTTCGAAGGTACTCCGACTGGAGTGACTTCGGAGTTGGATGGATCAAGTCCTCTGCGGAGGCAAAGGTTTCGAAGTGTGCTCCGGAGGGAGACATTCGAAGGTACCCGACGAAGGTCTCAGAAGTCGAGGCGCATCGAAGGCATGGTCCGGGTGAGGCTCGTCGAGGAGTGTGCTCGGGGAGAGACACTGCGACGAAGTGCTCATGGAATGCTTCATGCGGAGGCCTTGTACGAAGGAGGGACTTCGAAGGGTGGTACTCCGAAGGTGGGGCTTCGGAGGGAGGAAGGCTTCGGAGCAAGGCTAGCTCCGGAGCGAGGTTGTCTTGTGGTACTTCGGCCTGCATGGCTTCGGTACACGGACTGACGGAGTTCGAGCTGGGAGGAAGCTGCGAAGCCGTGGTGGTCCACTCCGGAGGTGTTGGTGCGAAGGCCCAAGGGCTTTGACGGCTTCGGCTCAAAACCGTCACTGTATCGAAGGTTGACTTCGGTGAAGCGAAGGCCATCTGGCTCAAGGCTTCTCACCGAAGCTATCGCACCCCTCGCGTGCGAAGGGGGCTTCAGACAGGTCAAAGGCTGCAAGTCTGACAGTGTCTGCTCTGCAAAAAGCTGGCACTGTCCCATCTGCAAAGGCTGATAGAGAAGCCTCCAATAAAATTGACTACCTTTTGTACCCCTCAGTTCTGTAGAGATAAAACCAATGTAAACCCTAAGGGTAAAGTAGTCAATTCCTTTGGGTGAACTGTGGGCTATAAATATGGGGCTCGGTAGGTAACATTTAACACTTTGAGCATTTACTGTTGAGCTCCTGTACTAGCCACACACTTCGTTGTATTCATCCAGAGTTCAATTTTATTGTGTTCCTTGTTCAAGCGGCGAAGCCCTGCTTCTGTGTGCTTTTTGCTTGAGCTCGCTTTTCATACCTCGCTAGTTGTAGTGCACCGAAGCCTGTCTAGGCGAAGGGTGTTTAGTGCGAAGTGTGTTTTTCAGTGTGCTGTCGCTCTGTGTAACAGGAGGCGAGACCTCGCTGCTTACTAGCGAAGCCCTGATCGAACCCCGTGCTTTATCGTGTCTATGACTCTAGCGAAGTCTGTCAGTGTTCGTTTAGACCTTCGTGTACGAAGCCCAGCACCAGTTGCTGCTGCCGAGTACTTGGTCGAAGTCCTCAGTGGGGTGTCCACTCTTGCGAAGGGTGAAGTGCGAAGCCTGCTCGAAGCACCCTGTGTGCGGAGCCTGCACTGACTTAGCAGAGTAGATTTTCGAGGGTTGTAAGTGGAGCGAAGTCTTCTTGGCCTCGAACTTTTGCTCCTGCAAAGCCTGTGTTCGGAGCTGTCAAAGCACCTCCGAACCAGACCTTCGAAGGTAGTGTTCAAAGCCTGTTCCGCAGGAGACAGAACTAAAACCGAAGGCTAGTTTTTAGCCCGAAATTTTAAAAGCTCCCATTCACCCCCCCTCTGGTCGCCGTTTCCGGTCCAACAGCCGGTCTGACCTGCCTTTTTCAATCATCCGGCATTGGATGATAAGAACTGCCCACCATGGCTTGTCCGACCGATAGGGTCCGGTCAGACCAACCCAGTAAGGGCAACTCCAGGCATGACCAAGTCCCAAAAGAGGCGGCTGCAATGTCTTAGAGCCCAGGAGATGCGCGAGAAGAAGGTTGAGGACGAGCAGGATGTTATTTTCGAGATCCATCCCCAACTAGTGACCAAGTAGGTTTGGAAGCCCAGGCCGGTTGCCATAAACAACCCGACTCCTAATCCAAGATACGACGATAATGATCTGATGGATGATGACTACACACCCGTCTCTGAGGGGCTCCCTCCTCAGGCGATGGACATAAATGTCTTCATGCATCCCACTGAGTTCGCGCTGCCACAGGATGAGGACGAGGTCGCTCAGTTGAGCCTCGGCCCAAGGGAGGCCATTTTTTAGAAGCCCGAGGATACGACTTGACACCTGAAGCCTCTATACGTTAAGGGGCACATCGATGGGAAGCCTATCTTGAGGATGCTTGTAGATGGAGGTGCTGTCGTCAGCCTAATGTCATACTCTCTATTGAAGAAGCTCGACAGAAATGAAAACGACTTGATGAAGACCAACATGACGCTCAACGGCTTCAACGGCGAGAGCTCTGAGGCCAAGGGTGTGCTTTCTCTAGAGATGATGGTGGGCAACAAGACATTGCCGATAGCATTCTTCATCGTCAATGTGCAAGGTAATTACAGTGTACTACTTGGGCATGATTGGATTCAATCCAATTGTTGTATTCCTTCTACATTGCACTAGTGTCTGATTCAGTGGGATGGTGATGATGTAGAGGTCGTACCAGCTGACACTTCGGCCGAGGTCGCTTTGGCCAATGTGTCTATCGATGCCATCCACGATAAGGTAGAATGTCTCTCTAGAAGAGATCACTCAGATTACAACTTTGTTAGCGTGTTTAGGGACGCTTTGTTCTAGTGTCTGTAAAGATGGCTAGTGTAGCTCGGTTGTCTCTAAATTAGTAGTCATGTCTAGTAAGAGTAATCTTGAATGGTTGAAGTCTCGTGTAGAGCAGTATCAATCTTCTAAAGACGTTATTGCTGAAGCCATTGAAGATTTTAGCGAAGTAGAAAAGTTAAGTCAAGGTTCTGCGTCGGCCGACCCTCTAGAAGAGGTAGATATAGGCGATGGTAGTTGGTGTAAAAGATTACTCTAATAGGTTCTTGAAGATTAAGAACTAAAACGGAGAGTTTGTGTTGAGAACTATTTCGAGCCTCCGAATAGGATAATAGCTCAAAGTAGTCTGAATTTGTGTATTGAATAAGTGAGTATTCAATGACTATTACAGGGTAAGAAGGGGGTATTTATAGGTAAAAAGTCTAAGGAAAAGACCTATTTACCCCTCAATTACAACCGACATAGTGGAAACTATTCGGTACCCCGAATAGGGTTAAAATAGTAAAATCTATTGAAAGAAGGTAGATAAGGCAGACGTCTTATCAATCTTGCTATTTTCCACTGTAGCTTCGGAGCATTAAGAGGATACCTTCGAATCATGAAGACAAAGTATCCTTCAGCTTAGAAACTTCATCATCTCCGGAGATGAATGCAAACTTTGAGGTTGGTGAATTTATCTTTGACTGTTGTTTTCTAAAGTCCTGAGGATGAAGTATTTTCCCCCAATAGTAGCCCCTCTAATATTTTCTCCGATTTAACCTGTATGGTAGGAAAGCAATATACGCAAGGAATATTTTCATATTCAGGGACATAGAGAAATTTGAAGGTGTTATAGTTATTCGAATGGTATTTGACATCGAAGTATCTCCGATGAAAACTTCGAGTTGGGACTGCTGTGTGAACACTTCGAAGGGAAGTGAACCATTACGGAGGCGGAACGTCGTGAAGAGTCGTTAATTTTGAGCCATTACCCTTCAAGTAGTCGTTATGCTCCTAAAAAAGGTAATGGTTGAAATTTTACCGTGGGTTTATAGCTTTTCACTTCCTGGTCCCACCTGTCAACGACAGAAGTCAAACCTGCAATGTGAACACGACCGAGGCGCAGTAGCTAGCGGAAAGGCTATAAAAGGGGGGTTTAAGCCCACCGAAAATTTTTACAGAGCCTGATTTCCGAAGCCCACTTTCTTCAGCCTCCAAATCTCCCCTCAACCTTTTGAGCGATCAACTCATGGCGAGGACCAGTGCGACCGTGCCAGTGGCAGCGAGTACCTTGGCGCAAAGGCTGGCTTGGGCGGCTTTAGCAGCAGCAGCCATGGCAGGAGCTCTAGGAGGTTCTTGGCCCAAAAACCCTCGGGAGCTCCACCCTCCATCCAAGAAGCCGATCCCACAAAGCTTCCTCATCGGCCAATCAACGAGCATTGTAGAATCCATTGAAGAAGCAGTGGCTGGGAAGCTGGGCCCTAGAATGAGGACTTAGGTCCTGGGAACAGAGTCGACCCCAAAGCCACGGAGTGGAGAAGTGGTAGTCTTCGAAGCGTTCTTCGAAGAAGGACTTGGACTTCCTGCCATCAATTTCTTATCAGAGGTACTGGAAATGTTCCACATTACCTTGCTTTAGTTGTCCCCCAATGCTATTGCAAGACTGGTGATCTTCAAATGGGCTCTTCGGGCCGAAGGATGCGAAGGAAGATCGGAGATCGTCACCGCCACCCACGAAGCCACCTGCCAACCAAAGCCACAGGACGGACCCGAAGATACCAAAGTGTTGACGGCATTCGGAAGTGTCAACTTCCAGCTTCGGAAGGAGCATGCACAACATTTTCCAACGAAGGCCATCAACGACCGGTGGTATACCAACTGGATCCTCCGGTGGTTTTACGCCGAGGTCGGAGAAGACTCCAGCTTCGTAGGGCCTCTTCAAGAGATTTGGTTCCGAAAGAGGGCCGAAGTTACTCCGAACCCAAGCCTACTCCCAACGCGGCCTCGGTTGCTTTCTTCGATAGCCAGCCGCATGAGCATGCGGGATCTGGCAAAGGAATTCATCACCCTACGGATCTCGCCTCTCGGAGTCGACTGGCCGATAGTGTTTCAAAACGCTTCGGAAGGAGAGCTTCGAAGCCTAGGTAAATCTTTGATCTTCCGGCAATAATATATTAGGAAAGAGATAACGTACTTATAAAATGCTACCACTTTTAGCGGCTCCTTAGGCGGTAGCTCCGGAGTAGATAGCAAGGGCCACCGAACGGGTGCTCAGAGCCCCTACGGTGGTGGAGAAACAGCGAAGGGTGGAGCTGGTGGGAAGCTGGGAGCGCTTGAACAAAGTGTGGAGGGCTCTCGGAATGGAGTCTCCACCTCTGCCAGTCTTCGACTCGACTGGAGTGGCCCCTCGGAAGAGGAAAGCCACTGCTGAGACTTCCAAGAAGGCCGCCAAGACCCCCATCAAGAAGGGGAAGAAAATGTCGAAGCCTCCTCCTCAACCGACTCTGGTGTCTTCGCCTTCCTCCCTAGGCATTCAGAGCTTGTCTTCGGAAGAGTCCGGAAATAAAGGCTCCGAGGTCTAAATAGGGAAGGCCCTTGAGGATTATCTTGCCGAAGACAGTGAGGATAAGTCCCAAGGCACAGCCGGAGCTTCTTCTCAAGTAGCTGCTATAGAAGATACAATACGTTCCTCAGAGCCCATTATCGTGAGCTCAGAGCTTGAGGCAATTATTCCCAACTTGCCCGTGGCCGGGGTGATAGTACCGGAGACCGGGGTGCCTGCAGCGACTACAACGAAGCAGACTTCGGGGGATGACCTCGAAGAGTACCTCTAGATGTATGAAGTTCTAGAGGACCCCACAATTCTCCCTCAAGGCGCAGACGAAGGTATACTTCGAAGCTTTTGCCTTTAAAATTCCTACAAATAACTATTACCCACAAATATTCACTGGATACCTTAATTTTTGTTGGTGCGTCGAGGAGTAGCATTGCTCCGATCACCGATGGAGCTTCAGCTTCTCTTGGAGTTGAGCCTCCGGTAGACATAGTAGCTCTAATGACTGGAGTTGTCTCGGTCGAAGCAGTTTCGGCCGAGGGGGCATCTGTCGAAGGAGGATCTACCTCCGTCGGGGTTCCTGCTCCGATTTTTGTGCCGGAGAGGGGTAATAGCATGATGAGCTTTGGTCCCCTCCCTGCTTTGATGGTAACGCCCTCCTCCAATGATCCTTCGGTGAGCAATTCGGAGGAGGAGGCCGCGGTAGATGATCGCGAGGCCCTATCCTGGCTCCCTCTGTTGGCTCCGTTCTTGGAGAAACGAACAGGCCTCCGAGCGCTTCTAGAGCCCTTGGTGGACAAAGGCCAAGAATTCATGAACTCCGAATTGGTCTCTGTCTTGAGCGAAGCTAGAGCCCCGGAGCTTAATTTGGCCCTCGAAAGGGCTGCCCTTCAAGTATGCAACACATCGCAAGTGTATTCAATCAATAAATGAAATTACTTGGTACTTACTTGCTTTTTTGCAGCAATTTGTCCTTGCTAGAGCGGCAGCGACTTCCAATGAGCTCGAAACTAATCGGCTCAAAAGGAAGGTTACTACCCTCTAGTCTACCCTTAAAAGATCTGAAGACAAAACACTTCGACTTGAGGAGGAACTCCTCGAAGAATGAAGGGCTAGAGCCGCCACCGATAAAGCACTTCAGATCGAGCAGCAGAGCAGTACCACACTCAAAACTTCGGCCCAAGAGATGAGGCCGAGTGAGTGGTGCTCAGAGCAGAGGTCGAGAAGCTACGACAAGTAGCAGCCAGCTCAAGTGCACTACTCGTGGAGCTCCAAGACTCGATTCAATAAGCACTAGCTCAGAAGAGTACTTTGCTATCCAAGATGGCTAAAGTGTTTGCTGCTGCTGGGCTGGAAGCGGCGGAAGTAAAAAATGTTACCATAGCGGAGCATACCATGGATACCCTTTGGGATACCTTGGAATACTTCGGCACGATGTGCCCTTCGTCTTCAGCTGTGGCGAGCGAGCCCCTCGAACGGAAGATGAAGATGATTCAAGTGGCGATGAAGTTGATGATGGGCTTTGGCGTTCGGTACGGAGAGATCTCCAGACAAGTTGCCGGGATCGGAGTCCTTCGTCACATCAAAGCTCTTGGGATTTATGTTGCTTCGGTTGCGGGTTCAACGCTTGTAGGCTTCACCGATGAGGACCTGTTACGTCCTTCGCAGGAAGTACCTTCTTCCTAGGAAGCTTTCCGTGTAATCTGGAAAACGGACCACAAAGCTGCAGCCAAAGCTTTGATTGACGAGGCTCACCGGTAGAAGCAAGCTCAGACGAAGCCTCCGCTTCCGACTTCATCAGCTACGACCCCGCCAGCTCCGCTAGCCGACCCATAGGTTTAGCTTTATAGTCCGCTTATGCATGTACAAGAAACCTTGTAAAAGCCCCTTCTATGAATGAAAAGTTTATAAAAAAGGAAACTTTGTTTGGATGTTTATTCTTTTAGGTTTTTCCATGCACTTCAGAGGTCGACTTCAAAGTCTTGGAACTTAGCGAAGGGCTCCGTCGGCAGTGGTCTGTCCTCAAAAGCTTAAGGCCTTATCAACGCTCATGCTTCTCTATTCCTCGAGGGGATCAAGGGGAGATAGCACCCGAAGTCCATCGCGAGGTCTTAGCTTATATTAAGGAAGAGGATAAGGAAGAAGCATCTTCGCCCTCCGAATACGTAGATTGGTCTGACTCGGAGTATCAGGCCGATGATCCAGTAGAGGATAGCTCCGAAAGACTTCTGTCTTGGGCTGAACTTCAAGAGGAGAAGAAAAAATTGCGAGCTTCGAAGAAGAAAAGCACTCAGACTAAGAAGAAAGTCTCGAAGGCTTCGGGCTCCGAAGGTCGAAGTGGTCTTAGGGGTAGATCTAGAGGTCGGAGGGGTCTCCGTTTCTATCTAGGCTTAGACCAAAACTTCTCTTGATGTAATAATATGATTATCCAATTAATATGAATTGCTTTGGAAGCATCTTTTTGTTGTTCCTTACTCTCTAGCCCCTCCTTGTGGGTGGGGGACCATATGCGTTGCGATTGGGTCCATTGGACACAATGATTGATATAACAATCTGATGCTTCGCACAACACTTGGTAATCATATTTTACTCTTTCATAGAGTTCTTCGAACTGTACGTTCGTATTATGATGTTTATAAGACTCAGAGCTAAATTTATACTTGTAAGCTCCCATAGCAGTCGCTTAGGACTTTAAAAGTGTTTCATTGGGCCGACGCCTTGAAACCTTATTGCTTGGTCACCTTTGACTCTTTTAGAGATGCTTCGAACCTGGAGGACAGAAATCTGTTCTTTTAAAGTCCTTAGACTCTTCTACGGATCCTAACAAGCCGAAGCCTGGAATCCGTAGGCTGGCCACCTTCGGCTCTTTTACAGATGCTTCGAACCCATAGGACGGAAATCTGTTCTTTTAAAGTCCTTAGACTCTTCTACGGATCCTAAGAAGCCAGAGCCTAGAATCCGTAGGCCGGCCACCTTCGGCTCTTTTACAGATGCTTCGAACTTGTAGGCCGGAAATCTATTCTTTTAAAGTCCTTAGACTCTTCTACGGATCCTAACAAGCCAGAGCCTGGAATCCGTAGGTTGGCCCCCTTCGGCTCTTTTACAGATGCTTCGAACTCAGAGGCCGGAAATCTGTTCTTTTAAAGTCCTTAGACTCTTCTACGGATCGTAACAAGCTAGAGCCTAGAATCCGTAGGCTGGCCAACTTCGGCTCTTTAACAGATGCTTCGAACCCGGAGGCCGGAAATCTGTTCTTTTAAAGTCCTTAGACTCTTCTACGGATCCTAACAAGTCGGAGCGTGGAATCCATAGGTTGGCCAGCAGAATCCTTGAACCAATGGTTCGAAGGCCGTTGTCTGGGTTCCTTGAAAGATGCTTGACTCTGCAAGCATCTCCGTTCTCCTGATGCGTCCACCAGGAGTAAGGGATATTTGAAGAGTAAACATAATTTGAACCTCCATCTTTATTTAATTTAGAAAGGTACTTTTACAATTGATTACAAGGAGCCCCTAAGCGTAATAACGTTTAAGGTGCTCCGCATGCCATGCATGCTTCAACTCTTCCCCTTCTAAATTAGCTAATTTAAATGAGCCGGGGTGCCCTGAGCGTAGGATAATATATGGTCCTTCCCATTTATTCCCTAGCTTCCCCGTAGCTATTACACTTCGCAATACCAAATGACCTGGTTTAAGCTCGCTCCCTTTTATCTTCGGGTCATACCATGTCTTTGTTTGTTCTTGGTACTTCGTCAGATTGGCGACAGCTCGAAGCCTTGTTTCTAATGACAAGTCCAGCGAAGTGCTTCTCTCGTCTTCAGTTCTAGGTTCTACTACGCAAAGGGATCCACCTTTGAGCTCCGTAGGAGTCATGGCCTTATGAGGAGCCATGCTGAATAGCGTGGGCCTCATGGCTCTAGAAGTGATGAGTCATTGTCAACGATAGTCAACGAGGACTGAAGAAGAGAAGAGATCTGCTGTTTCATGGGCCGCGTGTGACTCAGGTACACGGGCAGCGAGCGACTGTCGGGCAGAGGAGGCTGCGAAGTCGGGCTGGCCCAATCCGGGTGCATGGGCCAGAAGCAGTAGAAGACCCACTGGGCTGTTGACCAGGACTGACTCAGGTACACGGGCGGTGAGCGATTGCCGGGCTGAGAGAGCTGCGGGGTCGGGCCGGCCCAATCCGGGTACCTGGTGCAAAGCTGGTGGAGGCTTTGTCAGTTTCGGCGTAAAACTGACAACCGTTGATTCTGTATCCGACTGTCCAGAAGAGTAGCTTCCGGATATGTCATCTGTTACTCTAGGCCCACAGTCAGTCAGTTGTGTCTGTAAAAATACCTAAGGGCAGTAGAGTCTTTTTCTGTATTTTTGAGTCTGTAAAAACCCTAAGGGGCTGGTAGAATATTCCTAGTGTTGGGCTGCCTATAAATAGCACCCCAATCCCTAGGGTTTGGACTACCCTTTTGTGCTGAAATCAAATCCACCCATTGGGTCACTTTGCCCCCTGTCTTCTCTCTCCTGTGTGCGCCGCCAGGACTTCCCTCTCACTGTTCTTGCATTATTTTGGCTCAAATCTCTTGGATGCTTTAATGCTTTGGTCCCTGGTGAATTTATTGCTTGCATTTTGTTCGGTTTGGGAAGTTAATGCTTTGGGGACGAGCTGGTGAATTTATTTCTTGGGGAGAAGCTTCTTCTGTTGGTTGTGTTCTTCACGGTGGGAGTACTAGTTCTTGCTGTTGCAAGTAGTACTGCTTTGCTGTAGCTACAGTGTTCTGTAAGCAGCTTTTCACCTTCTATTGCCCAGCTTTTTGATCGAAGCTGACAGTCTCTCTTACCTTTTTCTGGGTGTGTCTGGCGAAGCTCGTTTCAGTGCGAAGCCCCTCAACTCCGTGAGGCAGGCTTCGATCGAACATCTTTAAAGGCTTCGCTCAGACTTCGAACTTTGGTTTTTGTGTCTGAGTTGCTAGCTTCGAAGTTCTTCCTGTATGAACAGCATTGCATACTTCGAACTAGCATACTCCGAATCTATCTGTTCGAAGTGCACACTTCGTTAGGCTTCAAAGTTGGGTTCGAAGTTTGTCTGTTCTGATAGACTTCGCTTGGATTTCTTTGTGGCGTGTCAGCCTTCGTTTCTCCTCCCGAAGCTTTCCCTATTCGAAGATAGAGTGTAGGCTTCGGACTTGATTTTCTGACACGTGACAGACTTCGCTTCTTTGTTCGAAGGTTGTCTGTTTGTGTGGGTTGTGTTCGATGTTTTTATGTTCGAAGGTTTAGCTTCGAAGCTTTCAGTTCTAAGTGTGTTCGAAGTTTTGTCTTCGAAGTGCATACTTCGAAGCAGGCTCCGGCACTGTTTTACTTCGCTCCGAAGCTCGTGAGTCGAAGCTGTGTTCGAAGCCTTGTGTTCGAAGTGCATACTTCGAACCAAGCTCCGGCACTGTTTTACTTCGATCCGGAGTACACTTCGCTTTTTACCTGTTCGAACTAGGCTAGACAGAGACACCTTCGGCACTTCGAACTGACTCCGTCATCAACCTCCGAAGCAGACCTCGACGTGCGAAGGGGGCTTCGCCAAGTTTCGAACAGGAGACAACTTTGGATAGTAACTTCTCTTTTCACTTTATACATACTTAGATCATTTCATTGAGAAGTATAGGCCTATTACAACTTGTTTATCTGCCTAGTTGTACCACGTTAGTTTTACACTGTTTATCATCAGATGCTTCTAGGTTAGAAACCTTTAGACTTATGCCTTCTGTTTATTTTCTGCTGCGTAGTATTTTTGAGGTGCGTTGGGTATTGGGAACAGGCCATTGATTCGAAAGAATTTTTAAGGCGCCCATTCACCCCCCCTCTGGTCGCTACTTTCGGTCCTACAAGTGGTATCAGAGCGAGGTTAGGGTTTTTCCATACCTTAACCGGTTCTAAACCCCAGTAGTGACTATGACGTCTCCTGGCAAGGTCCCGTCCTTGGAAGCCTATGGCTATAATTATTGGAAGACTCGCATGCGAGCCTATCTCATGAGCCAGGGTTCGGACATATGGGACATTTGTGTTCACACCACATTTGTCATTTTACTAGTTACTGAGCAAGGTACTGCTGGTATCATTGCTCAGCATCTGAGTAACAGTAAGGCTGTGAACATTATATTTTCTGGTTTAGGTCCCACTGAATTTGAGCGAGTGAGTCATCTCTCCACTGCGAGAGAGATCTGGGCTACCCTCAAGGCACACCATGAGGGAACAGCACAGGTCAAGGCTCGGCTCTATCAGACCTACCGGCGTGAATATGAAAATTTCACACAGAAGCCGGGTGAATCTGTTGAGGCTTTGTTTGGTCGCTTTCAGTCGATCATTAACAAGCTTCGGGACAACAAGGCTGAGGGTGCTCAGTTAGTCTCAGATCATGAGCAGGCGCTCAAGGTTCTTCATACCTTGGACCCAAAGATCTGGGAGATCAAGGTATCATCTATCGTTGAGAGTACATCTTACGATACCTTGACCATTTCTGAGTTATTTAGCAAGCTGAAGGCCACTGAGGTAGATATCCAGTTGAGATCAAATCTCACTGGCTCTGGATCAAAATCCCTGGCCCTTGCTACACCTTCTGTTGATCCCTCTGCTGTGAGCTGTGCTGGGTTCTCTTTGATGTCTATCACTGAGGACCAGCTTGAGTTGTTGGGAGATGATGATTTGTGTCTCTTTAACAACCGGGTGCGTCGTGTCTATGATAAAAGAATGTTCAAAAGACACGGCACAAAATCCGGATGCTTTGAATGTGGTGATCCAGGACACTTCATCGCCGACTGCCCCAAGCGCAGTGGATACAAGAAGGGCACCGGCAGCAGCTTCCACGACTCCGGCAAGCATGAGAGCCCCTCCTTCACCAAGGGCAAGCCGAAGACCCGGTTCTTCAAGAAGGCCCTGAAGGACTACCAGCTAGAGAACAAGAAGCGCGACAAGGCCTTCTTCGCCGAGATGGAGAAGAGCTACTCCAAGCAGTCCACGACTTCTTCCTCTTCATCGAGCTCAAGTGATGAGGAGATCACCATCAAGAAGGGGAAGGACAAGGATGATCCGGCGGGCCTCTGCTTCATGGCCTTCGGAGACAAGCCGAAGAGCCGCTCACACCAGCGCCGTAGATCCCGCAAGAGCTTATGTTCAATGGCTCTTGGGGATAGAGAAGAAAAGAGCTCCTCCAACGACTCCGACGACGACGATAGCAAGGTATCATCTTATGAGCGCGAAATTGTAGATTTACTTGAGAGCAATCGTCAGGAGTTGAAGTATCGGGAGAAACTACTTAGGGGGGCTAAGAAAAGGATAGACGAGTTAGAGAGTGAGCTTGCCGTGGCCAACGGTAGGATTGAGAGTCTATCCTCTTCCCCTTGCTTGGGTGATAGCAGTGAGTGCCCGAAGTGTGAGGTGCTTCTGTGTGACCTGTCGACTTTGAAGTCCAGGTACACAGAAAGGGTTGATGAGAGGGACGCTTTGGCCACTGAGCTTGAAAGCGCTCAGCTGGAGCTGAAAGATGCTCAAGCCACTGTCGTCGCACCCTGTGTTGATTGCCCATCTCATCTAGCTGCCTTAGCTGAGCTGAAATCCAAGGGTAATGAACATTTGGGTGACTTGGAGAGGTTGAGAGCTGAGCTTGCCCAGACTAGGCTAGAGCTTGAGACACTATCAGTTCCACCCACTGTTTGTGAGAACTGCCTGTCTCTTAGAATGGAATTAATTAAGCTAAAAGCCGGAAAGTCTGTCCAAGTAGAGAGTGAGTGTGAGACCTGCTTGTCTCAGGTGGAGGTTCTAGCTTCCTTGAGAGAGGAGCTAGCAGATTCTCAGAATGAGAATTTTTACCTCCGTTCTATCCTGAGTTGGATCAGTGCCAGAGAGCCACAGCTTGGCATGATGATCCAGCAGTTCAAGAGGAAGGATGGGTTTGGAGTAGGTTACACCTACACCAAGGCTGACTTTGAGAGTGCCCTCAGCCGGGCAGTGGAGTGGAGTAAAATGACTCCAGAACAGAAGTATCCCAAGACTCACTCCACTGAGACCTCCCAGGCTTGTCAGCCCAAGGATGGAGTGATCCATGAACCACCCAAAGCTCCACCCAAGAAGCCTATCTGGGTTCCTAAGCCCAAACACCTCCACTCTTCTCTAGACTCTCTTCCTGGACCCTCTCAGCCCAAGAAGACCACACAAAACGCTACCAAGCCCAAGAATCCCAAGCCTCAACCACATCCCAAGAAGCCTACCTATCATTGTGAGTTCTGTCAGAGAGACGGGCATCTTGCGGAGTTTTGCTTCAGGAGGAAGCGGGTTGAGAGAACAGAGAGGGCTCGTAGTGATCAGGTGCAGTTCTACCAGCAGGGTGGTAGACTGCGTGTTCCTCGGCGCGGGGAGAGGCTAGAGGCCAGGCCGCGTCGTGTAGGTGGTGTTAGTGGAGACGGTTTTCGTACCCGTGCTCCAGTTGGTGGTGTTCGTTCCGGCAGAATTCCAGACCAAGTTGGCTACGGTTCTGGACCTCGTGGCCGCAGGGTTAGGAAGAACCGTGGACCGCGCTTTGAGCCGCGTTTTGGTCCAAACTTTTTTGATGGTTTTCGCTTTCCATCTTTTGAGCAGATGGCTCGACACTAGTTTAGCTCGTTTGCTAAACCTGGTGCCGGACCATTTGCTCCCACTTACAGACACTGATTGTGCAGGACCGGGGACTGGAGGATGTTTGGATCATGGACTCAGGATGTTCTCGCCACATGACGGGACATCGCAGATGGTTCTCCAGTCTCACTCCCCCGAGCTCCAAAGAGTACATCACGTTCGGGAACAGCGGTCAAGGGAAAGTAAGTGGCATAGGCTCAATTAACATTTCAGATCATTTCTCTTTAAAGAATGTTGCTTTGGTTAAAAATTTGAACTTTAATTTAATCTCTGTATCGCAACTTCTTGAGGATGGTTTGGAAGTACGTTTTAAGAAGGGCAATCCTTCTGTGGTTGATTCTAGAGGGTCTTTGGTTTGTCAGATTTTACCCTTCGGTAAAGTTTTTCGAATTGACTTCTCTAGTTCTTTTGGCCCTTCTCGCTGTTTGATTGCTGGATCCTCTTCTGAGCTCTGGAAGTGGCATAGGAGGTTAGGTCATTTGAGTTTTGATCTGCTAGTCAGGTTAAGCTCTATGGACCTCATCCGAGGATTGCCCAAGCTTAAGATGGAGAAGGATCTAGTTTGTCATCCCTGTCGTCATGGGAAAATGGTTGCCGATTCTCACTCACCTGTGACTCAGGTGATGACTTCGTATCCAGGCGAGCTTTTACATTTGGACACTGTAGGTCCAGCTCGGGTACGCTCAGTCGGTGGGAAGTGGTATGCACTTGTGATTGTTGACGACTTTTCTCGTTTCTCGTGGGTTTTCTTTTTGGAGTCTAAGGATGAAACTTTTCAATTTGTCCATGACCTGATTTTGAAGCTGAAGAATGAGAACAATGGCCGGATGCGAGCAATTCGCTCCGACAATGGCTCTGAGTTCAAAAACTCTCAGTTCGTCAGTTTCTGTGGTGATCAGGGTCTGGACCATCAGTTTTCTTCTCCTTACACTCCCCCACAGAACGGCGTTGTGGAACGAAAGAACCGCACGCTAGTTGAGATGGCCAGGACGATGCTCGATGAGCACAGGACTCCTAGGCGTTTTTGGGCTGAAGCCATGAACACGGCTTGCTATTTGGCCAACCGCATTTTTCTTCGAGCTTACATTGGTAAGACATCATATGAGTTGCGGTTTGGCAGACAGCCCAAGGTTAGCCACTTGCGAGCGTTTGGCTGCAAGTGCTTTGTGCTCAAGAAGGGAGGGCATTTGGACAAATTTGAGTCTCGTTGCTAGGATGGTGTTTTTCTTGGTTATGCATTGCATTCTCGAGGTTTCCGTGTTTGGAATCTCGAATCCCAGCTGCTTGTCGAGACATGTGAGGTTTCTTTTGATGAGTCCTTGCCTTCGTTGACTCCTTCTTTTGAGCTTTCGGGTGATGATGAGCTCGGAGAGTCCATCTTCGAGGAAGATGAGGATACTCCAGCTGTTGTTGAGGGTGGGCCTTCTGCATCCCCCGCAGAGCCCACACCTTCTGTGACTTCGACTGATGATGAGGGCGGACCTCTGATCACTTCTTCCACTTCGATCGAGCCCCCTCAGTCGAGTCCAGAGGTGCCAGCTGCTGACTCCGATGAGGTGACTTCGGATCACCAGGGAACCCGAGCAGTTCAGCGTGATCACCCCTCAGAGCTCATCATTGGTGATTTGACTGAGAGAACTTTGCGTTCTTCTGCCTCTCTCGCTGTGTTTGCTGAATCTGCTTTTGTTGCATCCTTTGAGCCCAGAGATGTTTCTCATGCTCTTTCTGATTCTAATTGGATTAATGCTATGCAAGAAGAGCTTGAAAATTTTGTCCGTAATCGGGTTTGGACATTGGTTGAGCCGCCACCAGGATACAACCCCATAGGCACCAAGTGGGTATTCAAGAACAAACAAGGTGAAGATGGGGTTGTGGTGCGCAACAAGGCTCGACTGGTTGCCCAGGGTTATTGCCAGAAGGAAGGTATTGACTTTGAAGAAACCTTCGCTCATGTTGCCCGTCTTGAGTCCATTCGTATTGTTCTAGCTTTTGCCGTTTCGAAGGGTTTTAAGCTTTTTCAAATGGACGTTAAGAGTGCTTTTCTGAACGGGTTCATAGAGGAGGATGTTTATGTTAGGCAACCCCCCGGTTTTGAGAACCCTAAGTTTCCTCGACATGTTTTTAAATTGCACAAAGCTTTATACGGGTTGAAGCAAGCCCCCAGGGCTTGGTATGACCGGTTAAAGCAATTTTTGTTGGGGAAGGGCTTTGTGATGGGTTCTGTGGACAAAACTCTTTTCTTGCTCAGAGATGCTTCAGATTTTTTAGTCGCTCAGATTTATGTGGATGATATTATATTTGGCGGTACTGCTGATTCTCTTGTGTCCAAGTTCTCTGAGCAGATGCACAGTGAGTTTGAGATGAGCCTCATGGGTGAGCTCGAGTACTTTTTAGGGCTCCAGATCAAGCAGACCAAGGACGGCACCTTCATCCACCAAGGTAAGTATACTCGTGACATGCTTAAGAAATTTGACTTTGGTGGTGAATTGAAGCCGCAGATGACCCCGATGGGTACTTCTGGGGGTTTGGACAAGGACGAGAGCGGTGTCAAGGTCAATGAGAGAGAATTTCGAGGGATGATTGGTTCGCTGTTGTACTTGACGGCAACAAGACCGGACATACAGTTTGTCGTGGGACTTTGCGCGCGTTTTCAGTCTTCACCACGCGTGTCACACCGGCAGGCTGTCAAGCGCATTTTCAGGTATCTCACCTATGCGCCTGATCTTGGTCTTTATTATTCAGCATCATCATCTCTTGATTTATCTGGCTTTTCGGACGCCGACTTTGGTGGGTGCCGGTTGGATCGAAAGTCGACTTCTGGTACTTGCCAGTTTCTTGGTTCTTCCCTTGTATCTTGGTCTTCTCGAAAGCAATCTGGAGTTGCTCTTTCGACCACAGAGGCTGAGTACGTAGCTGCTGCCAGCTGCTGCTCACAGATGGTTTGGATGATTTCCACTCTACGAGACTTTGGGTTGTTCTTTCCTACCAGGGTTCCATTGTTTTGCGATAGCACTAGTGCTATTAGTGTAGGGAAAAACCCGTGTCTCCATTCAAAAACCAAACATATTGATGTGCGCTTTCACTTCTTGCGGGATCAATATGAGAAAGGTGTCATTGACCTTATTCATGTTGATACCCATCATCAGTTGGCTGACATTTTCACCAAACCCCTAGATCAGTCTACTTTTGAGCGTTTAAGAGGGGATTTGGGTGTTGTGTATCCTTTCTAGGATATTTTGCGTCAGTTTTCCTTCTTCTTTACTCTTTTCTTGAGTCTTTTTGTGTGTGTTCATATCTTGCATATTCACGTATCACACTTTTGAGCCTGCTTCTGTTATATGATTGAACTGCTTTACTTATCCTAGCTGGTACATGCTTTTGATTACATGTCGATGATCATGCTTTGGTTCAGTTCACTTGATATACCTGATATATGTCATGTGCATGGCTTTTACGCTTTCAACTTGGAAAATGATCACCATTGCTTCTGGTAACTAGCATGTGTAGGCTGAGTGCTTTTGCTATTTGTTACATGCCTTGTGGCTAGTTCATCACATAGATGCAGATATGCAACTTGGACATCTTTACGCTTTAACATGGAAAATGTGCTATCAAAATGATATAAAAAAAATCAAAAATGAATGAAAATTCCATGCCTTTTTATGCTTAAGTTGAAAAGATCCAAGTGGGTTTGCTTTGTCGCATTATATTGTTCTAGACTGCTTACCATAGCACTTTGGTATGAACTAGGACAGTGTAGTGTATGCCAAGACCAATGTCTTAAGCTTCTGATGGTCCAGTTTTGGCCTAGGCTTGACTTGGTCGGTTAGCATAAGGTTTGACATGCAAATAACCCTTGGCACAAATGACAAAGGCAAATGAAAAAGCCTGAACTTTAAAGGGATAACAAGTTTGCTGAAGCACTTTGTTTTGAACAATGCTTATCTTGGTAGATATCAGTTAGCTTCTGCATCTCATGCTTTACCTTGCTTGTTTACTAGACAATGTGGTGATGTTTTTATTTGCAAAAATTGACAAATGCGTGCTAAATGACTTTCTTTAGATATCATCTCTTGCACTGATCATGCCATGTGTCTTAGACAGTATCTCTTTTGCTATACCTGTTAGATACTGTATTTGCAGTCAATCATATCTGAGAAGCATGCTTTCTTCACTCCACCTGCACCCCAATTGCATTCACTGCATATTTTGAGGGGGAGTTGCTTTTCAGGGGGAGTTCGCTTTTTGAGTGCTTGATGAGTTCACTTGTCAACAAGGGGGAGAAAATTTGGGATCAGAGTTTAAGGGGGAGTTCTTACTCTGTTGATATCCTTGTTGTTCTGAAATCGCACTCTTTTTGAGCTTTTTCGTTTTGGTTAACCATAATGACCGTTTCTTGCTTTTGGTTGGCTTTTGGTCATTAGGGTTAAACTTTTACCTTATTTTTCTTCTTCTTTGTTTCCTTGTGTTTTGTTTTCGTGTTTCCACTTGTGTTCATAGGTGCTGAAGAGCTAGAATTGAGGAGTGTTGACAATGCTCTCATCAGGGGGAGATTGAGGAGCCATGCTGAATAGCGTGGGCCTCATGGCTCTAGAAGTGATGAGTCATTGTCAACGATAGTCAACGAGGACTGAAGAAGAGAAGAGATCTGCTGTTTCATGGGCCGCGTGTGACTCAGGTACACGGGCAGCGAGCGACTGTCGGCAGAGGAGGCTGCGAAGTCGGGCTGGCCCAATCCGGGTGCATGGGCCAGAAGCAGTAGAAGACCCACTGGGCTGTTGACCAGGACTGCCTCAGGTACACGGGCGGTGAGCGATTGCCGGGCTGAGAGAGCTGCGGGGTCGGGCCGGCCCAATCCGGGTACCTGGTGCAAGCTGGTGGAGGCTTTGTCAGTTTTGGCGTAAAACTGACAACCGTGGATTCTGTATCCGACTGTCCAGAAGAGTAGCTTCCGGATATGTCATCTGTTACTCTAGGCCCACAGTCAGTCAGTTGTGTCTGTAAAAAATACCTAAGGGGGCAGTAGAGTCTTTTTCTGTATTTTTGAGTCTGTAAAAACCCTAAGGGGCTGGTAGAATATTCCTAGTGTTGGGCTGCCTATAAATAGCACCCCAATCCCTAGGGTTTGGACTACCCTTTTTGTGCTGAAATCAAATCCCCCATTGGGTCCTGTGCCCCCTGTCTTCTCTCCTCCTTGGTGCGCCGCCAGGACTTCCCTCTCACTGTTCTTGCATTATTTTGGCTCAAATCTCTTGGATGCTTTAATGCTTTGGTCCCTGGTGAATTTATTGCTTGCATTTTGTTCGGTTTGGGAAGTTAATGCTTTGGGGACGAGCTGGTGAATTTATTTCTTGGGGAGAAGCTTCTTCTGTTGCTTGTGTTCTTCACGGTGGGAGTACTAGTTCTTGCTGTTGCAAGTAGTACTGCTTTGCTGTAGCTACAGTGTTCTGTAGCAGCATTTCACCTTCTATTGCCCAGCTTTTGATCGAAGCTGACAGTCTCTCTTACCTTTTTCTGGGTGTGTCTGGCGAAGCTCGTTTCAGTGCGAAGCCCCTCAACTCCGTGAGGCAGGCTTCGATCGAACATCTTTAAAGGCTTTCGCTCAGACTTCGAACTTTGGTTTTTGTGTCTGAGTTGCTAGCTTCGAAGTTCTTCCTGTATGAACAGCATTGCATACTTCGAACTAGCATACTCCGAATCTATCTGTTCGAGTGCACACTTCGTTAGGCTTCGAAGTTGGGTTCGAAGTTTGTCTGTCTGATATACTTCGCTTGGATTTCTTGTGTGGCGTGTCAGCCTTCGTTTCTCCTCCCGAAGCTTTCCCTATTCGAAGATAGAGTGTAGGCTCGGACTTGATTTTCTGACACGTGACAGACTTCGCTTCTTTGTTCGAAGGTTGTCTGTTTGTGTGGGTTGTGTTCGAAGTTTTTATGTTCGAAGGTTTAGCTTCAAAGCTTTCGGTTCTAGTGTGTTCGAAGTTTTGTCTTCGAAGTGCATACTTCGAAGCAGGCTCCGGCATTGTTTTACTTCGCTCCGAAGCTCGTGAGTCGAAGCTGTGTTCGAAGCCTTGTGTTCGAAGTGCATACTTCGAACCAAGCTCCGGCACTGTTTTAACTTCGATCCGGAGTACACTTCGCTTTTTACCTGTTCGAACTAGGCTAGACAGAGACCCTTCGGCACTTCGAACAGACTCCGTCATCAACCTCGAAGCAGACCTCGACGTGCGAAGGGGGGCTTCGCCAAGTTTCGAACAGGAGACACTTTTGGCCAGTAACTTCTCTTTTCACTTTATACATACTTAGATCATTTCATTGAGAAGTATAGGCCTATTACACTGTTTATCTGCCTAGTTGTACCCACGTTAGTTTTACACTGTTTATCATCAGATGCTTCTAGGTTAGAAACCGTTAGACTTAGGCCTTCTGTTTATTTTCTGCTGCGTAGTATTTTTGAGGTGCGTTGGGTATTGGGAACAGGCCCTTGATTCGAAAGAATTTTTAAGGCGCCCATTCACCCCCCTCTGGTCGCTACTTTCGGTCCTACACCTTACCTCCGAATAGCAGCCCGAGATGGGGTGAAGCATGTGGACCTGCTTGAGTGGTCCGAATGGACCATAGAATCTTAGAAAGTTCTTCGTCCATAGTCCTTTGGCAAGCCCGACAATTCCTTCGATTTAAACCGGAGGAGAATATTTCCATTGGCTCGCTCGACGGCTCTGTTGGATTGTGGATTGCGAACTGCTGCGAAGCATAACATGATGCCCAGTTCTTCACAAAATTCTTTAAAGGGTTCGGCTTCGAACTGGGTGCCATTATCCATAGTTAGCTCCCTTGGCACTCCGAACCTGCATATGAATATTTGCCAGAAGAATTTTTGCACATTTCTTAAAGTGGTAGAAGTTAGAGGTTCAGTTTCGACCCATTTAGAAAAATATTCAATTGCTATCACTGCAAACTTCAAGCTGCCTTTTGCCATTGGAAAAGGGTCGATGAGATCCATTCCCATCGTGCCATTGGCCATACTAGGGCAATAACTTGAAGTGGTGTTGGTGGACGGTGGCTCCGCCTTCCCATCCACTGGCATCCTTGATAGGTTCGAACTAGGTCTTCCGCATCTCTCACAATTGTTGGCCAATAGAGCCCTGCTGAAGTGTCTTTCCTGCTAGAGCACGGTGGGCTAGGTGGCTTCCACATAACCTTTCGTGAATTTCCTGAAGTATATCTTGACCTTCGGGTTGTGAGATGCACCGAAGTAGTGGAGAACAAACTCTAGCTTTGTATAATATCCCATTGACAAGATCATAATTACGGCACCTTGCTTGCAACCTTCGGAAATCCGAACCTTCTAACAAGACTGCGCTGTTTTGCAAGACATCCATTATCGGAGTCCGCCAATCTGCAGCTGGGATGCAAAGGACTTCTACGGAGGGTAATTGATTTACGGTAGGCTTGATATGCAAAGAAGTCTTGTTTTCATTTGAGGATTCTTCTACCTCGTTGCCTCCTGCTATCACTAACCTTTTGCAGGAGTATAAGGATGTGTTTCTAGTATAAATGCCTCCGGGGCTGGCCACCTATTCTAGGTGTTGAGCATCAAATTGACTTGATCCTAGGAGCGACATTGCCCAACTGTGATGCATATAGAACAAATCTAGAGGAGACTAAAGAAATTCAGCGATGAGTCCAAGAACTTCTGGACCATGGGTACGTACGAGAGAGCCTTAGCCCATGTGGTTGTGCCTATTCTTTTAGTCCCTAAGAAAGATGGTAGTTGTCGTATGTGTGTTAATTGTAGAGCCATCAATAATATTACAATAAGGTATCGTCATTCTATTACTAGGTTAGATGACATGCTTGATGAATTGAGTTGGTCTATCATTTCCTCAAAGAATTACTTGTGTAGTAGATACGACCAAATTATAATAAAATCAGGAGATGAATGGAAACAGTTTTGAAAACTAAGTTTGGTTTATATGAGTGGTTAGTCATGCCTTTTGGGTTAACTAATGCACCTAGCACTTTTATGCGTTTAATGAATGAAGTATTGAGAGTATTTATTGGTAAATTTGTGGTGGTTTACTATGATGATATATTGATATATAGTAGGTCTATTGATGAACATTTGAATAATTTGTGTGCTGTTTTTAATGCTTTGAGAAATGCACGCTTGTTCAGTAATCTTGAAAAGTGCATTTTTACACGGATCGAGTCTCTTTTCTTGGCTATGTTGTTACTCCACATGGTATTGAGGTAGATGAAGTGAAATTGAAGCCATCAGAGCTGGCCAACACCTCAAACCATCACGCAAGTGAGAAGTTTCATGGACTTGCTGGTTTTTACCAACGGTTTGTGAAGAATTTCAGCACCATTGCTGCTCCACTCAATGAGTTGACAAAGAAGGGAGCTTCATTCCCATGGGGCCCAGCACAAGAACAAGCTTTTAACATGCTTAAGAAGAAACTTACAAAAGCTCCTCTACTACAACTTCCTGACTTTGGTAAGACATTTGAGCTTGAATGTGATGCTAGTTGGATTGGGATAGGAGGAGTTCTCATACAAGAAGGTAACATGTTGCTTACTTTAGTGAAAAATTGCATGGACCTAATCTGAATTATTCCACTTATGATAAGGAGTTGTATGCTTTAGTTTGGGTGTAGAGACTTGGCAACATTACCTTTGGCCTAAGGAGTTTGTCATTCTTCTAATCATGAATCCCTTGAAACATATTAGAAGCCAGGCAAACTAAATAGCGACATGCAAAATGTGTTGAATTCATAGAGTCATTTCCATACATCATTAAACATAAATGTGGTAAGACAATTCATTGCAGATGCTTTATCCAGGTGTTTTACTATGTTATCTCAGCTGATCTAAGATATTTGGTCTAGAAACATAAAAGAGTTATATGCTACTGATCTAGACTTCAAGGATGCTTTTGAAAATTGTAGAGAGTGCCGAACTTGGAATAATATGTGGCTGAATGATGGTTTATTATATCGTGCTAACAAGCTATGCGTCCCAGCTATCTACATTCGCTTTTTGTTTTTACAGGAAGCTCACGGGGGAGGGATTGATGGGACATTTTGGAGTGAAGAAAACTGAGGATGTGTTGTCCACACACTTCTTTTGGCCAAGGATGTGGTGGGATGTCGTGCGCTACATCTCACGCTGCACTACATGTAACAAAGCTAAGTGACACTTGAATCCCTTGGGACTTTATATGCCCCTTCCTGCTCCTAAGCATCCTTGGGAGCATATATCAATGGACTTTGTCTTAGGTTTACCTAGAACAAAGAGGGGGAGGGATAATATATTTGTGGTGGTCGATCAATTCTCAAAAATGGCACATTTATACCTTGTCATAAGAGTAGTGATGCTACAAACATTGCTGATTTGTTTTTCGGGATATCATTGGCCTACATGGAGTATCACCACTATTGTCTCTAATCGCGATGCGAAGTTCTTGAGCCACTTTGGAGAAGTTTATGGTGCAAGTTGGGAACCAAGATGCTATTCTCCACCACATGCCACCCTCAAACCGTGGGAAAAATAGAGCTAGTTAATCGTACGTTATCCCCATGTTGCGGGCTGTTTTGAAGAAGAATTTGTAGATGTGGGAAGAATGTTTACCTCATGTGGAGTTTGCATACAATCGAGCGATACATTCTACCACCAAGGTGAGTCCCTTTCTAGGTTGCGTATGGCTTTAATCCCCATGCTGCCATTGATCTTTTGCCATTGCCTACTTCTGAACATGGGCATTTAGATGCTAGACACGTGCTGATTTATTCTGAAAATTACATACCACAACTAAAGAACAAATGGAGAAGATGACCGAAAATTATAAAATGACTGGTAGTAAGGGTAGGAGACATTTAAACCTTTGAAATAGGTGATCTTGTTTGGTTACACTTGCGTAAAGATAGATTTCCAGATTTGGAGAAAGTCTAAATTGATGCCTCGAACTGATGATCCTTTCAAGATAGTTAATAAATAATGACAATGCATACCAGCTTGTGTTGCCTACAAATTTTGGGGTTAGCCCCACATTTAACATTTCATATTTGAAGCCATATTTGGGTATAAAAATACGAGTTTGAGTCGAGGATGACTCCAATTTAAAAGGAGAGGATGATGAGACATCGATAACAATTAATGATAAAGACATTCTACACTCTATCATTCCTCGACCAATCACTTGTTCTCAGGTGCCCGCAAGCTTAATTATGAGGTGCATTCGTTTCTTAATTACATAATGATATGAATATGGATGGATGCTACTTATGGGTGATATTTGACACTAAGAACTTGGGAGAAGCACTTCTGGATCAAACACAGAGGGAGAAAATGGTGCACAATCCAATCGGATTCCACTTCAAACTCCGATTTGGTTCGGTTTCAGCAGAACACCCTTCATTAAACGGGCCAACTTTCTCGTATGGAGGCGGATTGAGGCGTTCTTTAAGGCATTGAAAGATAACGAAAATATATTTCCAATGAATCTAGTGCTATGTCCTGGTTTTTATGAAATGTTCTGTAGCATCTGAACAAATCATAAGGTGTTGTGTCACCATTTGGGCCTTGTATACGTTTGGGCCGTTAAGCCAACATTAGGGAAGACTTTACACAACCATAGGTATTAATAATCTGTGCCATCATGAATTAGGGTTGGGTTTTCTTAATTCAAACTGCCTTACAGATTGAACTCTGACGTTCGTCATGATTGTGGAACCCCGCTCGAGAAATCAATCATTCATCTGTTTGTGAGATTGGTGTTTCCATATTCTGCTTGTATTCTCGATCGCATGTAGGTATAAGCCTTCTTGGTGAGTCAATCGCGTTCGTGTGTGGTTGATAACTAACGGAGTCGTGGTGTAGTGATTGCGGGGTTCAGATCAGTGTTTGATCGGAAGCCGATCGTCAACGTCAGTCCTACAAATCAGAGATTACCCTCCTCTGACGGAAGATCGGGCACCCGTGCGCATCATCGGATCCAGAAGATTCTAGCGCCAGGTAACATTTCGAGCGTTTGTTCACTGTCATTCTGCTGGATTCAATGTGTTGGGGCGATTTTTGGAGCAGTTTTTGTTCAGTTTTTGGACTTGAGTTCTACATAACTTTTGTGTCAGTTTCAAGGGTTCCAATTTTAAAGTTGCAAAAGTTTTGGACACTATTGCATATAGTTTTTCTGTCCACAAAGTGACTAAAAATGTTCTGGAATATTTCCGTTTCTGATTTTGTGATTCTTCTCCTCTTTTGGCTGTGACTTTTGAGGCTTTATTAGTAGATTTTTTGTCTGAAATCTTGGGAGAAAAGAGTGATTTCCAGAAAACTTTCTAATGACATATTCTTGCTTACTTGGCTTCTTAGTAGTTATTTTCCCTATTTCTTCAATTACTGCTATTCTACTGTTCAGTTGTTGGATGATGAACATAGTCTAGCAATAGACTTCCTGAGTGCTGCCATATCTTATCCAAAGGGTTATTTGCTGAGTTTCTTCAAGTTAGTTTGCTTGGCAATCTTCAACTGAAGTTAAATACTTGTTATATCTGAACTGAAACATTAGAAGTGCTGATTCTAAATTAATTTCCTGAACATTAGCTTTCAATTATCTAATTTTTTTGCTATTTTGTCTGATGCTGTTTTGTTCCAAACAGAATACAATGTTCATTGGTATTTTCCTTCTAGACATTATTGTGTTGCTGAATGAATTTTGTTCAGAAAGCCAACACCTCTATGGATGTTTATTCTTTGCTACAGTATGTTTCATTACAGGAGTTTTGATTCTGCAGTTTTTTATTTTCTAGTTGGAATTGATTCAGCAGATTCTGCCAGCATGGAAAAAACCTATTTAGTGATTGATGTTCTTGAAGGAGCTTCTGTTTGGTTGTTGTTGCCTCAGATTGAAAGGTTGTTTACTCAGCACTATTCAAAGCCAAAGCATTGCTGTAGCACATCTTATTCTGGTTCTTTTGTATCTTAGGGCATCATCTCTGACAAAGCATAGGGCCCGAAATTACTCAAAGGAATCTAATTCAAACTTTGAGAACCTATTATGACCAAGAATTCACAAGTTAACTACATCTCATACTAGTAACTGATTTGCATCAATTTTCAAGAACAGTACACCATGATCCTTTCTCTGATTTCATGTAAACCTCCTTGAGTGGTTTTGTTTCTGGAATCGAATTCTTGTTGTTCCAGTTTTCGGATCTCATAGTTTGGTGGTTGTTTTCTTAGTGTTTTGTACTGATATTACAGTTGTGCACAAGAACTTAAAAATTGCCTAAGTGGATGTATTAGCAGTGGTTCTGAACATCATTGTAGCCAAGAACCACATATTCCTTGGTCTATTATCTGAAGTACAAAAACATCTATTCGTTGATTTAAAAGTTAGAAAAATTTGCTGTTTCTAATTAAATTCAGGGCAATCATCTTTACTGTTCTGGATTGGAATTTGTTCCTGCTTGTGATCTTCAATGAAAATCCATGTGACTTCATGGGGGGGCCTTTACACTTTCAAGAACAGTGTTCTCATCTAATTCTCTCTAGCTCAAGGCATTCTGAGTTAACTGCTTTATACTGTTTTCAGAGTTAAATTCCAGAATCCGTTGATGAGTTTGAATTAAAATCCTTTCTGAAATTGAATATTTTACTGAGAATTCTGAGCAAATTTATCTGAACTCTGTTGCAATTGAGTCACCGATAGGAGTTAGTCCAGAATTTCATTTGCCGAAATGCAGCTGTAATTCCGGAGTTTCAACACCGACAATATAGATCAGCAATTCAATCTTCGATTAGACAGAAACTTGAATTTGGTTTGATTGTTGTTCTGAATTTGAATGTGAGTATTAATTTAGTTTTTGTAATGTTTTAGAGGAGCGTTGGGGTATTTTGAAAGGCAATCTCATTCCGAGAATTTTTCGATGTGCCTATTCACCCCCCCTCTAGTCGCCATTCCTGCTACCACAATTGTTATGAGATTCGGTTAAATCACAAGTTCACCTTAACCGATTTGTTATCCTTGTGGCGACATGGACAGAACAGTAAGATTCTCGTGTTGATGGTCGATACTTTGCTTATTGGAAGGTGCGCATGGAGGA